>CM061749.1:327720038-328088285 GCA_030979885.1 Lolium multiflorum
ATGACTTCCTTCGTCCGTCACTTTATGCTGATGCCATCTATGACGAAGGTAGGATCTATGCTGTTACGGAACCCCGTGGGGATGTACTTGTGTGGCAGCCGATGGAATATGGTAAGTTCGCATTCTATTTAATTTACAACAATATTGCACTTTTGATGTTAATTATGCCATCAAATACAGTTCACTGTTTCATAGACCAATTATAAGGCAGACTGCAATGAAAGATCTTTCAATAAGAAATAATTTGTTCAAAATCCCCTACATTTTTTACTTTCTTCATAATTCACTTGTTTACTTAAATAACTGTCATGTTGAATATAATATAGGTATGTTCAATTTGCTCTATCCCCATTTTGATGTACTTTGCGTATATAATTTATTTTTCATGATTTTTTTCTTAAAACAAAAATAAAAGGTGCAAGATCAGGTCCCCGTGTAATCTTGCCGCCCTTGAACGTTAATGTTGTGACCATGATTACAGAGTCTGGTTCCTAGCGTCTGGTCTTGGTGGCAACATTATATTGGTTTGTATCCATGGTCAAGGCCAGTCTGTTGGTATTCCAACCAATTACAAGGGCAAGGATGTGTGGAATTGTCCTTCCCGGCATTGTGAAGTATATGCAAGGAATGGGCAGGTTACCGATCCTGTTGATACAGACTGGGTAAGGCTGGGAGATCTACAGGGCAGCTCTGTTCCTCGGCGTAAACTACCCATTCTTGCTAGATGCCCCAGAGCCAGAAGCTCACAACGCTGGCAACACATTCCCGTTGTTCAAGCCGGACAGTATTTTTTCTGCACCCAACTACGTCAACCATATACTACGGTTCCCAGATTGGTGCCGCATACCAGTTGATGGTGGGGATTCTGTAGGCTCGAGTTTTGTTGGCGTGACCTCAAGCCCAGGGTGAGTTTCACGAGTGCAGGTGATGTGGTTTGTGCCAACCACATGTGTGAGATATGTGAAACTTAGGTGTAGGATGTGATTTTTATGCTTGTGTGCTATGCTTTCTAACTCAATTTGTGGAACCTTGAATCTATGTATTGTATTTAAATATGTAAATTTAACATTCCCTTGAGCATCGCTGATGTATGTATTTTGTTCTTTATGTTAGATTTTTCAACTATTGTTAAGGAAAACCAACAAAGAAAACCTGGTACTATTATTCGTGCCGCATCTGTACTCGTCTCAGTAGAACCACCGTACTCGGCTTTATCATCAACTGTACCTACCCCAAAAAAGCGAAATTACGAACGAAGACCAACATATATAATCTTGTACTCCTTTTCGTGCCGCAAATTTACTCCTCTTATTATAACCGTCGTACTCGACGTTCCTAACAACTATACATACCCCAGATAATCGGATATATGAAGGAAAACCAAACTAACTAACCTGGTACTTGTCTCCAAGATGCACTTGTACTAGTCTCGGTTTCACAATTGTACTCTAGAATACTAACAACTGTAACTACTGTAAATAAAAATTGAACGAAATCTAGCAGAAATAGAAGGACCTGCGTATCTGATCTCCCTGAACATCCTGCCATGTCTGTACACGTCTGGAAGTAGAAGGACCTGCGTGTACACATATATCTGATCGAAGCCACAAGCTACGTTTTCTATATATATGCATCTGGCAGCAGCTTATTACCTCTATTGCACAATTTTCCTATGATGAACTAGCAACTCCTTGTCTGTACAATTTTCAGCAACCACCATGCCGTATAAACACTTTTGGAAAGAGGATGACATGTAGCTTATTAAGGTATTGCATAGGCAACTATCGTGAAAAAGAAATAACAACCCAAAATGTTCGCTGAAAAAATAAAGATGACACACATACAGATTGCTTAACATAAGACATGAGTTCACGTGATCACGTCACAGACACATCGATGTCGAAGTTTACGTACAATGTTCATGCGCAACAAATGCTAAAACCATGTCCCAACATGGATAAAGTAATCAAAAGCTTAATACAAACAAGACAATGCACTCAAACTTCAAATGACATCAACAGAGATAACAACACCCTGCCTGCGTGTGATGATATCACCATAAGGATGGAAGAGAAACATCACCACTTGACCAGCCACTAGTCCCTTCTTTGTAGCAAAATCTTCCCATGCGTCAGGACTTATTATCATCCTACCATCAGTGGAAGGATAGAACTGTCCAACAACATCTGGTGAGTTATCTACTGATAAAACTACAGCACCTGAAGGTTCTAGCTGAAGACCTTGGACAACAATGGTTGGAATTTTCTGCACAGTACAACATAAAAGAAACAAACTAAATATATAAACAAATATATTCATGTGATGATTTGGACTTGGAAAAACATTTAAAAAATAGAGACACATATTACATACTTACCATCAGGGATCTGTTGATATTTGTGGCAGTGAGTTTGTGGATAAACAATGGTCCCAACCCAGTGCCTCTCCTATTGATAACTGCTCTCCAACTAACCAAGATGTTTGTAGACCAATCAAGTGGCCTTGTCATAACAACAACACTGTGTCTACCATACACTGATAACAAAAAAGCAAAACGAAGAAAGTCTGAATAAGCTAATGTTTGTTTAAGGTGGAGACATATTGCATCATAAGTAAAACATATGAAAAATAAAAATCATATAACCTTCATCTGGTTCTTCATCACTTGATTCACTGTAAGAACCACTCGAAGTATAATACTGGACATTAATGATTCTGGGACGTTGTTGCTGAATTGCAAGGTCCTACTCTAATTGGTCTATCGGAGTTGTTGGTCATTTGAAACATAATGAAATCACCCGGACGAGAATCGGAATTGCATAGAAATTCCTTCCACCCCCAACCATAAAAACTAGTTACCGACTCATTCTCCACGACATTGAAAGTGTAATTGTTGCCTACATAATCAGAGATGACTTCTGCCAGCACATATCATGTTTATCTTGTTCCTAACATAGCATGGGACATTCTACAAGAAAGGGAAACATGCAAAATCAAACATAATGTAAAAATATAAATAATACGTTGGTGCATAAATAAATATAGTAAAAAAATGTACCAACAAATCTTCAGACTTAACCAACAGCTCTGATATGAAAAAAGAACAATCCCTTGTTTTGGACATGCATGGTCCATCTGGATTACCACAAACATTGCAGACCATACTGAAGAAAATCCTGCACACATGGAAAAGGAGATCCGTAAGTAAAGTTTCTTAGTCACAAAAAAAGCATAAAATAGATGATCTCAAAGAGATTACATGTAATAGATATAGAAAGTATTAATTGTTAAGTGTAGATCTGATCTATTGGTTAAATCTTAAAATATAATTTGTTTTTAAAAGTTGTAGTCCATGGTACTTACCAGTTTTAGGATAAACATAGCAAAGAAAACGAAGACTAAAAAAAAAAGGCAAAGAAAAGAGTAGGGATGCTAACGTGCAAAACGGGAATCAACAGAGATATGAGAAAACAAATATATACCCGATACAGCTATGGAGAGACAGAGAGACAAACAAAGAAAGAGGACGATTACTTCGATATGGTCTGATGGACCAGCAGCACCAGCAGAATCTCTCGGCGCAGCAGAATCTCTCGGCGTGGGTGTAGATCTAGACGAGGGAAGATGGAAGAGGGAAGATGGAAGGGGGAATAGCTGTAAAGTGATAAGGTTGTCTATATATTGAATCCGAGCCGTCTCACTTCCCCAACACTGTAGCATTAAAAAAACCGGAGTAATAAAAGCATTTGACTCGGGCAGTAATAAAAAAGCATCTTGACTCATATGCTCCCTCCATACCGGATAACTAGGCATATAACCTGACCCAGCGGGACCTACGTAATCCCTGATTGGCTCCTAATTTATACGCAGTTTCTGATGAGTAATTGGAAAAGGCAAGCAGCAGTTCCGTGCATGCGTTGGCCTCATTAGCACCATTGTACCCATCGTTCTTTACCTATGCCAGAGTAGTGGGTAAACTATCAGAGAAAAAAGGTACTCGTCTTCGAGGCGCACTTGTACTCTACTCAACAGGAAGACTGTACTCGAGAATTCTAGCAACTGTACACTACATATAATATAAATTGTGAACTAAAAGCCAACATCAGAATCCTCATCGTGCCGTACCTGTACTTGTCTTAGTTGCAACTTCATACTCTAGGCTATGAACAACTGTACATGCACAGAGAAATAACGAAACCAACGGAAAACAATATGGTAATCCTCTTTATGCGGCACCTGTACTCGGTTCAATTGCTCCGCCGTACTCCACAAGTCTTGCACCTATACCTAGAGAAAACGGAGTTCTTTACAGAGAAACAAACAGAGAGACACGGCCCTGTACTCCTCTTGGTTCCGACGCTGTACTCGTCAATCATCAACGCTGTACTCCCCAAACAATGAACCTGTACCTGCACTAGAAAAACGGATTTCTTTATGGAGAAACAAAAAGAAACAAGGTGCCGTAATCCTATTAGTGCGGACGCTGTACCCGTCTGTTATGCATAGCTGTACTCTTCAAGCCTTACATATGTACCTGCTAGAGGAAACGGATATCTTCATAGATAAACAAACAAAGACACGGTCACGTAATCCTCTTGGTACGGACGCGGTACTCATCTTTCCTTCACCGTTGTACTCCTCAATCCTTGCGTATGTACCGCAGCAGAGGAAAACGAGGAGCCGTGCGAGAGAAACAAAAGCAGAAACAGTAATACGTACTCCTCTTGATGAATGACGGCCATAATCCTCCTTCAGCAGTTTGTACTCGCAAGCCTTGCACCATTACTGCACTAGATAAACGGATATCTTTATAAGAAACAAAAGGGAAGCCGCGGTCCGTCTCCTCTTGGTGCGGACTGTCGCGTCTACTCTTCATGACTGTACTCCTCAAGCCACCCGCATATGTACACACTAGAAGAAAACGAAGATCTTTGCGAAGGAAACAAAACGAAACAATGTCGTACTCCTCTTGAATGGACGCGTACTCGTCTCTCCTTCAATATTGTACTCCTCAAGCCTTGCACCTGTACACACTAGATAAAACGGATATCTTTATAGAGGAAACAAAAGGAAACGCGGTCCGTACTCCTCTTAGTGCGAGGGCCGGCGTACGCGTCTACTCTTCATAGTTGTACTCCTCAAGCCCCTGCATATGTACCTGCACTAGAAGAAAACGAAGATCTTTGCAGAGAAACAAACAGAAACACGGTCCCGTACTCCTCTTGATACGGACCCGGTACTCGTCTCTCCTTCAACGTTGTGTACTCCTCAATCCTTGCACCTGTACCTACACTAGATAAAACGGATATCTTTATAGAAACAAAAGGGAAACGCGGTCCGTACTCCTCTTAGTGCGAGACGGCATGCAATCTACTCTTCATATTGTACTCCTCAAGCCACACGCCTTGTGCACACTGGAAAGCGAAGATGCTACGGAAAACAAAAACGAAACAATGACCCGTACTCCTCTTGGTGCGGACTCTGTTGTCCTCGTCTCTCCTTCAACGCTATACTCCTCAAGCCTTGCACCTGTACACTAGATAAAACGGATATCATTATAGAGAAACAAAAAACACGGTTCCGTATTCCTCTTGGTGCGGACGCTGTACGCATCTACTCTTCATAGCTGTACTCCTCAAGCCCTGCATATGTACCTGCACTAGAAGAAAACGAAGATCTTTGCAGAGAAACAAACAGAAACATTGACCCGTACTCCTCTTGGTACGGACGCTGTACTCGACAGTCATATCAACTGTACCTATTGCAATAGAGTGTTGTAGGTACTGTAAGCTCTTCGTTCCACGGCTGTACCTGTTCCAGTTGCAACGCTGTACCGTTGGCTTTTAATAACCGTACCTATCCCACAGAAGCTGCAAAAACGGACGAAACAAACAGAAACAACCTGGTACTCCTCTTTGTGCTGAACTTCTACTCGTCTCAGTTCTAACGTTGTACTCAAGGTTATTAACATTTGAACGTATCCAAAACAAGAAAAAACTTGAACGTAAACCAACAGGAACTATCTAGTGTTCTGATCAAATCCGTCTCACATTGTATTAATCACTCTTACCAACTGTACCTACTACAATGAAGCCCGTAGTGAGCTTGCATGCCACAAATCACCAGCAAGGTACAGGCATCCATGCTCCCAGACGGTCGAAACATTCCATGTCTCCTACTTCGGGCTCACCCCTCGCAATAGGGCATAGCCCGGATCATACCGAGCGTACACCCTCGCAAAGGTGTCCGGACACAAGATACATTCATATGAAAAAATGTCTATTTCAAACATTTCGGTGATACCAACAAAGCAAAAAAACAATACAGACAACAGATACATTCATACTAAAACAAGGCATAGTTCAAAAAAACAAGCAAATATGTGTTCATTAGAAACAGCATTACAACTTTTCCTGACAGGGCAGCAATTCATTGAAAAAAAGAGGTGGGAACGCACTCCCAGCAAAAGATTAAGCAAACAAACTAATAGTTCACACGAGACATAACTAGTATTGTACAACATAGGAGTGCCTGGTCTAGCATTGATAACCAATGGATATCTTCAACTTGTCCTTCAACAAACACTTGATTCCTCGTTCATCTGACATTGCAAAAACTTATATATAGATTTATGCTGACTCAACAACATCCCAGGTGTCATTGATGTTCTGCCTGCTATAAATTGACTTGAACGATCCATCAAAATCAGGATGTCTTTTCCTTACAGTAGCAACTTTATAAAACTTCAACATCAAGCGACCACATATGAAGAAGTGATTTATGGAAGTGAAATCAAACGCGTAACGATTGGAGAACTTCAAGTACAGCGAGCCTTCCTCATCAACAGCCCACTTCACATCTGGTAAGTTTGCAACACGCAATGCATACACAAAATCCTTAGGTCCAGCAAAATACTTCAACTCCACCCTGAGCAAACAATCAGTAGGCCCTTCCTCCACACCAAGGATCCACATTGTTGTCGCAGACAGTGTTGGGTTCTGATGGAGCTCCACATCTTCAGGTGACGTACCAAATCCCCTCGGATAGTTGAGTATATCCATCCCTTCGTGTATAGCAAGGAACTGCTGCACATTTCCGTAGAAAAAGATATCTTCACTTGGTGGTATCAAACTAAGCGTTTGAACCTTAATACATATGATCAACTTTTCATCATGTTTGAACATGATTCGTTCTGAACCCAACAAGTATGTATCAAATGGATTACTGCATCTAACAAGCAGTTGAGAATTGTTGGATGTGTTGATCATGTATCTTATTGGAGCAGTGAAGAGTGACTGCACTGTGTGTATTGCGTTGAACAAACTCTCAGTACGAAAAGAGAAACGAACACACACAAGCATCACATCGTTCACTGCACCAGGTTCCAACCCCAGGTACTCCAAAACAAAACGTGAAACAACGGGCCTCCTAGTCTCCTCATGAGCCATAATGTGCTTTCTGTCCAAACAAATATACACATGTGTTACATGCATTCAATGATAAACTTATTAGACTATATTCCTTCACATTTATTTTAAATTTATACAGTAAAAAACCAAACATTAAACTATAATTTTATGAGTGCACACATAGTACATTTTACTTGGAAAACAGAGTCAGAAAAGAAAAAAACAAACTAATTGCATACAGCCAACCAAATACCATAGATACAACAAACACGAGTACAAAAAACAACACAAGCACAAAAATGGTACAAAAAATAGCATGTATTAAACCAATAATATACAGATCTGTATTAGGTGGACAGCGGAAATACAACAGCGGAAATATATGAACAAAACATCAATACTAGGTGGACAAACATCAAAATCAACTATCGGATCTGTCTATTTCAGCACTTGAAGCACAGACAGTGATCTGTGTGAGAAGAACAAAATGCCATAGACAGTTTCAGGGGATGTCCACTAGAGGATACAAACCATATGATACAAACACTACACTGAAATGAAATAATAATAAACATAACATTGTTAAGAAATTATTATACTACAGGGACGCCCCACTAGATGATATCGTTTCGTTTCCCCTTGCAAAATGTCTCCCACGCTACAGTTTGAACAGGGGGAAGAGGGTCACGGGTCTTATCCAGAAAAGAGAGGGAGGCCGTGGTGAGACACGTGCTCCCGCGCAACGCTTACACCTGTGACCTAAATGAGAACACTTGGTCACACACATTAATGATTTAAGTTCACACACTAATTCCAATCTCGAATCACATCCAACGGCACCATGGCATCTGCCGTTCGGCATTCGCGGCAGATATCCTAGCAACGTGTCTGCGACTTGTCGCCGGGTACTGCCACGTGCCAACGCGTACACTGACGGCGCGACAATGGCAACCGCAGTATCGTCACACCGCTTCCTGCCACGTGCCACAGGGTAGACACAAACCGTTCCTCCCTCTCTGTTCCCCCTCAATGGCGACTCACTGCGACTACGGCGATGCGTTAGATGGTGGAAGAGGCGGCGGGCATTGCGGCGAATATGGCGATAAAGTCTCGGAGTCCTGCGACACCTCGAACCCAGTCGAGGGCGACGTGTCGCTGTTCCCGGTGGCTGCGTCGCCATTGCCGAAGGTTTGGAAGGAGCGCCCGGCTGAGAGCCATCGGTGGACCTCATCACTCGGCCTCCTCTGTAATTTTTGCGGCACCGCAACATAGGAAAATCTAGGGTTTGGCAATATACAGAATTTCGATTTGATTTTCCTGTGGTTTTTTCGTAGCCTGGAGGATGAAGTGTGGGATGTTAGGTTTCACCTAGATGGAAAAGATAATTTGGAGAAAAAACTAAGCAAATCTTACATTACATATACCAATATGCTAGCAATGTTAGAGATACGCGGATATGGCCGGGGTTACAGCCTGTACTATGTAAAAGAAGAGACGGGCATAGAAGGGATGGCACTCATCAAGAGCATGATTGACGTTGAAGAAATGCTGGAACTGTATAAGGATGCCGGATGTGTTTCCATTACTGTAACCAAGGGTGAATCAGGTCTGCCTGCAGATATAAACAGGAAACAATGTGAAGAACAAATTCCTATATCTGAAATAGGAGTGCCTGTTGTTTATTCAGTAGACATGCAGGGTGTGCTGACTACAAAATACCACTTAGTACATGCCATTCCTATATCTGTAATGTATGAGGATTGTC
The DNA here is from genome assembly GCA_030979885.1 of Lolium multiflorum. NCBI lineage: Eukaryota > Viridiplantae > Streptophyta > Magnoliopsida > Poales > Poaceae > Lolium > Lolium multiflorum. The sequence continues at coordinate 327,729,213 of CM061749.1, forward strand.
TATCGATTCAAAAAACCCAGGATCCAGTTATTACAAAAGGTTCAGATGATGATATGTACTCTAGAACCACCGGGTCACAAAGTTTTCAGACTCCAACGAAGGATTCAGAGTACAATTATGCAGATGTTGAGCATACTAATAATTTAGACAAAAGAAGAGGAAACTTGATTCTCCATCTGAAGCCACGCCAACAAAGAGACCAAAACATACTGCAAGAGATCATCGCGAGCCTGTCGCACAGTATAGACCAAAGAAGTTCAAACACCAATGCAAAGCAAAAAGACTGTACAACCTCCTAGTGACATCAAACAAATTTGCATCGTAAGTAATTTATCATGCCCTGCATAATGTTCATATCCTCCACTTGTTAATTTTAACCTTTTGGATTTCCTTACAGAACTGAGGTATTCAATGCCAGTTATGCACAGTGCTATTCTTGACTTCAATGTACCAAACAATGGGGATGACATTGCTAGACAATTTAGTAGTGGTCGATTCTTTGGATGGTACTACATTGGACTACATCATTGTGAGATGAGGAGTACCTCGAATTGTGCGCTACTTGGAGAAAGAGTGTTGTTAAGCCCGATTTATCATGGTATGCATTGCAGTCAACAATATATGTTGCATTATAACAGTGATTATATTGTACAATAACTACTGATATAATCTATGTTTGCAACGTATGATGCAGCATGTTCTCCAGGTGGGTATTTGGAATCAGACAAAAGAACAAATAGAAGAAGCCTCTAAAAGAAGGGATCAAACATTCAACTACAAAAAAGATTTCGATCTGCAAACTGCACTGGACACTTTCCCTAGATATGTTGACAAAGAAAAGAGCCTTCTTGACGCAAAACTTGTAAGCTCCCTACTTCTAAAGGTGCAATACAATTACAGCATACAGAACTACATTTTTCATCTTGTTCCTATATGTCCAATCTCAAAACAGATATTGATGCCGTACTTCAAAAGTTATCACTATACTTTGTATGTGATGAACAAATACAAAAAAGAATTCGAAATATTGGACTCTAGAAACTATGATGACACAAAGGGATGTAGTCCACTGTATACAAGGAGCACATACCATACGGAATGCGATATCATAGTAAGTAGAGAATAATTTTCCATGCTTTCAAAATAATAATATTTGTTGTTGTGGATCATTAGTTTGGAATCATTTATTTCCTGATTCCTACAGATGGCAAGGATGGAACTTCTGCTCAAAAAAGTATATGGTTTAGACGCATACAATGCAAGTAATCAACCAAAAACATGGGTTTCCCTTGCAAACAAGCCAATATATATCAGGTGCCCACAGCAAGGAGTAAATCAGTGCGCATTTTACTGTCTGATGGGTGCGTACCTATACGATGGAAAGGTTCTGTTGGGTAAAAGGGAAGGATATGAGCCAATTCTAAATGATCACGTAAGTGTTAGTGAACTACACATTGTTAGTAAGATACAGTGTTTATAAGATATGCAGTAACTACTATTGTCTTCGTCCATTGCAGCCCTTTATAAATGACATTAAAGCTGAGTATCTGTACATCTTAATATTCACCGTGCACAACAAGGCCAATTTGCCAGAGGAAATCCTAGAATTAAAACCTTCATGCTCATTATATGAGTGAAGAAATCATAGTAAGAATGTTCACATGTTCAAAACTGATTTTTCATACAACAATTAAATCTCTCATATATTTATTAACTTCTTATTCACTGTTTCCTTCTATAGTTTGAAGCACATCCCCTATGGTGAATGGTGGAGCACTACACATGAATCGTATGTGTCGGTTCATTTCCTCGAATACCTTTTGATGCTGTTTTGGTGACAAAAACTTGAAAACATTGTGATGGTCTTAGATCTTACTACTTGTGTTGGACCTTCATCGTGTACTGTAAACCTATATCGTGTAGAACTTTGTATACACTATAATCCAGTTTTTTTAATGCATTTTACAAGTAAGTACTTGTGTTGAACTTGCCCTTTTATCTGGTGTTTACTGATGAGTCGCATACTAGTGAATATGCTGCAGTATGTACTTTTTATATCAGTACTTATGTATCCCAGAGAACTGAAAACTTCGATAAAACATGAATAAACACTATGTACTCCTGTTGGTGACAAATATGTACCGTGCAACGTTGACAACTGTACTCGACCCTTCTAGCACCTGTCCCTAATCAGAGAAAACAAAACTTGCAGAAATCATATAGAAACAGTCATGTACTCCTTTTGGTGCTAAACCTGTATTCATGCAAACTTCACGACTGTATTCATCCCATGCACCTGTGTCTTCCTAGCGAACCCAAAACATGCAGAAAACATGAAAAAAAACTCACGTACTCCTATAACTTCCGACTGTGTACTCGCGAAACATTCACCAATGTACTTGATACAGCTCACACCTGTCACTTCCCAGTGAACAAAAAAACATGATGAAAAACATAGAGAAATAGTCCTGTTATCCTCTTTTGGTGCCAAAGATGAACTCTTAAAACCATCACAATTGTTATCGATTCATTGTGACACCTGTATATTCCCAGAGAAACCAAATCTTGGAGAAAACATGAAGAAAAGCAGTTCTGTACTCCAGTTGCTGTAAAACCTGAACTCGTGCAACCTTCACAACTGTACTCGACAGGTTGTGGCACCTGTATCTTCACAAAGAACCCAAATATTGCAGAAAGCATGAAGAAACACTCCTGCAATCGACTTGGTGTCAAAGCTGACTTCGTTCAGTCTTGACAACTGTACTCCATCCATTGTGACACCTGTACCTTCCCACACATAACCAAATTCTTGCTGAAAACATGGAGCAACATACTTGTAATCAACTTGCTGTTTAAGTTGAATTCGTGCAACCCTCACAACTGTACTCGATCCATTGTGGCACCTGTACCTTCACAAAGAACCCAAATATTGCAGAAAACATGGAGCAACATACTTGTAATCAACTTGCTGTTTAAATTGATCTCGTGCAACCTTCACATCTGTACTCGATCCATTGTGCCACCTGTACCTTCCCACACATAACCAAATTCTTGCTGAAAACATGGAGCAACATACTTGTAATCAACTTGCTGTTTAAGTTGAACTCGTGCAACTTTCACATCTGTACTCGATCCATTGTGGCACCTGTACCTTCCCACGCATAACCAAATTCTTGCTGAAAACATGGAGCAAGATACTTGTAATCAACTTGCTGTTTAAGTTGAACTCGTGCAACCTTCACATCTGTACTCGACCCATTGGGGCACCTGTAACTTGTCAGAGAACCCAAAATTTGCAGAAAACATGGAGAAACACTCTTGTACTCAACATGGTGCCAAAGCTGAACTCGTGCATCCTTCAGAACTGTACTAGACCCATTGTGGCACCTGTACATTCCCAAAGAACACAAAACTTGCAGAAATCATAGAGAAACACTATTGTACTCGACTTGGTGCCAAAGCTGAACTCGTGCAACCTTCAGAAATGTACTCGACCCATTGTGGCACCTGTACATTGCCAAAGAACCCAAAACTTGCAGAAATCATGGAGAAACACTCCTGCACTCAACTTCCTGTCGTAAAAGCTGAACTCGTGCAACCTACATAACTGTACTCGACCCATTGTGGCACATGTACATTGCCAAAGAACCCAAAACTTGAAGAAATCATGGAGAAACACTCCTGCACTCCACTTCCTGTCGTAAAAGCTGAACTCGTGCAGCCTAAAGAACTGTATTGTACAACAGAAACCAATCATTGCAGAAAACATAGAGAAACACTCATGTATTCTACTCGGTGCCAAATATGAACTCGTGCAGCCTTCACTACTGTACTCGACGATTTTCGGCACCTGTACCTTTCCAGAGAACACAGATCATGCAGAACACATGGAGAAACACGCTTGTAATACTCTTCGCACCGTAGCTGTACTCACGCACCTTTCACCACTGTAATCTTTACAAAAAAACATGCTGTACTAGATCGCCCAGTGAACAAAAAACATGCTGAACATAGATAAACACTTATGTACTCCTATTGCTTCCCAATCTGTACTCGTGCGCCCTTCACAACTATACTCGATACAACTTGCACCTGCATCCCAGACTAAAAGCGGGTATACTTAAGGCCCTTATCGAATGTACGTACTACAACTGGTACTCATACTTTATCAGCAGCTATACTCGTGCCAATACAACCGCTCAACCCAGTACTGATATACAAAAGAAAATTTCAATATCCAAATCACACATTAACACACATTACATTGATTAATAATTGTATATAAACACATTACAGTAAATCATATGAATGATAACAGTATCAGTCATACATTGTAAATTTATCCAGTAATATCGTATCCCTTAATTGCCCATTTTTTCCTAGGAATTTCAAAGCTTAGCCGTGCATCCAAGGCTGCATATTTGACCTGCTCAAAACTTAATTCGGGGCTTGCCCAACCTTCCTCTCTTATTTTCTTGCACGAATCACCTTTCTTTTCCAAACTTGTCCCCAACACAGAATTTGACAGGTCATAGAGTGATGGTATTCTTACATTCTTAACACCTTGACCTAGTTTATGGATATTGATCATCTTCTGCAAGTCGAAGGCACACCTGATTTTTAATCCGTACGGCATCAGCATCCTGCGATCCATATCAATTGCTGCACCAAAAAACCAGACCTTCGCCGAGCTCAAGAATTTCTTTAACAAATCTGGAACCTTTGTTGCGTGAAATATCTGAGAAAATCGAAAATAAAGATGAACGACGTATATAATTCGGAACATTTGGTAGAAAAAAAGTATGGTCTAATTCGTGATACCTGGAAAAGAATGATGTCATTGGCAACACATAGCTGCAAAACCGCTGCACGTTGCCGTCTATCCTCTGGAAGATGTTTCTGCTTTATTCCTTTCACTTTGTCAGTGAACTCGCAATCAAGACCAACAATCTTTGGCCTGGCGTCGCAAAGGAAATCTTCTGATACGCGGTATATCCACTTCTCCATTGTTGCAGACCTTGTAGTTACAGTGACCTTGAAATCCATTGAGAGATGCTCGAACGAATATACGGTGTCACTTCCTTGGCGAGACATAACGATGGGAGAAGAAAATGATTCAAATGATGGTTTTGACACTTATCTGCTTGGTTTGAGGTTCTATTTTATAGAAGATTAACGTGGTGACGATGAGTGAGAAAACACCACTGCCGAATTATATTCCCTCATTCGGATGTGAACAGCCAGATAGCCTAAAAGCGGATTAATTACATTTAATAAATAATAACTGTGAGTTATACGTGCAAACGTGCAGACGTACGGACGTGCGAATAAGGAAGGCGTGAGGAGGAATGATTATAATCAATTTTCCCTACTTATCCTATAGGGTTATCAACAAAACGGCAGGGCGTTGACCGACAAAATGCTTCCTTTTTTTTGTTCTTGCGATCGTTGTGTTCCTAGCACTTTAGATGTGACACGTGCTTCAATTGATTCGGCCATACCATGTCTAGCAGGAAGCACCGTTCCGATGTATCTGCCACACTACCATATACTACATTAAATACCTAACAAATGACATATTTTTATCCACTACATTACGCGGAAATTCTCCCGACACGACACGGTGCGGGAGGTTTCCTGCCTAGCCGACGTTCTATATTATCCCTCCCTCCCGCCTCATTGGTTCAAAAACCCTAGAAATATAACAATGTTCGATTCGTGCGACGACACGGCGCTAGAGACGGCCGTATAAGTCGTGTTAGCGGAACCACAACTTGCATAATATGAGGCGTCGGAGGAGATGACACCATCAGCAACCGTAGGTGCCTATGTCGCAGACGAGAGGCAGAGCTAGGAGGCGGAGCGAAGAGAGCGCAAGGAAGCACAACAACTGTAGGACGCACGGCAGCAGGCGGAGTAGTGGGGTCAACAGAAAGAGCAGTAGAAGCGGTAGGAGGAGGAACAACTAGCATTCAAGGAGGCGGAACGACTATATCGCCAGGAGGCATGGCGGTGGCGGGAGGCGGCAAGCCAGCGCTGGTGCTAGCCAGGCCAACATCAGTGGTGGGAGGAGCTTGCGTGAAAAACGAAACATTAGGGCGTCACCCATAGCGAAGTGCCGACGTCTCTGCCGACAACTATTTCGGGGGCGCAGATGCTCTTACATTACAAATGAAATGATTATATCACCTGTTATAATAATAATAATAAAAAAATGTACAACAGGTGTTGGATAGAAGATGATGTGACACAATTTACTAACAATTACAACCGCTGTTACTAAACTGTCCCACATCACCTCATATCCACACTCAGTTTTACCTCAACATAAATGACACGTAAGAGTAGTTGAACTCACGACCTATGCGTAACACCTTGGAACCACTAGGATATGTCATCCTTTGTGTTGCAATTCTTGTCTAATTAAACAAATACTAGTACTACCAGTACTACATAATATTCTCCCATTCCCGATGATTTTCAAAGCATTATTAAATCCGACTGACTGCCAAACACGGTTAGGGTTAGGTTTATCAACTCCTCAGCACCAGCACGGCGCGAACTATAACAGGATATTCAGAATTGCTGATATACTATAAGTCTGCCTGTGGTGAGCCCCAAACTCCCATAGGTAATTTTGTGTCAATTTTACTTTCCTGGTCCTGAATTAGACATCTAAATTATGAAAGTTCAACATAGCCAAAGATGGCAGAGGAGAAGCGTCAGACGAAACTGTGACGGAAGCTACTGCTACTGCAGATATGTTTAGCATCATCGTGGGCACACTTGTCAGGGCAGGGCCTAGAGGAGCAAATTGCAGCGGCGCAGGCAATGTTTGGATCTCAGGGGTGAGGATGACACATCGCGGAAGATGGCGGTTAGAGGACTCAACGATCTGGAGGAGATGATGCCGTAAGAGTCGTCGTGCCGGTGGTGAACCAGCTCTAACAGGCAACTCATTTAACAGACTATGTTTAAAGGTTAATGTAACAAAACATGTTTAGAGGAACAAACCATGATACTTTTAGTACAAACAAAAATGGTTCCAATTTTACATATATTATTATATAGATGGTTTTGTTGGTGCCACAGCTATACTTGTACTAAGGTAACATATGTACTCCACCACACTGGCACAGAAAAGTTGTGGATAAACAGATAAATAAACAGTTAAGAACAACAACATCTTGAATAACCAGAAGTCTGTTAAAATTTACAATACTACATATAAGATTCTTCAATACAACACAAACAAAGGAACATATAAGAATAAAACATCCTTGAAGCAAACTTTAATACAAATTCAACCCATGGTTTAAAGAACACATCTGCAATAGAACTGACTTAAAAATACTTCACTAGCGACACTTATAGAGTTCTCAGACACTTCTTCATCTCTAAAAGCCAAATCCCCACACTACAACTGGCAAAGTAGGAATAAACCACATAGGAGACTCCACAATATCACCCCAGTTAGCCACACCATACTCAAAAGTAGAACCAATGCCAACTCCACCATTGACTGGCATCCTGCACCAATCTGGAACAGGCTGTGGTACTTGGTGGAAACGCTTGTGAGTAGCAAACACACAGTCTGGTGTGAAAACAGGAGCTGCATGGACACCGTCGACACCAGCTTCATCAGGAGGACCAAGCAGAAAAGGGTAGTTTATACCAACGAACACAGATGTGCCTTGCAGATCTTCAAGCCTGACCCAATTTGGTGTGACGGGGTCTTCACTGTAAGAATCTCTTGCATAAACATGACAACGCATCGACGGGTAATTCAGTAGCGCCCTACCCATATGATCCATGGGATCACCTTCACTGGGTTCACCATGACCTCTAACATTAATCCAAAGAATGGTGCCTTCATGCCCCGGAGAAAGGAACCACGTGCCGGGAGGAATGTTGTTACCATCATGAACAGCACCATGTAAGTTTGGCTGCTCAATAATCTCTGGAGCAGCTATCACCCGAGGAGCAGCACCAGCACCTGTTTATTTGTTTAGATGTAGTTAAGATACATCAGATATTACATAACTAGGAATAACGTCATGCAAAGAACACTACGCAATAAAAAATAATAAGAGCAAAAATAAAGAAAAAATTAAACTATAAGCACAGAAATCAAAAACTAACCCCAAATAGTAGGTTCCCAAACAAGGACGTCCCCTCTGGGTGCAGTAACAGCGTAGATCCTACCAGTCGTAAGAATGGCATCAACATACCTTGAAGGTGCAAGGTAATCATTGCGAAGGATCCTCCACTGCACGTCCCTACTACCACCACGCATGATTGCAATTATCTTATCAAACACTGCTATGACATAGTAGTTCCATTTGTTTCCAACCCTGTATGGTTCAGCAGTTATCTGAATCTTCAACAACTGCATGTGTGCCAAATCATACCGATACAAGAAAGGCCCATCAGGAACGATGCCAACGTTACGAACGGATGGCAGAGGGATCTCCTCATCTGTGTAGACGTTAAGCAGAGACCACCGTGCTTGCTCCTGAACAACTGCAACCCATTCGCCATTGGAACCAACCCAGTGCTTGTCGCCAGGCCCCTCCTGTGTAAAAGGAACAAATGCTTTTGCGGATGGAGAGTCCAGTGGCATCAGCGATGCGTCAATACCCTGCGAATTTACGAATTCTCTAGTGTGAAATACAGTACACAAACATTTTCATGCAATCAATGGAAAACAATGAATACCTGTTCAGTGCGATCAGCGGGCCATGAACGAGGATCAGAATGCAGCAGACACGGCGATTCAAAAGGAAACCTTGCATCCTCACGGATAGCATTGCGCATACCTGGCATACCTCGGGACATTCTAGCAACGGTGATGACGTCTGAGTGAGCGCTGATATGGGTCAATGGACCAGAAGCGATCTCAGAAACGAGAGAGGAAGAACCCTGCTCCATTGATGATGATTGCAGAGAAAAAGAGTGGATTTTCCTGTACGGCAGTATGTTGTTGTTTCTCAGCGGATGATGTGATAGAGACACAAGGAAATGTTCATGTTCAGAATATAAGGACTGGAGTTGGCAGTTAGTAGTAGCGGTTGCTAATTATAGACCATAAAAAACACTTATGCGCCAACACCTATAAAACCGTCAAAAGTAGTGGGGGTGAAAGCAGTTACAGGGATCAAGGGGTCGTCCATCAGTTCCAAAAATAAGTTTAATACATACCATTAAAATCATCAATATCATTCTATGTAACCGTACTTACGCATCGATTGCATACTATGCAACCATACTTATGCATCATGCTGTACAGCAGTACAGTGCACCTGCTGGTTTAGCACTCCATCAACAAGATAAATGTACCTATGCAGCACATCGTTAGGTACTTATACATACTATGTATTAGTACTCGTGATTCTGATTGGACAGTACTCCATAACTATCAACTGGGATCAGCTGTACTCTACCCTATTACCAACTGTACCTATCACATAGAACAGAAGAAACCAACGGAAACAATCTGGTTCTCCTCTCCATGACACAACTGTCCTCGATTTAGTTGCAACACTGTACTCTACGATATTACTAACTGTACCTATCCCATAGAACCGAAGAAACCAACTATACCAACAGAAACAATCTCGTACCCCTCTCCATGCAGCACCTGTACTCCTTTCAGTTGCCACGGACTACTCCAGGCTATTAACAATATATACCTTATATAAAATGAAACATGAACAAAAACAAACAGAAACAATCTGCTGTTGCTCTTCGTAAATCAGATGTACTCCCGTCAATTTCATTTTTGTACTCCGCCCTCTTAGCAACTGTACCTACAAGAAAGGGAAATTATTATCTAAAACCAACAGACACGATATTTCTACTCGTTCCCGTTGAACAGCTGTACTGATGACAGTTTTACCACAGTACTCGTAAAGAATTTATACCATTTGAATAAGAACAAAACCAAGAAGTACAAATTCAAAAAACAAGTACCCAGACTTCCTTGCAACTTCAGCAATACCATGAAAATTACATCATACGGAAATACAGAACAGAATACAAGAACGAAGAGTGAAACAAATCAGAAGATTCCACAACCAGGTTCGTTGTAGACGACGTCGCTAATACTAGACCAACAGTGGGAGGAATGAAACGCGGCACGCCTCGTTGTTGAAGACCTTGACAACGAAGCTAGCAGTATCCTCCCTGTGGCGAAAGGACAGGACATTCCCAGACTGAAGACCGTAGAGAGCAGCGAACATGCCCCAATCGCCAGCAAAGTACAGGCTTCCATGTTCCCAGACAGTCGACACCTTCCATGGCTCCTGCTTCGGACTCGCCTCTCGCAAGAGTGCATAGCCCGGATCGTACCGCGCGTACGCCTTGGCAAAGGCGACCGGCCTAAGCTTCATCAGCCCTGGGACGGTGACGAACACCAAGAACTCGTGCGCCGGTGACAAGGTCATCGACACCTCCTTCCACGAGCATTTCACTGGCGGCTTATTTTCCACGACGGCAACGGCCGGAATGTCCCGTGGCACCCAAAAGGTTGTTACGGCACCGGCGGACGCGGCGGCCGCGACGCTCACGAGGCAATTCTCGCCGGTGGCAGTGACGCCCCCACTGGGCCTCGGTACATCCGCAGGCGGGGCAGCGGCAGCCTTCAACTTCCTCGACGCCCGGGGGACCTTGTCCTTGCTTCCAATAGGGCGACCGCGTCCCCGCTTCAGGTTGCTGACCGTGGAATTGGACGCCATACCTACCGTAGATGAACTTGAAAAAGATGAACAAGACAAGACTTTGGTGGATTGAAGCAACGGAGAAGCACAGGAAGTTATGGAGAGCTCCACGCAATCTATATAGATAGCGAAAACAGATTCCGAGGCGACGGATGGGACATGAATGAGCTCCCCACAGTCTTCAGTCGGGAACAGTTTTCGGAGCGACGGATGAGACTCGACGATTCCTCTCTCGAGGCAGATCCAACGGCACCATAGCAACTGCCGTTCCGCATTCGCGGCGAAGATACTAGCAACGTGTCACGCGTCCTGCCACATGCCACCGGAGGTACATGTGCAACCTTGGTTCAACCCTTACCAACAATCTGTACCCGTTTTCGTGCCACGCCTGTACTCGCGCATACAGCACAAACGAACTACATAATATAAGCATCATTAGATATCACAGAAAACAGAAACTATCAACTAAAACCAAAAAGATACAATATTTGATCTTCGCGCCGCATCTGTAGTATCCCCAACAAAAACCAAAAGAAACAACCTGGTAATAATATCCATTATTAAAATAATGAATTAAATCGTTAGAGTATAAGTGGTATTGTTCAGAATATCAAAAAATCCCGCAAAAACCTGACGTGGTGGGTCCCACAATATCAACCAAATTCGTCTTCTACATCTATATTAGAACTGTATTAGGGCAAAAACCTAAATACTCAACTCTAATCTACTCAAACACACACGGAAGAACTCAGCGCAAGGACGCGGTACAGGCCGACCCCGTACAAGAACTTGTCGGAGAATCAAGAAAGTCTCCACTGCTGCTCCATCCGAGGTTAGTTTCCCATCAAGCAACAGACTGCACTACGATGCCTGAATTCGTTGTCTCCACAACTGTATTCCTTATATACAAATTAGAACAAATAGACTGTGTGGCAGCTCCCATTTCTTCCCCATCACTGGTCAAGCAAAAAGTGAGGGCAAACCCTAGCGAGCCGCCAAACACCTATCCTCTCTACAATCCCCTCCTCCTCATCGACCAGCGGTGAAGGAAGCTGTGGAGATCTGAGTTGTTGCTGCGGGGATTACAGTGGCTACTCTACTCACTCCGCCGACTCCGCCGGCCACCCTTCAATCCGCGACGGCGCGTGCCTTTAGAGATCTCAGATCTGTGAGTTCGGGCACAGTATGGATCAAGTCAACCGATTGCTCATCCTTTAGTTTCTTCTCCAATGGAATAGAAATTAAAGAAATAAATGGCATCTGCGTATAAAGAAGACCTTTCGTTATTAAATATTTATTTGCTTAGTAATCTGACTGTTGTAAACAGTTTTAGAACTGTAATGCACTATGTATCTCCAGCTACAAACCTTATTAATCTAAGGCAAAACTACAGCATTATGTGTGTAACCATGAGTAGAAACCAAGGAAAATTTAAATAATAACTTTAACCCCCTGCACATATTGCCTTATCAAATTAAAACATAATCACAGCTTTATGTGTGAAAGTGCGCTATGGCACTCATCTTAACAAAATTAATTTAAGAATAGTTTCCATGATAAACTTAAACAATTGCTTTCCTCCCATGCAGATTTTTGCATTTCAATATCAGGAAGAATAGCAAAACTCCGGTATGACAAGTCAGCAGGAATCACCGTCCTTGAATGAAGGTAATGTACAAACTTATCAATCAATGCAAAAATGTGTTACTCTTATGATTCTTTTGAAGTCAAACAGGCTTATCTTTAAAGCATATTTAAACAAAAAAAATCAAAATTTCTAATATAAAAATTTTCTGGTACTTATCATCCGTGACAATGAGTTTAAGATTAACTAAAACGTCTCTACAACTAAAACGCGTCTATATAAAACTATAATAGCTTCAAACAATTATATTAAATTTTAAATACGATTTCCATGTATTAACCTTTGGATAGATGATTTCTGCGATATTATTGCAGCCACTATAAATCACGAGGAAGCTCCAATTGCCCCACTAAACTTGAAGCCACTGGCGGTTGTGTTCCCAGAAGATCAAGACAACATAAATGCATTAAATGCAAATATACACTCTAAAAGGAAAAATTGTGAAGCAAGAACAAGCGCAGATTGCTCTAAAAATATTGCAACAGCAGTCAAACCGCCTCCTCGCAGAAACAATTTGAATAGCCTTGCAGGAAGAAAGCACAAGAATATATCATCAGAGAAAGAGGCAGCAAGAATGGAAAAAGAGTCTGAAAACATGTTAAAGAAAACTGCCGATATTGGTTCTAAAAGTCCAAGGAGAAGCAAACGATTGTCATCTACAAAAGAGACAGTAGTCACCAGCTCTAGCCAAAGTGCTCCAAATATCAATGAAGAAGAAAAAACACAGCCTACAAAATCTGACAAAGAAGGAAAGAAATCAGAAAACGCCGCCGCAATAAAAAAATCGTCTCGCAAAACCAAACATCACGCTGAGCATGACGACAACGAAGAGAACAACACCACCGTTGAAGAAAACGATGAATACAACGAGGTAAATATGAGTATTTTCTTAGTACATTGGATGCAAAATAAATGCATTTATTATATTGTTAAACATTTTTGTCTAACACAATTGATTTTAATCATGCAGAAAATATCTGAAAATTCAGAAGATAAAAAAAATAAAGGCAAGAAACAGGAAAAGGCAAAAAGGACTGCAAAAAAGGCAAAAATAAATTTTATGGCCAGAACGATCAACAAGACAGTAAGATGCTCACTTAGACAGCTATTCACCTGTGTTGAAATATTGGAGGAACGGCATATAAAAAGGCTTCGGGATGCAGGTTTGGGTCCTTTGCTTGACAGCAAGATCAGGCAAAACATTAATATCCGACTTGCCTGCTTCCTTATGAATAGAATAGATCCAACAACCATGACTCTGAATCTAGGAGTAGCAAACAAAGTAATTGAGATTACTTCTTATGCTATCCATCTGCTTTTTGGACTGCCAGACGGTTCAAACACAACTCCTAGACCATCAGAAAGTGGCAACGACAAAACATTACATGAGTTGAAGATTGAGCTTGGATTTAGGAAAAATGAGGATATGAATACTGATGACCTTCGCAAGCTCCTAAAGACTGTTGGTTAAAGACGAAGCAAACGACGATTTAGCTCTGAAAGTATTTGTGTTGATTATGTACATGAAATTCATATGCCCTGGAACAGCTGTCCGTGTGTCAAGGGAGGCAGCAATGGTAAAAAATCTGGACATATCAAAGTTGAAGGACATGGATTTGTGTCAGTTGCTTGTAGATGAGCTCAAGAGAGCAGTCATCCAGTACAGAAAATCTAAATCAAAATGGACTGCCCTGCCTGGCTGCATCATAGCACCAGTTCTGTTATATCTTGACTGTTGTATGAAACAAGGCCTTTCAGACCTGGACACAAGAACACCTCGTACACACTTCATGGATTATGAAAAACTAAAGAGCATCGCTGCAGCAGACTGTTCTAAAAAAGGCGGGGAAGACCCCAATACCTGGATATTTGGAAACTTACCTGTAAGAAAATTTCAATGACCCTTTATCTTTTCTGTTAATTATATCTCGTACTGCATAAGTTAATACAATGTTTTCATTTTCTCATCATAACAGTGGAAAGCACCAAATGACATAGTTTACTACCAGAAAAGGAATCCACTGAAAAGAATGTATCCGCATCATGAAGACCAAATGATGTCGGCAAAGCGTACTTTCAGAGGATCAAGCATTCCAACTGGTGGTTCCATTGAAGAAGAAAACACCAATATATCAGAAGATACATTGGAACAGATTGACATCTTGCTGACTAGCGCATACGACCTATCACACAAAGTACCAACTACATTTGACCTACTCAAAAATGGAACAGCTGCTGAAAACCAAGCAACTACTGTCAAAGAAATTTCTGACAACGAAGCTAAAGTTATAGAAAGTTTACAGAAGACAACATTTCATCTCAGACAAACTTTCGCATTGTTCAAGAAAGCACAGGATGAACGTTGCAAGCAAATTCAGCAAGATGAAAGGATAGCAAATAATGAGGTACGACAAAAGACATAATCACACTTGCAATTTTTTGTTGTCTCTGTTCAAATTTAACTAATTGAACTGCTTACAAATCATAAATTTAAAGTTAAAAGTACAACAATTTAAGACTAACAAAATTTAAATACAAAAAACCAGGTCGACAAAGAAGCTGCATCTCCAACTCAAGAAGGCACTGCAGAAAAAACAAGAAGTGGAAAAAATGTGAGTTAACCTCAACTACATGTCCAATACAGCAACCGTTTAAATTGTTTTTTAAACTTGTTAATGTATCATAACAGGGTGCGAAGTAACCTGCTTCTCCAAAACAAAGGATTCAGGTACAATCAAAAAATAAAGATAATATTAAGTTGCTCATTGAATACAAAATAAAGTAATATTATTAAGTTGTTGTAGTGAATTTACAAAATAAATAATGTTTTCCTAATTTTTGATTTAAAGGTGCAAGATGATGGCCCAGTGGAAGCATCAGGAAACTTTTACTTCTACAACTGAAGTTTGATAAAAGATGCGAATGCAATACTTTTCTTTTTCAAACCTCTGTACTAAGAAGTTGCTTTGAACTACCTACAACTTTTGTAGTGTCTGTACTTTTGTAACGTATGCAAAGTTGAAACTCCGCAAACATATGTTTCGAACCAGTGTTTATCAATGTGTAACAAGTCTACTCTTTCGAACAACCATGTTGGTTGGTGCATAAGTTTCTGCTCCTCTTAGTGCGGACGCTGTACTCGTCTCTCCGTCACCTTCGTACTCCACAATCCTTGCACATGTACCTCCGCCAGACAAAACACAAATTGTTGCAGAGAAAAAAAAGAAACGCGGTTCCGTGTTACCCTTGGTGCGGTCGCTGTACTCGTCTCTCCGTCACCTTCATACTCCACAATCCTTGCACATGTACCTCCGCCAGACAAACCACAAATTGCTGAGAGAAAAAAAAGAAACGCGGTTCCGTGTTACCCTTGGTGCGGACGCTGTACTCGTCTCTCCGTCACCTTCGTACTCCACAATCCTTGCACATGTACCTCCGCAGACAAAACACAAATTGCTGCAGAGAAAAAAAAAGAAAGGCGGTTCCGTGTTACCCATTGGTGCGGACGCTGTACTCGTCTCTCCGTCACCTTCGTACTCCACAATCCTTGCACATGTACCTCCGCCAGACAAAACACAAATTGCTGCAGAGAAAAAAAAGAAACGCGGTTCCGTGTTACCCATTGGTGCGGACGCTGTACTCGTCTCTCCGTCACCTTCGTACTCCACAATCCTTGCACATGTACCTCCGCTAGACAAAACAGAAATTGTTACAGAGAAACAAAGAGAAACACGACCCCGTGCTCCCCTTGGTGCGGACACTATACTCGTCTCTCAGTCACCTCCGTACTCCACAATCCTAGCACATGTACCCGCGCTAGACAAAACTGAAATTTTTGAAGAGAAACAAAGAGAAACACAGCACCGTGTTCCCTTGATGCGGACGCTGTACTCGTCTCTCCGTCACCTTCGTACTCCACAATCCTTGCACATGTACCTCTGCTAGACAAAACAGAAATTGTTACAGAGAAACAAAGAGAAACACGACCCCGTGCTCCCCTTGGTGCGGACACTATACTCGTCTCTCAGTCACCTCCGTACTCCACAATCCTAGCACATGTACCCGCGCTAGACAAAACTGAAATTTTTGAAGAGAAACAAAGAGAAACACGCACCGTGTTCCCTTGATGCGGACGCTGTACTCGTCTCTCCGTCACCTTCGTACTCCACAATCCTTGCACATGTACCTCTGCTAGACAAAACAGAAATTGTTACAGAGAAACAAAGAGAAACACGACCCCGTGCTCCCCTTGGTGCGGACACTATACTCGTCTCTCAGTCACCTCCGTACTCCACAATCCTAGCACATGTACCCGCGCTAGACAAAACTGAAATTTTTGAAGAGAAACAAAGAGAAACACAGCACCGTGTTCCCTTGATGCGGACGCTGTACTCGTCTCTCCGTCACCTTCGTACTCCACAATCCTTGCACATGTACCTCTGCTAGACAAAACAGAAATTGTTACAGAGAAACAAAGAGAAACACGACCCCGTGCTCCCCTTGGTGCGGACACTATACTCGTCTCTCAGTCACCTCCGTACTCCACAATCCTAGCACATGTACCCGCGCTAGACAAAACTGAAATTTTTGAAGAGAAACAAAGAGAAACACAGCACCGTGTTCCCTTGATGCGGACGCTGTACTCGTCTCTCCGTCACCTTCGTACTACTCGTTCTCTTGGTTCCTACGCTGTACTCGTCTTTACGGCGGGGATGTACTTCACAGCTATTGGAACATGTACCTGCGTTAGACAAAGCAGAAAATCTATCAAGAGAAACAAACAGAGGAACAACGGCCTTCGTACTCCTCTTGGTTCCTACGCTGTACTCGTCTATAAGGCGGGGTTGTACTCCAGAACCCTTGGAACATGTACCTGCGCTGGACAAAACAGAAAATCTATCAAAGAGAAACAAACAGAGAACAACGGCCTTCGTACTCCTCTTGGTTCCTACGCTGTACTCGTCTATAAGGCGGGGTTGTACTTCACAGCTATTGGAACATGTACCTGCGTTAGACAAAACAGAAAATCTATCAAGAGAAACAAACAGAGGAACAACGGCCTTCGTACTCCTCTTGGTTCTACGTTGTACTCGTCTCTACGGCGGGGATGTACTTACAGTCCTCGGAACATGTACTGCGCTAGACAAAACAGAAAATCTATCAAAGAGAAACAACGAGAGAACAACGGCCTTCGTACTCCTCTTGGTTCCTCCGCTGTACTCGTCGCTAAGGCGGGGTTGTACTCCAGAACCCTTGGAACATGTACCTGCGCTGGACAAAACGGAAAATCTATCCAGAGAAACAAACGAGAGAAACAACGGCCTTCGTACTCCTCTTGGTTCCCTACGTTGTACTCGTCTATAAGGCGGGGATACATGGAACATGTACCTGCGCTAGACAAAACGGAAATCTATCCGAGAGAAACAAAGGAGGAACAACGGCCTTCGTACTCCTCTTGGTTCCTACGCTGTACTCGCCTCTACGGCGGGGATGTATCACAGTCCTCGGAACATGTACTGCGCTAGACAAAACAGAAAATCTATCAAAGAGAAACAAACAGAGAACAACGGCCTTCGTACTCCTCTTGGTTCCTACGCTGTACTCGTCTCTAAGGCGGGGATGTACTTCACGGTCCTCGGAACATGTACTGCGCTGACAAAACGGAAATCTATCCGGAGAAACAAACAGAGAAACAACGGCCTTCGTACTCTCTTGGTTCCTACGCTGTACTCGTCTATAAGGCGGGGTTGTACTCCAGAACCCTTGGAACATGTACCTGCTGGACAAAACGGAAAATCTATCAAGAGAAACAAACAGAGAAACAACGGCCTTCGTACTCCTCTTGGTTCCTACGCTGTACTCGTCTATAAGGCGGGATGTACTTCACAGCTATTGGAACATGTACTGCGTTAGACAAAAAGAAAATCTATCAAGAGAAACAAAGAGGAACAACGGCCTTCGTACTCCTCTTGGTTCCTACTGTACTCGTCTCTACGGCGGGGATGTACTTCACAGTCCTCGGAACATGTACCTGCGCTAGACAAAACAGAAAATCTATCAAAGAGAAACAAACAGAGAACAACGGCCTTCGTACTCCTCTTGGTTCCTACGCTGTACTCGTCGCTAAGGCGGGGTTGTACTCCAGAACCCTTGGAACATGTACCTGCGCTGGACAAAACGGAAAATCTATCCAGAGAAACAAACAGAGAAACAACGGCCTTCGACTCCTCTTGGTTCCTACGCTGTACTCGCTATAAGGCGGGGATGTACTTCACGTCCTCGGAACATGTACTGCGCTAGACAAAACGGAAATCTATCCAGAGAAACAAACAGAGGAACAACGGCCTTCGTACTCCTCTTGGTTCCTACGCCTCCTCTACGGCGGGGATGTACTTCACGATCCTCGGAACATGTACCTGCGCTAGACAAAACAGAAAATCTATCAAAGAGAAACAAACAGAGAACAACGGCCTTCACTCCTCTTGGTTCCTACGCTGTACTCGTCTATAAGGCGGGGTTGTACTTCACAGCTATTGGAACATGTACTGCGTTAGACAAAACAGAAAATCTATCAAGAGAAACAAACAGAGGAACAACGGCCTTCGTACTCCTCTTGGTTCCTACGCTGTACTCGTCTCTACGGCGGGGATGTACTTCACATCCTCGGAACATGTACTGCGCTAGACAAAACAGAAAATCTATCAAAGAGAAACAAAGCAGAACAACGCCTTCGTACTCCTCTTGGTTCCTACGCTGTACTCGTCGCTAAGGCGGGGTTGTACTCCGAACCCTTGGAACATGTACTGCGCTGGACAAAACGGAAAATCTATCCCGGAGAAACAAACAGAGAAACAACGGCCTTCGTACTCCTCTTGGTTCCTACGCTGTACTCGTCTATAGGCGGGGATGTACTTCACGATCCTCGGAACATGTACCCACGCTAGACAAAACGGAAATCTATCCAGAGAAACAAACAGGAACAACGGCCTTCGTACTCCTCTTGGTTCCTACGCTGTACTCGCTCTACGGCGGGGATGTACTTCATCCTCGGAACATGTACTGCGCTAGACAAAAGAAAATCTATCAAAGAGAAACAAACAGAGAACAACGGCCTTCGTACTCCTCTTGGTTCCTACGCTGTACTCGTCTCTAAGGCGGGGATGTACTTCACGGTCCTCGGAACATGTACCTGCGCTAGACAAAACGGAAATCTATCCGAGAAACAAACAGAGAAACAACGGCCTTCGTACTCCTCTTGGTTCCTACGTGTACTCGTCTATAAGGCGGGGTTGTACTCCAGAACCCTTGGAACATGTACCTGCGCTGGACAAAACGGAAAATCTATCAAGAGAAACAAACAGAGAAACAACGGCCTTCGTACTCCTCTTGGTTCCTACGCGTACTCGTCTATAAGGCGGGGATGTACTTCAGCTATTGGAACATGTACCTGCGTTAGACAAAACAGAAAATCTATCAAGAGAAACAAACAGAGGAACAACGGCCTTCGTACTCCTCTTGGTTCCCACGCTGTACTCGTCTCTAGGCGGGGATGTACTTCACAGTCCCGGAACATGTACTGCGCTAGACAAAACAGAAAATCTATCAAAGAGAAACAAACAGAGAACAACGGCCTTCGTACTCCTCTTGGTTCCTACGCTGTACTCGTCGCTAAGGCGGGGTTGTACTCCAGAACCCTTGGAACATGTACCTGCGCTGGACAAAACGGAAAATCTATCCAGAGAAACAAACAGAGAAACAACGGCCTTCGTACTCCTCTTGGTTCCTACGCTGTACTCGTCTATAAGGCGGGGATGTACTTCATCCTCGGAACATGTACTGCGCAGACAAAACGGAAATCTATCCAGAAACAAACAGAGGAACAACGGCCTTCGTACTCCTCTTGGTTCCTACGCTGTACTCGCCTCTACGGCGGGGATGTACTTCACGATCCTAACATGTACTGCGCTAGACAAAACAGAAAATCTATCAAAGAGAAACAAAGAGAACAACGGCCTTCGTACTCCTCTTGGTTCCTCCTGTACTCGTCTCTAAGGCGGGGATGTACTTCACGGTCCTCGGAACATGTACTGCGCTAGACAAAACGGAAATCTATCCAGAGAAACAAACGAGAGAAACAACGGCCTTCGTACTCCTCTTGGTTCCTACGTTGTACTCGTCTATAAGGCGGGGTTGTACTCCAGAACCCTTGGAACATGTACCTGCGCTGGACAAAACGGAAAATCTATCAAGAGAGACAAACAGAGAAACAACGGCCTTCGTACTCCTCTTGGTTCCTACGCTGTACTCGTCTATAAGGCGGGGATGTACTTCACGGTCCTTGGAACATGTACTGCGCTAGACAAAACGGAAATCTATCAAGAGAAACAAACAGAGAAACAACGGCCTTCGTACTCCTCTTGGTTCCTACGCTGTACTCGTCCCTAAGGCGGGGATGTACTTCACAGTCCTTGGAACATGTACCTGCGCTAGACAAAACGGAAATCTATCCAGAGAAACAAACAGAGAAACAACGGCCTTCGTACTCCTCTTGGTTCCTACGCTGTACTCGTCGCTAAGGCGGGGTTGTACTCCAGAACCCTTGGAACATGTACCTGCGCTGGACAAACGGAAAATCTATCCAGAGAAACAAACAGAGAAACAACGGCCTTCGTACTCCTCTTGGTTCCGACGCTGTACTCGTCCCTAAGGCGGGGATGTACTTCACAGTCCTCGGAACATGTACCTGCGTTAGACAAAACAGAAAATCTATCAAAGAGAAACAAACAGAGGAACAACGGCCTTCGTACTCCTCTTGGTTCCTACGCTGTACTCGTCCTAAGGCGGGGATGTACTTCACGGTCCTTGGAACATGTACCACGCTAGACAAAACGGAAATCTATCCAGAGAAACAAACAGAGAAACAACGGCCTTCGTACTCCTCTTGGTTCCTACGCTGTACTCGTCCCTAAGGCGGGGATGTACTTCACGGTCCTTGGAACATGTACCTGCGCTAGACAAAACGGAAATCTATCCAGAGAAACAAACAGAGAAACAACGGCCTTCGTACTCCTCTTGGTTCCACGCTGTACTCGTCTATAAGGCGGGGTTGTACTCCAGAACCCTTGGAACATGTACCTGCGCTGGACAAAACGGAAAATCTATCAAGAGAAACAAACAGAGAAACAACGGCCTTCGTACTCCTCTTGGTTCCTACACTGTACTCGTCTCTAAGGCGGGGATGTACTTCACAACGATTGGTAAAGAAAAATATCCAGAGAAACAAACAGAAAATCAAACGGAAATATTTCCAGACAATAAAAGAGAAAACGGAAATCTTTCCAGAAAAGAGAAAATCAAACGAAAATATTTCCAAAGGAATAAAATAGAAAAAAAAAACAATAGTTTGATGCGCCGAAGGCGCCTTGAGGCGAAGCCGAGCCGTAGCACTCGCTTCGACATATGGGGGTAACGACAAACGGGGACAACGACATATGTTTGCCATTCATTATGTTTATTAATGTTTGATGCGCCGAAGGCGCCTTGATACGAGGCGAAGCCGAGCCGTAGCACTCGCTTCGACATATGGGGGTAACGACAAACAGGGACAACGACATATGTTTGCCATTCATTATGTTTATTAATGTTTGATGCGCCGAAGGCGCCTTGATACGAGGCGAAGCCGAGCCGTAGCACTCGCTTCGACGTATGTCATCTTGTAGCACTCTGTTGGAATTTAAAAAAAAATGTTATTTGAAAGTGCTACCTCCCTCCCATTAATTCCCCAGAAAACTCACAGCCCGGAAATACAAAGGGAAAAAGCCAAAAAGGAAGTCCCGCCCAATTTTTTGAAAACGTACAGCGCGCGTAAAGGGAAAAAGAAGCGTAACGGGTCCGCATATTGTTAACGGGTCTACCGGAGCGCAAAGGGAAAAAACCGAACCCGGAAAACGATTCGCGTCTTTTCCCGGGGACACGTTCCGCGCGCGACACGTGTAGTCGCGACAGCACGCGCGCGGGATGGGTTTTTCCCTTCTCAAAGGTCGGTCTCTAGGTAGTGGTACCCAGATGCCAGAGCCTACAGGCTGATGTGAACAAATGGTCAGGCTCAGAGCATCTCCAGTCGCGTCCCCCAAAGGGATTTGGGGCGCGCCGGACAAAAAATCGTTCCCAGCCGCGCGCCCCAAAGGCCTTTTTTGTCCGGCGCGGCCCGATACGGTGTCCGGCGTCCCGAGCCCGTCCCGGGGACGCACCGGGCACGCCGGACACAACGAAATGAGAGGGAGGCGCGGCCGACCCGTCGCGGCTCGGACGCTCAACTATCACATACGTAGCGACGGTGCAGTTGACGGAAGCGGAACCGTCGCATTGGCAACCGCGTCGACGACGCGCCCAACCCCGCCGGAATGAAGCGCCGACTCCTCGGAAGAGCAACTCTTCGACTTCTGCGCCGCCGTTCATCCGCGCTCAATAAGACCCGTACGTACGCCGTCATTCATCCAAGCCTCCAGCGACGATGAGCTACATCTCCCAGCTCCCGTCCGGCACCTCCAGCGAGGGAAAGCCTGCTGGCTGGCGCCATTGGTGGGACAAAGACAGGACGCCGAGCAGCGGCGACGATTCCGCCGCCAGTTGACAGCGAGGACGAATGGCTGGGCTGGGAGGAGGAGGAAGAAGAGAGCGAGGCCGCGGCGGCGGCGGTGGCCCGAAGGCGAAGGCGGCCAAGGCGAAGGCTGCCAAGGACAGGGCCGCCAAGGCCAAGGCCGCCAAGGCCAAGGCCAAGGCGCAGCCGACGAGCACCGGCGACGACGACGCGTCGAGCGCCGACACCGCCTCTTCGGAAGAGGTGACGAGCAGGAAGCGCCACCGCGATGACGACGACGAGGCAGGGCCATCAGCGAAGAAGAAGAAGAAGTAGATAGTTTATATGTATTTAATTATATTTTTTCGAAGTTTTATATATAATTTGTTTATGTTCAACCGATTTGAATATTATTAAATAGTTTCTTTCTAGCCAAAAAAAATACTTTTAATGTTTGGGGGCGGCGTTTGGGACGCGGCTGGGAGCGACGTCCCCCAAACGCGGCACGAACAAAACACGTCCCCCAAACGCTCAATCCGGCGCGGTTTGGGGGACGGTTTGGGGGACGCGACTGGAGATGCTCTCACACTTTCAACTTATTTTTGCAACTGTATTGCCAGACGATGTTCTGATTAAGACAACCTGCTTTCGAGAGTGGTACTTATTCCATATGGTCTTGCGTCGAGGAAAATGAAGAGTTATATACTTACAGTGTCTCAAGACGAACAGGACCGGGGATCTGAAACTCAATGGCGCGGCTCCGATCGCTCATCATGGAGCAGACTGGACTGGACCTCACGTTATTTACTTATTTCCAAGAGCCTAGGCTGCCTGGTTATGGTTAGTGTGCATGGGTTCCCGTTAGGCCCGTTCAGCCTAGCACTCCAAACAGAGCCCAGTATGTTGGACGAAATGAAACTACTTCCGCCCAGAAAAGTTGAGCAACTTATTATAGCACAGAGGGAGTAGTTTTCAGTTCGAAAAAATAAAATCTTCCCCATCCCACCACAAGTTTTTGGCACAAACCTCACTAAATTTAAAAGTTGCAAGGGAGTTCTTTGTGGTGTAAGATAATACTTAATCGTTTAAACTTACACAAGATCTGTCCACGCTCAAACAAAAATAATTTGAACTGACTCAAATATTTTCACGAATAATTGAAAACCACAAGGAAGTTTAAGTAGGTCTCAGTTAACCTGGTTAAAGCTAAACCACATATATTTGCATTCAATTTGAGTGGCAAATGTTGCACACACATGCAACAGCATCAATTGTGAACTCTTGCACCTACTGAAAGAAATCACATTTATTTCGTTGGTAACACGACGAGTAAACACACCAGGTGCAACTGAAATCTCCGAAACAGAACATTAGCGCTAATTAAGGACTACCGCTCTCCACAGCGAAGCTGAAGTTGCTGCATCCGGTGCTGATTCCTGAGAGCAGCCCAGTGAGATGGCGGTTCTCCATCTGGAACCTGAGGAGAAACTGAGGATGATCACCGCTGGCATTGACGCTCCATCGGGACAAACGTGAAGCACTCTGTCTGGCCATTCACTTGCACCAGCGAGCTTCCACCCAAGAGAACATCATACAGTTTTAAATGAGATTTGGTGCACATGGGCACCAGTGATCTCGTTTTTTTAAAAAAAATAAAAATAATAGTTTTGAGTTGTAAAAAATTCTGGAAAAAAAATCCACACATAGTCAATGATGTATCCCACAAACGGGTAAAAAATCAATTTCAAATACTTAATATTTTGAGCTACACAAAAATGTCAAAATTGTAGATCTGAGTAGTCATTTTCAAATCTCCAAAACGTATCAGAATTTGTTATTTTTGTCCAGGCCAAAATAAAACGAATTTCGGATTGGGATTTTTCATGATTGTGGGATGTATCAATGGTAATGTACATATTTATTTTCATGATTTTTTATAACTTGTAAAAATATTTTTAATTTTTTTTAACTGAGCAAGAGCATTGGAGCCCGTGAGCTAAAAGCACTTTTCGGTTTTAAATTCATTAAGGTAGCTCTACCTTAATGAATTTAAAAACTGTACAAGCGAGTATAATTAAAGGGGCAGAAAGAATGCAACCAGGAAGGCGCTACAAAATGCTCAAGCTTATTACTCCCTCTCCCGAACAGGCCATGCCAGCCATAGAAAATTGACATTGGGCAGTCAGGCAGCAATTGCCTACACTAACAATGGCACATACTATGAAGTATGCAGTGACAAATGATCAGAGTGCTTTGAGAACTGCAGTGGCACATACTCAGAGGTATATTTCCTCAGATTTTCAAGCATAGCAGTTTATCATTTGCCAACATACGTGACTATTTGATGTTTTAATATGGGTGACAGGGTGTGATTGATAAAGACATGTTTTGATTAAGAAACTTCGAGATATTCAGTTGCTTCCTATTTGCAAAGAAAATAAAGTGGCTGTGTTCCTCTTGTCCCTTTTCTTAGTCCTTAAGAACTACAGTAAGAGTAAGGCATAGGCCGCTGTGGAGAGGCGCCCCTCGTGCTCTTGCGGCCTCCGCCATGGCCGCCGGCTGGGAGATCCTCCAGGGACTGGGAGTACCGGTGGAACGGGGTTAGGTCTTCTGAGGGGAAGTCTGGGGAAAAGAATTTGGCCAAGATATACTTGGCCTGGGCTGGGCTAAATCGGGAGCCCTCGAAAAAAAGCTATCAGTAGATCCCGCTCCAAATAATATGTCAGGGCTCCAGTTTAGACGAAGAGACTTGGCGCTGGTTTCAGATCGAGGCACACTGCAAACTGCAAATATTTTGTGCCAGTGTGTACATGTATTGCCACACCACGCTGATGCCAGAAGTTGATCGTGAGTAACCTACAAGTTGTTGTGAGCGGCTAAACAATTACCCTGCAAGGGCACAAAACAAATGATCAGGTTGGCATTTTACACTTATTTTTGCAATTGTATTGCCACACCAATTCATGGTGATGTTCTGTTCGATATGGCTGGCAATTACACGATCTGGTACCTGAACCTGCTAAGGACAGACCTTCTGCTTATCGATTCAGACTATATTTCTTCAGCTTATATGTTGTTGAGAAGTTAAGATCGAACATCAGGGATTACTTCCATAGCTATCAGTAGTACCCAGTTAACCTGATTAAAGCTAAACCACATATATTTGAATTCAATTTGAGTAGCAGATGCATCGATTTTGAATTCTTACCTATAGTGCCTACTGAAAGAAAACACATTTATTTCATTGGTACACGACAAGTAAACGCGCTAGCTGCAACTCAAAGCGCCGGAATAAAACGGGGTCGAGCACAGATGCGAGTGTGGTGCCAATTAAGAAATTCTCCGCCATGGTGAAGTGAAGTGAAGCTGAAGTTGCTGTATCCGGTGCGGATACGGCAGAGCAGCCCACTGAACCCGAACATCCCCTTGTCCAGATCAAACAACCTGGAACCTGCCGAGGAGCGAGGATGGCCGCCAGCACCGGCATGGATGACCCAAACGAGACTAACATGAAAAACGCTGTCTGTCCATTCACCTACACCAGCGAGCTTGCACCGAAGAGAACATGATACAGTTTAATTCGTTAAGGTAAAGAGACTCGCTTATAAATAATCTGCTGCAATGCTTGTTGAAATAAATTGCCTAACGCTTTCCATCAGCTCGGGCTTTTGGAATAGTTGGTTAGTGCATGCAATTCAATATGGTATCAGAGCAGGAGATCCTAGGATCAAATCCTGGCCAACGCAAGAATTAAAAAGAAATATTGCGGCTCCCCAAACATGCGTCACAATAGGCCAAAGGGCAAAGACGTAGGGTGAGTGTTGAAATAAATTGCCTAACGCTTTCCATCAGCTCGGGCTTTTGGAATAGTTGGTTAGTGCATGCAATTCAATAATGCTCACCAGTTTGATTACATGAGTATGAGTGTATTGCTTACTCTCTCCGATCAGGCCATGCCAGCAGCCAGCCACAGAAAATTGACTCTGGGGCAGTGTGTCTGAATGTGAGCGGCTGACAGCAATTACCTACACTAACAATAGCACATACAAAGTATGCGGTCACAAATATGGTGTTGCCACCGGTGGGTTGTGGAGCATATAGATTCACACCTCCCGTAGCTAGGCAAAGTGTAATCTCCTGGCACATCTGCAAATCCCTTAGTGCAGTGAACTGTCCCCACAGCGTAACCTACCATGTTTCACGGAGATTGTGGAAACTTTTTCAGTTGAAGCACTGTTGAAGGCTGCTCGTCAAAGACTTTGTGCTGCAAGTACTCCTATGTTGCTATGGTACTGTAAGAACATCTCCACTCGTGACCCCATACGGCGTCCGATGTCTGATCGTATGAGGGGTGCTGGCGCCTAAATTTAAAACTTAAAAACATAGGCCGATCAGATTTCGCGTCCACAAAAGGATCATTGTCTCGACGGAACACATCGTCGTCAGATGGCAAGTCTCGACGAACACATCGTCGCAAACCACGGCATAGAAATGTCTAGTGAACCGGAAAAAAAAGGAGGCACGCAAGCCGGCCGACATTAGATAGCCGCGGGAATCAAGCAATTTCTTCCACCGGAAAATCGGGGAAGATGGTGGGCGTCGTCAGTGTAGCCATCGGCGATGGCGGTGAGGCAGACGACGGGGAGGCGTCATAGGCCAGTGGAGTAGTAGCCATCGCTGGAGTCACGGTGATAGGCTGGGGCGCGGGCGGAACTTGACTCTTGGCTAATATTGTGGCGCGCTGCGCTACACACCACGCCTTGACGTCGTCGTCCATGGTGCTGGTGTCGGCGAGCAGGAGCGCTAGTTCCTCCTTCCTCTTCTTGGCGACGATGTTGGCATTGATCAGGTCGAGCTTGATGTCCTGTCTCTACATGACCGACGCCCACCTTGCCGGTGCCACCTCCTCCATCTTCGCGGCTTGCTCCGCACGCACGGCAGCGTGCGCGGCGGCGTCAGCGATAAACCTTTCTTGTGCCTATTATCAGGAAGTTTTTCTTTTCAAAAAACTGGTCGATCTTAATTAACTCTCAAACAACAATACATCCTCCAGGTGGGGTTTTAATAGGAAATCCTGCAGGGCGACCTCCAGCCACGCATCATGTGGATCACCATTGCCTTCTTAGCTAGACTATGAGCGACAAACATTTCCCTCTCCAGGACAATGCTTATTCACCAACCGAGACAGCTAAGATGCTATGATCACACAGTCGTTATAAGTCCATAAAGTTTCAGTACTAACTCTCTACTGTTTCAATCACAATGTGCAGTACAATCAGTGTTAGGATGGAAGCACGTACAATTTCAGGTTTCACTGCATGTCTTTTTTAGGATACTACAGCTGCTTGGCAAACTATGTCCAATTATTATTGTTATAATTGTGAGCTTATTATGTTTCAAAAAACTGCAAGCCTATTAGTCCTTATGACACCTACCTAACCAGGTGCAATGGATTCATGCACAAAAATGAACTATGACAGCACAATTCATGCAACCATTTAACTTAATGATCGAGTAGTGCTCGAAGGCCAAGATCAAGATCTTCTGAAGTTCAGATGCAGCTTGCAACTTAACAAAGAGGAAATCTACCTTCCTTTCATCATCAGCTACAACACTTCCTTTCATCATCAGCTACAACAGAGAGTGGAAATAGGAAGCACCCAAAATATTGTCTATTAAGAAAACCTCTAGGAAAAAAATGTAAGGTCAGTTCTTCAGTTCAAGGAATATGGACATGCATGACGCATATAGATTGCTGACGATTATCTGAGTACTACTTTGAACTACCAGATAAATAAAGTAAAGCAAAGCAAAGTCAATTCATCAGCCCAAGACTTGGCAATTTTAGTACCAACACACGAGGTAGTCACTTCAACCCGAAAGGGTATCGAAACAAGCACGGATTTCACGCAACCACATAACAGTCAGATTTTGATCATAACCTTGTGTACATCAATGCAAAAATAAAAAATAAAAGCTAACAAGCTCATACTTCATCACAACTATAAATATTGCACCTCATTGGGACATGATGGCTAGGCAGTTGAGAAGAAGCACATCATTCAACAGCCGTCAGACGAAAGGCCAAGAGTTCACGGAATATCCTTTTAGTGCACTGAAGAAGGTATGTTGTACAATACTTTGTTTGAGCCGACCTCGGCAAGCATGTAATTGTTGGCGACCGGGGAGGAAGCTAGCAACCAGTTTGCCGTCAGTATCAACGTAACACACACACTGGCTATAGATGACCATCAAGAGGATGCCACTATCCGCCAACACAGCCCTCACATCCCAGTAGTCAAGCGACGATCCCAATTTCCTCGAGATTTCTACCACCGGCAATTTGACACGGTACTTGCAATCCCAAACCTCGCCTTCGTAGTTCTGCAACACCCATATATCAACAGTTCCCGTGGCGTAGTCACGGCTATAGATGCCGAGTGTGCCATCCATCTCAAAGATATCTGAGTTGCCGGAAACAATTGGAGCACGCATATGCCTGAACGACTCAGATGTGGTGTCGAATACCAATACCAGCTGTCTTTGCTCCACCAAGTACCAATGCAGGCTATCACGGACTTGGGCAGTTGACCTGCAGCTGAAAGAAGAAGGTGGCTCCTGCGCTCCAATGTATCTTGGTGGCTGGTCAGAGCCCAAAGCGAAGACATAGCAACCAACTCTTGCTTTGTTTAGCATATGTCCGACAGTCAACTCTCCATGCAGCAACAATCGGTACTCAAACGTAGGCTGGTGTAAGTACAATCCCAATAAACTGAACCCCGACAATTGCCGGAGGGGAGCGTGCTCACGTGTGACCGGGTTACAGATGGAGAAGAATCGGGAACCTCTCATGTCATAGTTGGAGAGAATGAGGAGGCCGTCGCAGGAGGCCTTGGGATAAGATGAGCCGTGAAGCTCGGCAACACGTTGGAGCTGAGCATCGGCAGACGGGTGATCTAATACGAGAATATTTTCGCAGTCACGATCAGCTTCTCCGTTGCCACAGATGATAGGTAGGAAGGGCTGGCGGCGGTGGTGGGCGAGGAGGAAGTCGCGGGTAGAGGTGGCGAGGCGCCAAGCGCGACAGACGGCGCGGCAGCGGAGGACGGATTCGGGGGGCAGTCGGAGGAGGATCTCCCATGTTACGATCTCATCCGGGAGCCCCCGATTGAGAAGCCCTGGTCCTGTTCTTGTCGTCTCCGCCATGGTCGCCGGCTGGGAGCTCATTCGATCTGTCCCAGGAGTCTCGTGGTGCCGGCAGAGGTAAGGTCTTAAGGGGAACTAGGAAAGAACTTATGCTGGCTGGGCTTATAGCCCTGTTCGTTTGCTTGGAATACAAACTCTCGGATGGGCTGGATTATATAGCCAATATGGACCTGGTCTGGGCTGGGCTAAATTGAGAACCCTCGAAAGAAAAAAACTAGACTCAGCTCCAGTTTGCGCTGGTTGTACACTGCAAATATTTCGTGCCAGTATGTACATTTATCACAGACGCTCAGATGTTAAATGTTGACATGCCCGTACCACAAGCAAGTGCAGCATGTGCGCTTGCACAGGGCCCCACTTGATTTGGGGCCTCCAAAATTTCTGCTAAGTATCTATTTAGTAGCATTGATCAAGTGAATGTACGTAGTAGTTTGCTGCTTTACGGTGTTACTACTCCCTCTGTCTCGGTTCACAGGGCCTAATCTGAAAAAATATTTGTCCCACAATATTTTTCATCTAAGGCCTGCATCAATTTAATTCAGAGTATTAACTTACCCTAATTACTGTCAACTTCCCATTTTCTCTTTTCTTTTACTCGCTGGGAACAACCTTGTGTATGCGGGGTTTGTATGCGGGGTGAAGTGTGAAACCAAAGAAGTTTGCATGCTGGGTTAGGCCTGGCTGCATGCACCCGCTATGATTGGATTAGCACGGGCCATTGGTATTCCAATTTAATTGGAGTAGCATAGGAGGCAGTAGATCCCCCGTCCTTATCTCTTTGCTCCAGGCGATAAGGCAGGAGACCGGGAAAGTTCTTGTTCCTCGCTCCGCCGCCGGCCAGACCGCTGGTCTCTCCCCTCTCCGGCTGCTTCGGCGGCGGGAGGGTGGGGAGACCGCGGCTCTGTGCTGCCGGCGTGTGTATAGTAGGATAGTTTCGTGCGTTCAGCTGCTGCTTTGGTGGGTGATGGCGGCGGCGGTGGCGCGAATAAGTCCGTCCCGGCTCTCCCCACCCCGAGATTGGTCTTTGGATCGGTTTCGGCGAGCCGGTGGCGGGTGGTGCTCCTGGTGTGGTCGCCGGTGCGAAGACGGTGGCCAACTGAGGGAGCTTTTGTCCCCTGCCTTCTTCTTCGTCGGCGTTGAGCTCCTCCTGGCTCGACGACGGAGGTGCTGGGGGTGCGCCGGCGTGGGCTCGGAGCTGGCCGACGGGTTTCGCCGGTGCTTGTACAGGAGTCTGGTGTTCTTGCAGCTGTTCCCCAAGCTGCTGTGTGAGCGGATGCAGGTCGGAGTGTTGGTTTTTGCCAGCGTCTCTGCCCTGACCGCCGGAGAGGACCGGGGCGTCGCCCCCGCCGACGTGCTTTCAGCCTTCTTCAGATCCCGGCGGCTGCGCCGGGTGGCTACTGCGGCGACTTCTTCGAGGCTTTGTCCTCTAAAGGTTCATTCCGGCGACCTAGCTGCGGCCAGGGATGTCTTCGCCTCTCCGTCCGGCGAGGTGACGATGTCGGCGATGGTGGCGGCCGATCTTCGTCTCAGAAGAGCCCAAGGGCTGGATTGCTTTTTTGCTGTTTCTTCCAGGGTTCTTTCTGTTATTTGGGGACAGCTGTCCCAGTTTCTGGTTGGTTCTTGTAATAGCTTGTTTCCTTACTAAATATAATCAGATATCTGGTTTCAAAAAAAAAAAAAGCATAGGAGGCAGCGCTTGGAAAAGTTTCTCTGGTCCAATGAAACAATGCCTAGGTGGTGCTGCAAAATATAGTGAGCCTTGTATACCGAGACGGAGGGAGTACTTGCTCCCCTAGGAAACCCAACCAGCCCAAACCCCTCTCTCTCGGCAAGTAGCGAGGCCTTTCATTTCTTCGCCCGCACTCACGATTAAACTATAAACAGATACTGGATTTCCAGGCTTCTTGCATTCTAGGACCTCATGTTTTATCTTGAACCAGAGGTACTCCGGAAGTATTGAAGAAAAATGTTATGGGCTCACCCTAGATGAAATTTGAATGAAATGTCAAAAATTTCATTTACTCAAACAATGGCCTTTATCTCAAATTATTTCAGATAACAATAGTGCACACAGGTTCAAATATTTTCTCACTTAATTAAGATATATATGGTTAGATTTCAATAGAATTCATATAAAATTATGAATGTCTACCCGTGAAAACCAAATTCACCAAAATTCAGTGATGTAATCTACGACTAGAATATTTCTACTACGCTGAGCGAATATTAGATTTTGCACGGGGCCTCCAATTTCGTAGGTACGGCCCTGAATGTTGACCATGAGTAGCCTACGGTTGATGTGAGCACTTGGGCAATTTCCCTACAATGGCACAGAATACGTGCACAAATGACCACGCTGCCATTTTCAACTTACTTCCACAACTGTATTGCCGCACGACTCCAGGTGATGTCCAATCTGCTTTCCACCAGTGATCTGAAGACGAACACAATCTGGCCTTGCGTCGCTCGCCAACAAAAATGGCCATAACTTACAGTACGTGAAGACGGACACAATCTGGATCCCGAACCTGACATGGAAATACCACCCTTCTGCTTATTAATACAATCCCCCGGGGATTAAATCCACCGATATCCCGGGTTGGCATCCGTATGATACGGTTGATCAAGAGCGTCCACCCAGTTAACGTTTCTAGCAAACAAAACAAAATGAAAAAAACACTCATGAAGGGATCTCACATCATCATCTTCCCGAGACTTCCATCGCCCGCACACGCAACAGACCCACGGATGGTACTTCCGTCCAGGCGTCGCCGGAGAAGTCTTGTCCTAACCTCACCAGACACCATGGCATGGCATCGCTGGAGAACCCGCCGTCGTGGCGTCACCGGAGAACCCTTCGCGGCGTCGCCGATGCAGCAACCGCATCCCACTTCCATAACTGTATTGCACGCCGGTGTCGCTCCTTCAACGACCACGGCCATCACTGGAGAACCCGACATGACTTCGTCGATGCAACAACAACATCGTGGGGGCTTGCAGCAATGCATGCGGTACATGGTAGCATCATCAATGTACCTTTGTAGTAGCTCTAGCGGCCACTGGTAGCAAACACCTCCATGCCATGGTAGCAACTCCGATGCACCTTGGTAGGAGCCTGGCGGCCGTTGGCAGCAACAGCGCCGCACCATGGTAGAAAATCAGATGCACCTTGCCAGCAGCAAGGCTGTCGTGCCATTGTAACAACTAGCAAGTCCAGCGCCCCTCGTGGCAGAACTAGCACCCCTTGTAGAACCATTTCTGCCCCTTGTACCAACTACATCCTTCTCTGGCAGCAACAATGTACACCACTTGAAGCATGTCCACCCCTGCAGCCCATTGCCCACCTTTGCATCATAATTATGGCGGTGAAGACCTCTCCGTGAGTTGTGTGTGGGGGACTGGTGAGCCTAGGGATGGAGCACGCAGCCGCGGAGGAGAGGCAGCAGCGACCTGGTCTTCATCATCTGATTCCGTTGTCCACTCCACAATAGCTCTAGGTTGCAAGAAGATGAACTCCACGGGTGAGAGTTGCATGGCGATGTATGAACGAGAATGGAGGAAGCAAGAGCATCTCCACTCGCCCCCCCCCCCCATTCAGCGTCCGGCAAAGCCCTTTTCCGGTCGTATGGGGGGCGTCAAGGAGGATTTTATGGGGGGTTCCCTATCTCTATAGATTCTCTACGGGGGACGGGGGACACAAAAAAAGTATCCACATGCATGCATGCAGCTCCTAGTCCCCACATGTTATTTTCTTTTCTCACACTTTCTCTCATCTAGTTTTCGCATATGAGGTGGTCCCCTCTATTAGGACACTGTTTGAGGGACACAACTGGGAAGAACCTCTTTTTTATATAGATTTTTTGTCTCTTTTTATCCGGCACAGTCCCCAAACGTGCCCCAAATTGTCGTGCCGAACATTTTTTGAGGGACGCGACTGGAGATGCTCTTATGATCTTATTGAGTTCTTAAGATAGCTTCTAAACATTTTATGAAAGTAATGCTTTTTGTGATGTTCGATCTGAAGTTCTGGATGCATGTTTATAAGAATGAAAACACTTGTGATCATCCGGAAGGTCATAGCGTTTCCATCGTCCGTGTCATTCCGCCCCACAGGTTGTAGTTCGGTGCAGGCACATGCTCGGCCCAATTCAACCGGCATCGAAAGCCTTATCTTCTTTTTTTAGAGCATATTCACTCGACCCCTGTAAACTCGGGGATGATGTATGCCGATATGGTTGGCATGGACCAGGCGTTGCACACCCCTAGCGGGTGTTTGCGTTGGCCCACCATTTCCTCCCACTTTTTTGTTTATTTCTTTTTGTTTCTTTTTTTTTAGTTTTTCAAAAGATCAAATATTTATAAATCTTATTTTTTTTAATTTAGAAGTTTTAAAATATTTATTGTTAAGAAAATCATATTTTTTTCAAAAAAATTTAGTTTTTTGATCTAAATATTTTCCAAATTTGAACATTTTTTTGAACTAGAACAATTTTGTGATTGAACATTTTTTGAATTTAAAATTTTAACTTTTTTTTGCAAAATACGAACATATTTTAAATTTGAACATGTTTCGAACATGATTTTTTATTTTTTTTCAAATTTGACCACTTGTTAAAATTTAAATGTTTTCCAAATTTGAATGATTTTCAAATTTGAACTATTTTGGAATGTGAAAAAAGAAAAAGAAAAATAAAAGAAAAATAAAATAGAAAAACAGACAAAAAGAAAGACAAAGAGAAACATAAATAAAGAAACGAAAATGGGCTAGGACCAATACGGAAATAACTGACCAAGGGTGTGTGGTGCCTGGTAGGCACCGACCTGGTCTATGTATAGGAGCCACCCTCCCAACACACAATAGTTTTTTTTTTTTGGAGCATCGGTGCCAAAAAACCTCACACTCGGCCCCCAAAACTCGTTTTTGGGTAGTTAAACACATTTTCTTCTGCTCGCACCCCCAGGCCGAACACAACCTATGAGGGGGTAGCGGGGGCGCCGGTAGAAGCTGAAAAGCGAACGGGCCCGCCCTGTTGGCGAGTGAGGAAGATTTTCCCTCCAAAAATTGTGATTTTCCCTCTCTTTTTCCACCTTTTCCATGCCCAGACGCCGCCAGTACCGCCATTTCCCCCACTCACCTCACCGCTCCCTCACCCCTTCGCCTCCTCCTCCCAGTAGAGATGTCGCCGCCGAAGAAGTTCCTAGGCCCTCGCCCCGTCGCTAATGGAGTCGAGGTGAACAATAAGAAACCACAGAAGGCGAAGGAGTGGCCGGAGAACTGGACGGAAGCGATGTGGGCGTTGGACGTCCAGCGCCGCGTGCTTATCTCGGGCGACCGCCGTGCGAGGGAGGCCCGATCCAAGGAGCTCAAGGCCAATACTTCCATGAACGTTATCTTGGAGGGGATCGCGTCGTTGGTTCGCTGAGACATTGAACTTGCGGCGATTTGGGTGAGAGAGTGCTGAACTTATTGCGTTTTGAGATGAACTTGCATCGCCCGTTTGGCACGAATTTATTTTTTCAAACTTGTGGGCTGAAAGGTCGTTTTGGGAGGTCGTATGGTCACACGGCTATAGATAGAGTCTCTACTGGGAACGCCGGACACAAAATAAAGCGCCATTCAGCTTTGGGGGACGCGGCTGAATTTTTTTCCCCATTTCTTGTTTGCGGTCACAAAAAATCATTCAGGGAAGGGGACGCGACTAGAGATGATCTAAAGACACTAGCATCACACGTGAATCTTCACTGCACAATAGATGATAGGTCTAGCGAAAAGTCCCAGTTGAACCGCGCGGCACGTGAACCGCCCGCATCGACGGCCGCCAGCAGAAGGAGATTCGGGCATAGAGTAGCAGGAGGCAGCGTCTGTACGCGGAGAGTCAGGCAGGAAACAGTATAAGAGCAGATGAACAGCGGCGCACGGGTGTACTTGTCAGAAATACCCTGCCTCCACGGCTGCAGACGCCAGGAAGAGACGGCGGTTGATGAATCCTCCAGCAATGATTCACTGTATAACGTTCGGATTCTGAAGTTTTTACCAGCGGCTCCTTTTTAAGATGTGACCAAGAGCAGAACGAGCATTCTTCACCGCGATCCACAACACATACACTCGGAGGATCATATTGTTGGCAGGAAAACCTAGAGCACCAAATCACGGTAGCCGCCGCACATGGGGGCCGGACTAGTCAATAAACATGCGTGCACTGTTTGAGTCAAGAACAACCTAGGCCGTAACTGCATCTGCCAAGCCGGAACTGCATTCTATGAACATTTCCTGTGTAAATAAAAAATGATCCAAATGTTACGTATCCTTGGATGTGGATGGGGGTATTCACCTTCTTTTCCAGCCCGGCTGCACGGGCAGAGACGAGTAAGAGCATCTGCACCGGCGGCCTTGATAGCGGTCCCGATATCATTTTGAGGCCGCATCGAAAATGAGCTCGCATCGGCGCGCCCTAAAAAGCTCTGGCGCTTTTCTAAGCCCAATAGAAACGCCGATAGCTTTTTGGGGCGAGCCAAAACATCTTTGCACGTCGATTTTTGTGGGTGGGGCTGTCTTGGCAGCGAGAGGACGCGGCGGTTCGCGTTGGGCGCGTTTGGTAGGCTGCATGCCCCTTGGCTCGCATCGGGCCAGCAATTTTTGGCTCATTTGGTTGCGTGAGCCGAGTCGCGTTATTGCACGAACTGGTTCTCAAAGCACCCTCAGGCCAGGCCCTGGAGGAACGCCCGGTTCGGCAGTTTCCAGCGGTGCAGGCAAATCTCCACGTCGGCTGATGCAAAAGGGAATTTTCGGCGCACATGTGGAGACGAGAATGGAGATGGTGGGAGCTGCGGCGCGCATCAGCGAAAAGCGAAAAGGGGGCGGGAAGGATTCCGTTACCTCCCGCCGCGCCCCATGGCCTATTTCTACCCCCTCCTCCACTCCCCCCAAATTTCGAGCTTCTCCTCCGTCAGCAAGTAATAGGCGCACTTATACCGGTCGGCGACGGTTGCAGCGGCGGCGTGTACATCTGGGCTGCTTCATCTACACTTCGTGGTGTAGCACTTCTTCACCTCCGGCGATGACTGTAAGGAATCCCTTATCCCGCGGTAATGTTTAGATCTAGGTTAGGACCGATCTTGTCTAGGGTTTGGTCTTGTAGCAGGGGTTTGTTCGGATTGTGCTGAGCTATCATGATCTTGCTAGGGTTCGACATTTCCGGTTGCTTGTTTGTCCCAAATGTGTTGAGCTACCATGATCTTGCAAGGGTTTGTGCTATTCACAGTTGCAATGAACTGGTTGTGTGATTTAGGATGATTGTTGGTATGGTTTTTGTTGTGCACATGTTTTTGCTTCCAAGTAGATTCACGTTATATGTACTACGATGTGTGTAGGACTCCTTCCGTGATGACTTTAGCCAGGCGCTTGTCTGTGTTGGGGACTCTCACATCTCTTCGCAAGTTCCCGATTCACAGATCGCCTATGACACCAAGGTGACGGTCACCCCTCTGCATGTGTCTGACCTGGTGGCTAAGTAGCGGCAGAGGTCGTGGCTAGGTTGGCCACCACAAAGAAGAACAAGAACCGCAGGTAAGTGGATAGGGCCTTGAAGTCCGGGCAGAAAGGGACTGGCAGTCTGGCACCATGAAATGGCTTCGTCGACCTCGCCGGACCTTCCGAGCCGCCGGCGCCAAAGGAGGAGGACGATGACGTCTGGTCCTTCAGCACGTCCAGCAACGACGACGGCGACAAACTCGACTTCAACACTTTCGACGCACGCCGCCGCTAGTTTTTTTTTAAGTTTTTAGTTCAAATTCGAGACATTTTTGTATAAAATTAGTCAATATTATTATGAATTTTGGTTTTTCAAATGTTATTTTAAATTTAAATTTTTATTGGAGCTGCCGTATGAGTGACGTCGATGTGAGAACAACATCCCTAAATAGAGGACGCTCTGCCAACGCCCCTGCCGACGTCTATTTAAAGGCCGCCGGTGGAGATGCTCTAAGTCCGGCCTTGCAGGGCTTGCAGCCCCGGAGACCGGACGCGCTAGTCGGGGGCAGGAACATCGGATGTGGCCCACGAGCACGACGCGGCCTCCAAAGCTTGGTCGGAGCTTAAACTTTTCGTCAAGCAGCTCACGGCGTCAGGCGGCGAGATCTCGCCCACGTCGGGCGGGCTAACTTGAACCGTGAGCCGACTCCGTCGATCTCTCGCTGGCCGCCGGCGGTAGGTCCGAAACTAACGCTGGTGCAGGCGATGAGATCTGGTCAGAAGACATGCCTGTGCTACGGTGTCCCTGGATCTGTTTTCTGGCTGGTGGTGCCCTTGGGTGGCCAGGAGCCGATCGGCGGCGTGCGACGGCGGCCGGCTGGTGGACAAGAGCGATTTGAGAATTGAGGGGGAAGGATACGGGGCGATGTGGACGTGGCCAGAGTACTTAAAGCAACCCTGAAGCAGTAAAACCTTTTTTTACCACCCGACACGCACGACCGTTCCGGGTGCCACAGGCCCGTCCGACCCAGGTTTTTCTGACTGTCCGGCCGGTGACCACACATTCTACGATCGTATTCTACCTGCGCGCTGAGTGCAACGACTGTTTTTCCATATGTTCCGTGCACGTCGCGATGAAGAGCCTCCGGTCAGATATCCAAGCTCACATGCCTGGCGGTTCTATCTATTCACTCTCATAGGTCTAGGGATTAGGCTGTACGCAGCCAACACTGCAATATATCCACTGCAGCCACGTGTTTTCCTTTATGCCACGTACGTATGATTGTTGTACTCAGCACCATATCCAAACTTAGGACTTTGGAGCACCCTGCGCACCCCTATCTGAACCGTCGATCTGGCACATGCGTCAGGCAGGGTTATTCTGTGCTTGTGTGCTTTAGAATATTAGTACAGTACAAAGTAGGATTCTATATTGAAAGGGTCACACCACATCTCTGTCTCCTTCCTATCATCATGTCTGATCAGTGAATCAGTGTCAGGGGGAGTTCACATGAGAGAGAAAAGAGAAAGGCAGCTGCAGGCATCCTCACCACTTTAGAACAAAAAGTAAAATAATATTCTTCGGTGGATGAAAGAAAGAAAGCAAACTTTCAGAGAATCTGAGCGTGAGAGCATCATCAGCCGTTGGGCTCTTCAGTCTGAAATCCGGCGCCTACTTAGGTCGGATGGATGTATTTTTTTAGTCTTGAGAGATCCATTTTCCCAACGGCGAGCCTAGAATGAATAAAAAGTTTCGACAAAAAATGGTAAATTCAAATAAAACAAGGTGAAATTCGTTCAAACATAAGCAAAATTTTAAGATATTTAACATATATAGGCGAGTTTGTACATATATAGACCTAGTTTGTACATATATTTGAATTAGGCCAGATGAAAACATAAACTAAAATTAATAAAGGCCTTCTACATGCCGAAATGGTGGTAGAAGGCCGCGTAGTCGCCGTCATCGTTGTCGTCGCTCGAGTTGCCGACGTCCTCGGCCGGCGGCGCCTCGTACCAACGGCTTGAGCCAGCACCAGGGTCGCCGCGTGGCGGCGTCGGCCGGTAGAGCTCATCGTCGCTGCTCTCCTCGAGCTTGATCAGCGGCACGGGCTTGGGCACGACGTTCGTCGTGGTGGCCGGTGCGGCGGCGCGGACGGCGCGTTGCCGCGCGGCAGCCATTTCCAGCAGGTGACGCTGCTGCTCCGCCTCCTGCCGCTCCCAGTCCCGCCAGGACCAGTCGAGCGCGGCGTCGATGCGGAGCGTGTTGTCGGCGGGGACGAGGTCGTTGAGCGACCTGGCGATCGCCTCTGCCACCGCGGCGTCCTCGACACGCTTGGCCTCCACCTCGGCGAATTGGGACGCGGCGGCGGGGGCCTCCTTCTTCGATGACTTCCTCTTGCGGCTGCGCGAGGGAGAAGAAGGTTGGTCGAGGTTGACGAGGGTGTCGCTGTTGCGCCCTCTGGTCGGTGGTGGAGACGCCGGCTCCTTCTTGACGAAGGCCGGTGTCGAAGGCGGAGGAGCCGATCCGCCGGACCTGGATGCCGACGTCGACCCAGACGAGGAGGAGGACGGCGCCATCCTTCGCGGCGTCCAGGAGCTACCGTGCCGGCGCGACACGGTAGGCAGCACTGGCGGCGGCATCCCCAGAACGGGGGAATTCCCACCCTCGATGTGCGCGAGCACATTCTCGAGGGTGCGGCCAGGCGCGCTCCACCAGCGGCGGCCGGCATTGTTGTTCCTAGCGGGAGGAGGAGGAGGTCCTCGTACTGGGCGAGTTCGTGCTCGTACCTCTGCCGGAAGAAGTGCGTCCACACCTCGTAATTGTCGGGGAAGAACCTCTCCTCCGCGCGCTGCTCGTCACTAGGGTTGACGAGCACCGAGTCGATCTTCGCCTCCAGGGCGGCGCGACCGATCGGCGGCGGCGGGATCGGGAAGCCGCCCGCGCTGAGTCGTCATCCTACGGGCACGCGGAAGTCAGGCGGCGCAGGGTAGCCCGCCGCGTGCAGGATCCGCCCCTCCCATTGGTGGAGAGAGCGGCGGCCGAAGCCATTGTTCGTCGCGTCGTCGTTCGCCATTGATCGCCGCTAGCTTTCGCTCGATGAGAATGGGGAAGAGAGGTGGTGTGAGAACATGGAGATGGTGTGGTGAATGCGGCCAGACGCGATAGTTCGGCGATAAATAGAGGGCGAGACGCGTGAAAACGAGGCGATGGCATTAACTCGCCGCGTGGAATCTACGCGTCCGGCGAAGACTGACCGGCGGCAGGCTTTTACAGCGCGCGGAAGACGATGCGATGAGGACAACTATCGGACTTTCTCGCCATCAAGTCAGGGCCACCAGTCGCACGGGAAATTTTCTCGGCGTTTCCCGCGCTTTCATTTCGTCCGGAGTCCCCGAGCGCTCCCCGGTGGCTGGGGATGACCTGGGCATCCCGGATGGATGAAAGCCCAAATACGAACGAAAACGAGGATCTGAGGACGCGACTGGGCCATTTTCGTCCATCCGGATGAAAAAGGCGTCTTTGGGCCTTCCAGTGGAGAGGGGTGGAGATGCTCTGAGAGAGGTCTCTTTTAGAGAGAGACACCGAGCAAAGAATGTGTTTTAGAGAGAGAAAGACATTGCAGAGAGGGGAGAGGATTTGGTCCATGGGAGGCACATGCATGGTAGATTCTGTTCACGAGAGAGGAGTAGTATTTTTGGCCTGGGGAGGCCCATTTTCCCAGCGACGATCCCAGGATGGATGAAAGTTTTTGACAAAACTAGGCGAATTCAGACAAAACTAGGCGAAACTCGTTCAAACATAAGCGAAATTTAATGATATTTAACATATATAGGCGAATTCGTACATATATAGGCCGAATTCGTACATATATTTGAATTCGGCGACAGAGAACTTAAACTTAAACTAATAGCGGCCTTCTACATGCCGAAATGGCGATAGAAGGCCGTGTAGTCGCCACCGTCATCGTCGTCGCTGGAGTTCCCGGCGTCCTCGGGCGGCGCCGCCTCGTAACAGCGGCTAGAACCCTGGCCAGGGTCGCCGGCGCGTGGCGTTGTCGGCCGGTAGAACTCGTCGTCGTTGCTCTGCTCCAGTTCGATCAGCGGCGCGGTCCTGGGCGCGGCGTTCGTTGCCGAGGCCGGTGCGGCGGCTTGGACAGCGAGTTGCCGCGCGGCGGCCAGGTCCAGCAGCCGACGCTGCTGGTCCGCCTCCTGCCGCTCCCAGTCCCGCCTGGACCAGTCGAGCGCAGCGTCGACGGGGAGCGTGTTGTCGGCGGGCACCAGGTCATTGAGCAACCTGTCGATCGCCTCCGCCACCGCGGCGTCCTCGGCGCGCTTGGCCTCCTCCTCGGCGAGCTGGTTGGCGGAGGTGGTGGCGGCGGCCTCCTTCTTCGAGAACTTCCTCTTCCGCCCATGTGATGGAGAAGACGGTTGGTCACGGACGACGAGGGCGTCGCTGCTGCGCCCTCTGGTCGGCGGTGGAGACGCCGCCTCCTGCTTGACGTGGTAGCGCGGTGTCGTCGGCGGAGGCGCCGATTCGCCGGATCTGGACGTGGACCTCGACCCTGATGAGGAGGAGGACGGCGCCATCCTCCTCGGCGTCCAGGAACTACCGTGTCGGCGCAACACGGTAGCCGCCTCCGGCGGCGGCATCCCCAAATGGGGAGTTCCCACCCTCAATGTGCACGAGCACATTGGCGAGGGTGTGGTGTTGAGATATATATTGTTGAGATATATAAGTGGATTGCCTAGCCCTTTCCATCGCGGACTTTTGGTTGCGTTGGCTAGTGCAAGAAGCTTGACATGGTATCGAGCCGGTCTCGAGTTCGAGTCCTGGTTCTCGCAATATTTACCCACCCCTATGTCCGCCGCGTATACGATCATTCATACGTGTGCTATTCTGTTTCCACGTGTTGACCTCCTCTTCTCTTCTTCCGGTCACACGTGAGGAGGGGTGTTGAGATATATATTGTTGAGATATATAAGTGGATTGCCTAGCCCTTTCCATCGGTTCGGACTTTTGGTTGCGTTGGCTAGTGCAAGAAGCTTGACAGTGGCCAGGCACGCTCCACCACCGGCGGCGGCCGGCGGCGTTGTTCCTAGCTAGAGGAGGAGGGCCGTCATAGGCCGCGAGTTCACGCTCATACCTGCGCCGGAAGAAGTCAGTCCAGGCATCGTAGTTTTCTGGCCAGTAGCGTTGCTCCGCGCGCTGCTTGTCTCTTAGAGTGACGAGCACAGCGTCGATCTCTGCCTCCAGGGCAGAGCGTGTTGTCGGCGGCGGCGGGATCGGGACGCCGCCCGCGCTGAGTCGCCATCCTCCCGGCGCGCGGAAGTCCGGAGGCGCCTGGTAGCCCGCCATGTGGAGGAGCCGCCCCTCCCATTGGTGGAGGAAGCGGCGGCCGAAGCCGTTGTTGGACGCGCCGTCGTTCGCCATCGTGATCGCCAAGCTCGAGAGTGGGGAAGATTGAGGGAGACGGCGAATGGCCGGCGCGGCAGTTCGGCGAGCAAAGAGGTCGACGCGCGTGAAACCGAGGCGACGACATTAACTCTCGCGTGGAAGCTACGCGGCCGGCGAAGACTAGCCGGGGCGGTTTTACAGCGCGCGGAAGACGATGCGATGAGCACGACGATTGACCTCTCTCGTCGACAAGTTGGAGCCACCAGCCGCGCGGGAAGTTTTCTCGGCGTTTCCCGCGCTTTCGTTTCGTCCGGACCGGAGTCCCCGACTGCTCCCCTAGAGGCCAGGATGGCCTGGGCTCTCCGGATGGATGAAAGCCCAAATCCAGACGAAAACGAGGATGGGGGACACGACAGGGCCGTTTTCGTTCATCCGAGTAAAAAAAGGTAGGAGACGGCTGGAGATGCTCTTAAAGGGGAAAGATAGGGGTGCCACGCAACTTTCCTTGTCCAGTTCCACGCAACTTTCCTGTCCTCACGGAGAAAATGGAGCCGTCGACAATGGTGCGGGTGGTGTCTTCTTCCACGGTGAAGCCGCCGCCGCGGCCACGCCACAGCATCCCGCTCACCTCCTGGGACATTGCCATGCTCTCCACCGACTACATCCAGAAGGGCCTCCTCTTCCACAAGCCCTCTTCGCCGACCACGTTCCAGCTCGTCGACCATCTCGCCGCCGCACTCGGCGACGTGCTCGGTGACTACTATCCCGTCGCTGGACGCTTCGTTACCGAAAAGCACCATGACGAGCTCGGTAACGTCGTGGGGTACTCGGTGTCCATCGACTGCGACGGCCAGGGCGTCGAGATCGTCCACGCCGTCGCAGACGGCGTGTCCATCGCCGACGTGATTCCTCCCGACGCGGACGTGCCGCGCGTCGTCCAGTCATTCTTCCCGCTCGGCGACGCCGTCGGCTTCGACGGCCACGAGCTCCCCCTCTTCGTCGTCCAGGTCACCGAGCTCGCCGACGGCGTG
Source organism: Lolium multiflorum (assembly GCA_030979885.1). Lineage (NCBI taxonomy): Eukaryota > Viridiplantae > Streptophyta > Magnoliopsida > Poales > Poaceae > Lolium > Lolium multiflorum. The sequence goes on from CM061749.1 coordinate 327,773,261, forward strand.
TTCGTCGGATTCGTCTGCAATCACGCGCTGGCCGACGGTACCGCCTTGTGGGATTTCCTCAACGCCTGGGCCGAGATCGCGCGCGCCAGGCTTAATCTCGCGACCCAGGAAGGGGAAGCCCCTCGCCTGCTGACATCGGGCCGGGCGCCCTTGCTGGAGCGCTGGTCGGCCGACGGCGGCCCGGCGTCGCCGATCGTGCTAGCATGCGCCGACCTGTCCGAATTGATCGAGCGGTCGGAGCCGCCTCCGTTGCGCACGCGCATGCTGCACTTCTCGGCGGAGTCGCTGGCGTCGCTCAAGGAGCGGGCCCGGCAAGAGCTCCTGGCCGCCGGCGACACGGCGGGCGCCGCCGCTCTGACGCGGTTCCAGGCTCTGAGCTCGCTGGCGTGGCGTTGCATCACCCGCGCGCGGTGCCCGGCCCCCGAGCAAGAGACGACGTGCCGCGCGGCGATCAACAACCGCGCGCGGCTCCGGCCGGCGATGCCGGCAGAGTACTTTGGCAACAGCATCGACGCCGTGAGCACGGAAGCGCCGGTGCGCGCGTCGACGCTGCTCGAACGCGGTCGGCACGGGTGGGCAGCGGCGGCCGTGGGACGCGCGGTGGCGGCGCACGACGACGAGGCCATCAGGGCGCGCGTGGCGGCGTGGATGGCAGAGCCGGTGGTGTACACGATGCGGTGGTACGACCCGCACGGGACGATGGTGGGGAGCTCGCCGCGGTTCGACATGTACGGATGCGACTTCGGGTGGGGGAGGCCGGTGGCGGTGCGAAGCGGCAAGGCGAACAAGGTCGACGGCAGGATGTCGCTGTACCCTGGCCGAGATGGCGGGGGCAGCGTGGACGCGGAGGTGTCGCTGACGCCGGAGCACATGGCAGCGCTCGAGCAGGACGAGGAGTTCTGGGCAGCCGTGTCGATGGGCGCGCCGGCGCCGGAAGGAAAGATTTGATGTTGGACCGTGATGAACAAATGCTCGGGCGTCTTCTCCTTTCTTGTTTTAGCGCACCACCAGCACCAGGAGCAGTATCCGCCGTTGCCGGCTGCTCTACTGATTGTCGCCGCCGTCGAGCTCGTTACATCCACCAAATTCGCCGCCAGTACACCAAAATCTACAGGCTCCTGTTGATCCTCCACCATGACCGCCTGACTGCTATCTCCTTTGAACGAGGTGGAGGACGTGGAAGTGTTGCTGTATTCTTCAGCTTCCTAGTCGCTGATGCTTCTGCAGTTGGAATAATAATCATCATCGTCCTTTTGCAATGCGCGTGATAAGAAGTTGGTTAAAGAGTTTACACTACCAACAATTTGATAACTACAGACATACAGATCACACATCGTCGTACTCCTGATAGACAATACACCATCTCATTGCTTCATGGGTTTCCATTTGTTCATAAAACAAAACCAACTATATCAGTAAAAACCAATATGGCAACACTTAATAGTCTACCTAGAATGGCACCAGCTGTTACAATGCATTCAGATGACAAGAAACAAAACTAAGCTGCAGCCATAGTGTTATGGATGCTGGCTCGAGAGCCATCGTCGACCTCAGATTACATGATGTCGTGGCCCTAATGTCTCCGCGCGTAAATTACAGTAGTCAGAAGCAGCATACAGGAAAATGCAATGCATTAGCCAAGAAAATACCCAAACTGCAACTTCAAAAGGCTAGTCCAAAAAACTCAGAAGAGAACAATTCGCGTGCCTGTGTAAGGGAGTATGAGCTGATTGGTCTGCGGCTCCAAAATCATGCCATTCTATTAGCCAGAAATTACTTATAGAATGGATGCACTGTTGCACACTGCAGCATGCACCAGCAGAAAGCAGAACCCATCAATTTACTCTCTGGTCAGTCTTCAACATTCACCTGTTGGAACCACACAGATGTCAAATTTGCAGTCCAGAGTCCAGACCGTATTCAGATTACACCCCGGCGGTGAATAGCAACAGCGTGCAACATAACTGAAGTGCAGAAGCACCTCGTGTGGCCATTGGCGGTGTGTGGCGCAGGTAAAGAACAGACGAAGGGAACAAGAATAGGAAGGCATAGAAATGATGGGAAGCAAAAGAGCTGATTTCCACATCGATCTCACTGTGGCGTGGAATCTCTCATATGCCTGATGCCATATCAATCTATCATCTCAACTTCCCAAGACAACATCATGACAATGGCTCAGAAATCACACGAAACATAGCACTGCTAGTACTGTACTATACTGTCAAGAGAAAGTTAAAGGATACCCCAGTTCTTGCTGTAGAAGCAACAAATACGCACGACCTGCAACCAAGGCGAGACCGTGGGTTCAGTACAGGGTTTATCCAATGTCAGTGTTCTTTCTGGATTCATTTTCTTAGTCAAGCCAATTTGCACGTACCGATCGACTCAAGAGGGCACAGATTAAATATTCAGTTTACAGTACAATTGTCTGGAATCCAAGAGATTAGCGTATGATTGATCAGCCGACAGTGGTGTTGTCATTGTTAACACAGAGGCTGGCTGCTGGAGCTAGACGGACGGAGGGCTCTGGTATAGCCCGTTCACGTGAAAAGGTTTGGTGAGCTGCGACCGGAGACCCCGGCTGGGGAAAAGGTTCCAACGCCTGAACTGTGAGGGCATCTCCAGCGGCGCGACGCATTTTAGCGTCTGGTTTTTTTGGTCGAAAACGACCGCGCGTCCGTTTGCGTCGGGGTGGCTCCAGCGGCACGACGCATTTTTTTAAGGACGAATCATTTTTTTGAACTAAAACATAACTTACATACTTGAAAACATAAAAAAAAACCTAAAACGCCTACTGATGCGCATCGTGGGGTCTGCTCCTCGTCGGTCGAGCACGATGATCTCCGGTATGTCCCACGCCAGTAGCCATCCGGGAGCGTACGCCGGGCGCGATCGCGGTGCTCGAGGTTGAGGAGGCTGCGGCCGAGGCGGCGGTGGAGCGCCGTGGCTGCGGCCGTGGCGGCGGATGAGGAGCCCACATAAGGCTATGGCGGCGGCGGGGAGGCGCCCAAGGCCGTGGCGGCGGTGGAGGAGGCGCCCGAGTCCAGGAGCGCTGTCGAAGGGCTTCATCCGCGGACAGGCCCGGCGGCATGATAGCGGTGGCGTAGCGGGCAACGGCGGCCGCGGCGCGTCTCGGGAGACGAGGAGGCCGAGCTTGGCCATCTCGCTGTCCGTCATGTTGTCGGGAACTCGGTTCCGGCCCTCCGCCATGGCCTGCGCCATTCGTGGAAGACGAGGCCGACGTAGTCCTCGCTGTCGTCCTTCACCTCCTCGCTATGGTACGCGAGCGCCTCGATGTAGTCGTCGTACACGGCGTAGGCTTGGCTGCCGTCTCGCCCCGTCCTCGTGTCGGCTGCTCACGTCGCATCGGCGCCCGCTGACGACGAGCCGGCGCCTGCTGACGACGAGCCGGCGCCTGCTGACAACGAGCCGGCGGTGCAGGGCCGAAGGGATAATCCATGTCGCCCATGAAGCCAGCCCTTCGTCTGCTGTCCGTCTCCGTGGACAGGTACGTACGCCAACTCTCCGAGTCGATGGCGTACGCCGGATCGGCGCGGAGGTCCGCCGGCAGATATTGATACGTCCAATTTGCATCACTATTTTGTATCATAATTTGCTGTTATTCATTGATATATTTCATATTGGGACACAATACTTATGTTATTTCATCTATTTTGCATGTTTCATCATCATTGGAGGATCAAGCACCAGAGCTGTGGATTCTGCTGGAAAAAGCACCGTCGTAACGCAATATTTCGGAAGATCAATCGTGGAAGGGAATTTCACGTAAATTCCTATTTTTCCAGATGACGGAGGGAGCCAAAAGGGGAGCAGGGAGGAGGGGGGCCAGACCACGTGGCGGCGCGGCCAAGGCCTGGCCGCGCCACCCGTGCTCGGGGGCCCCACAGCCCCTTTCGCCTCCTTTTCTTCGCGTACTCCTTCGTCCCGAAACCTAAGCCAGAGAGGACCTCACGAGGGTTACAGCCTCGCTCGCGGAGAACACCAGAGAGAAAGAGCTCTCCGGCGGGCAGGAAGGGAAATTCCCTCCCGGAGGGGAAATCGACGCCATCGCCATCGTCATCGAGCGGGACATCATCTCCATCACCATCATCATCATCTCCACCATCTACACCGCCATCACCACCGCTGCACCTCGTCATCGCTGTAGCAATTCGGGTTAAATCTTGATTGTTTGATAGGGGAAACTCTCCCGGTGTTATTCTATACTTGTTGTAGATGCTATTGAGTGAAATCATTGAACCAAGGTTTATGTTCAGATTGTTATTTATCATCATATCACCTCTGATTGTATTCCATATGATGTCTCGTGAGTAGTTCGTTTAGTTCTTGAGGACATGGGTGAAGTCTAAATGCTAGTAGTGAATTATGGTTGAGTAATATTCAATGTTATGATATTTAAGTTGTGGTGTCATTCTTCTAGTGGTGTCGTGTGAACGTCGACTACACGACACTTCACCATTTATGGGCCTAGGGGAGTGCATCTTGTATTCGGTTGCTAATTGCGGGGTTGCCGGAGTGACAGAAACCTAAGCCCCCGTTAGTATATCGATGCAGGAGGGATCGCAGGATCTCAGAGTTTGAGGCTGTGGTTAGATTTATCTTAATTACTTTCTTGTAGTTGCGGATGCTTGCAAGGGGTATAATCACAAGTATGTATTAGTCCTAGAAAGGGCGGTGCATTAGCATAGGTTCACCCACACAACACTTATCAAAACAATGAAGATTATTTAGCCACTTGAAGCGAAAGTACTAGACTAAAATCCTCGTGTGTCCTCAGGAACGTTTGGTCATTATAAGTAAACAAACCGGCTTTTGTGCTAAAAAGGATTGGGCCACTCGCTGCAATTATTTCTCTCGCATTTTATTTACATGTACTTTATTTATCTGCAATATCAAAACCCCCGAATACTTGTCTCGTGAGCATTTACAGTGAATCCTTCATCGAAACTGCTTGTCAACACCTTCTCGCTCCTCGTTGGGTTCGACACTCTTATTTATCGAAAGTACTACGATACACCCCCTATACTTGTGGGTCATCAAGACTATTTTCTGCGCCGTTGCCGGGGAGTGAAGCGCTATTGGTAAGCGGAATTGGTAAGGAAAACCTTTACTGTTTGTGCTGATTTTATTTCTGCCTGCTGCTATAAATCATTATGGAGAGATCTTCTCTTCAATTTCTATTTGGAAATCTACTACTACTGCAACGGTAGTGGATGAAGCGCCAGGTGAGGAAGTAGTACCATATAAAATACCTATGAAAATTATTGAACGTGTTATGGATAACCGCTATGAAGGGGATGGAACTATTCATCCTGGTGATCATTTATTGTTTTTGCATGAATTATGCGGTTTATTCAAATGTGCAGGTTTCTATGAAGTTAGGAAGAAACTATTCACTATATCGCTGTCTGGTAAAGCGGCGCACTGGTATAAATTGCTGAAGAATGGTGATTCTATTGATTGGGAGGACATTGTGCCTTTATTTTATTCCAAATTTTATCCTCCAAGTGAAATTCACAAAGATCGGAACCGCATATATAATTTCTGGCCTCATGATGGAGAGAGTATTGCCCAAGCTTGGGGAGATTGAAGTCTTTAATGCTCAAATGCCCCATTCATGAGCTTCCTGGTAATGTTATTATTGATAATTTCTATGCAAGACTTTCTTTTCAAGACAAGACCTTGCTGGATATCTTGTTCTGGATCATTTACACGCAAGAATGAAGAGTTTAAAAGGGACCTTCTTGATCGGATCCAAGAAAATACTGAAGGATGGGAGAACGACAAAGATAGAGAATCGGTATAATTTATGATTATAAATGCATTGAAGCTTTTATGGATACTGATAAATTTCGTAATATGAGTGCTACATATGGTCTTGATTCCCAAGTTGTTGCAAATCTTTATAAAGCTTTTGCCTCTCATTATGAACTGCCTAAGAAGAATTTTGACAAGTATCATGAACCGTATAAAGATAAAATTGATTCATCTGTAAACAAATGTGTAGTGGTTGAAACTGTTGATAATGTTATTCCTGAAGCTTATATTGAAAAAACTCCTTTCCCTGCTAAAATGAAGGAGTACTCTGTCATATCTAGTGCGGTTAATAAAAGTGGAAAGAAACCTAAAGAACCTGAAGAACAAATTAAAATTGAACTTGCTGTTGCAATAGTTAAAGATCTTGTGACTGAAAATGTGAAGGATGGTCATATTATTTTTCGTGAAGATGCTTCTAATATTGTTTCACATCCTAATAAATCCAAACAAGTTAGTGTTCCTATGCTATCTGTTAGAATTGGTGATCATTGCTATTATGGTTTATGTGATATTGGTGCAAGTGTTAGTGCTATTCCTTATGAGCTTTACACGGAGATTATGCACGAAATTGGTTCTTGTGAACTTGAAGATATTGATGTGGTTATTCATCTGGCTAATAGAGAAACTATTTCTCCAATTGGTATTGTTCGAGATGTGGAAGTTCTATGTGGTAAGATTAAATATCCTGCTGACTTTTTGGTACTTGGTTCTGCTGCTAGTGATCATTGTCCTATCATTTTTGGTAGACCTTTTCTAAATACTTGTGGAGCTATTATAGATTGTAAGAAAGAGAAAATTTTGACTAGATTTGCTGGTGAACCTTATGAATTTAACTTTTCTAAATTTACCAAAACTCCTTATAAAGCTGACTTGCCTAGTAATGATTTTAAAATGGAGCAAGTGTGCATCTATTGTTCTTGTTCCTAATAATCCTTTGCAGCAACATTTGGAGAATAGTGAAAGTGAAGCTTTTAGGAAAGAAAGAGATGAGCTTGAGGAAATTTTTCTTCGCCAACCTATTCTCAAGCATGATTTACCGGTGGAAGATTTGGGTACAACACCGCCACCAAAGGAAGATCCTGTTTTTGATTTAAAGCCTTTACCTGATAATCTTAAATATGCTCATATTGATGATAAGAAAATATATCCTGTTATTATTAGTTCTAAGCTTTCAGAAATTGAGGAAGAAAGGTTATTGGAAATATTGAAGAAACACCGAGGAGCTATTGGTTATACTCTTGATGATTTGAAAGGGATTTCTCCTTCTATTTGCCAACATGCTATTAATATGGAAGATGATGCAAAGCCTGTTGTTGAACATCAACGTCGTCTAATTCCGAAGATGAAGGAAGTGGTAAGGAACGAGGTATTAAAACTCCTTGAAGCTGGTATTATATATCCTATAGCTGATAGTAGATGGGTTAGTCCTGTGCATTGTGTTCCTAAGAAAGGAGGAATGACTGTCGTGCCTAATGATAATGATGAGCTTATTCCTCAAAGAATAGTTGTAGGTTATAGAATGTGCATTGATTTTCGAAAAGTTAATAAAGTTACTAAGAAAGATCATTACCCTTTACCCTTTATTGATCAAATGCTAGAAAGGTTGTCTAAAAATACTCATTTTTGCTTTCTTGATGGTTATTCGGGTTTTCACAAATTGCTGTTAAAGCTAAAGATCAAGAGAAAACCACTTTTACTTGTCCTTATGGAACTTATGCTTATAGGCGTATGCCTTTTGGTTTATGTAATGCTCCTGCTACTTTTCAAAGATGCATGTCTGCTATTTTTCATGGTTTTTGCGAAAGTATTGTAGAGGTGTTCATGGATGATTTTTCGGTCTATGGGAATTCTTTTGATAATTGCCTGCGAAACCTTGATAAAGTTTTGCAGAGATGTGAAGAAACTAACCTTGTTCTTAATTGGGAGAAATGTCACTTTATGGTTAATGAAGGAATTGTATTGGGACATAAAATTTCCGAGAGAGGTATTGAAGTTGATAGAGCTAAAGTTGAAGCAATTGAGAAGATGCCCTATCCGAGGGATGTTAAAGGTATTCGTAGTGTTCTTGGTCATGCTGGGTTTTATAGGAGATTTATTAAAGATTTTCTAAAATTTCAAAGCCTCTTACTAATCTTCTTCAAAAAGATGTACCTTTTGTTTTTGATGATGATTGTAAGGAAGCTTTTGAAACTCTAAAGAAAGCCTTAACAACTGCTCCTGTAGTCGAACCTCCGATTGGAATTTGCCTTTTGAAATTATGTGTGATGCTAGTGATTTTGCTGTAGGTGCTTGGACAGCGGGTAGATAAAAAATTAAATGTTATTCATTATGCTAGTACGACTCTTGATGCTGCTCAAAGAAATTATGCTACAACTGAAAAAGAATTGTTAGCTGTAGTCTTTGCTTGTGATAAGTTTAGACCCTATATTGTTGATTCGAAGGTTACAATTCATACTGATCATGCTGCAATTAGATACCTTATGACAAAGAAAGATGCTAAGCCAAGGCTTATTAGATGGGTACTTCTGTTGCAAGAATTTGATTTACATATTATAGATAGGAAAGGTGCTGATAATCCTGCTGATAATTTGTCTAGATTGGAAAATATTGCTTATGATCCTGTTCCGTTAATGATAGTTTTCCAAATGAACAATTGGCTGTAATAAAGGTGAGCTCGCGAGAGAGCCCTTGGTATGATTATGCTAACTTTATTGTTTCGAAGTATTTGCCTCCAACCTTTTCAGCTCAGCAAAGGAGGAAATTCTTTTATGACTTGAGGCATTATTTTTGGGATGACCCACACTTATATAAAGAAGGAGTGGATGGTATTATGCGAAGATGTGTTCCTGAATATGAACAACAGGAGATATTGAATAAATGTCATGGAAGTGTTTATGGAGGACATCACGCGGAGATAGAACCGCGCAAAAGGTTCTACAATCAGGTTTTTATTGGCCAACACTCTTCAAAGATGCAAGGAAATTTATTTTATCTTGTGATGAATGTCAAAGAGTTGGTAATATCTCTAGACGCAATGAAATGCCTATGAATTATACTCTTGTTATTGAACCATTCGATTGTTGGGGATTCGACTTCATGGGACCTTTCCCTTCTTCAGACGGTAACACTCATATACTTGTTGTTGATTATGTTACTAAATGGGTAGAAGCTATACCTACAAAAAGTGTGATGGTGAGACCTCTATAAAAATGCTTGTAGATGTTATATTTCCTAGATTTGGAGTACCTAGATATATTATGACTGATGGAGGTTCTCATTTTATTCATGGAGGTTTTAGAAAAACTCTTGCTAAGTATGGTATTAATCATAGAATTGCTTCGCTTATCATCCTCAAACTAGTGGTCAAGTAGAATTATCAAATAGAGAGATTAAAGCTATCTTAGGAAAGACTGTTAATAAATCTAGGAGGAATTGGGCTAGCAAATTGAAAGAAGCACTATGGGCTTATAGAACTGCTTATAAAAATCCTATGGGAATGTCACCTTATAAAATGGTTTATGGAAAAGCTTGTCATTTACCTTTAGAACTAGAGCACAAAGCTTATGGGCTGTTAGAGAACTAAATAAAGATCCTAAATTAGCCGGTAATAAGAGGTTGTTGCAATTAAGTTCTCTAGATGAATGGAGAAGTGAAGCTTATGAAAATGCTAAACTCTTTAAAGAAAAAGTTAAGAAATGGCATGATAGAAGGATCATCAAAAGAGAATTTAATGTTGGAGATCAAGTTCTATTGTATCGGTCTCGTCTCAGATTCTTTGCAGGGAAATTACTCTCGAAGTGGGAAGGACCATATGTTGTTGAGGAGGTGTATCGTTCAGGAGCAATTAAAATTAGCTCTCTCCAAGGCAATGCCACACAAGTGGTGAATGGACAAAGACTAAAGCATTATATCTCGGGCGATTCTTATAATGTTGATGTTGATATTATTCAAGTGGAAACACCGGAGGCTTTCATCAAAGGACAAATTGACAGTCCGAACTGGAGTTTGAATAGGTAACAGTATAGGTAATAAAAAGTCCGCGTTTACCTTTCCGAACATTATTTCTGCTGTTTTTAGAAAATATGAAAAATTACGAGTTCGAAACGGAGTGGAAAGGACGCACGAGGGCGTGCCACCATAGGCCGGCGCGGGCCCCACTGGCCGCGCCGACCTATGGTCCGCCGCTCGTGTCCCGTTTCCACTCGTTTTCGGCCCGGAACCTTCCTTTTGTCGTAAAAATATTTGCTATGTAATTCCCCGGACCCGGAGGCCCGTAATATCGTTTTCTCGTCGTGTTTTGTTTCGAGCTGTTTTCTGCCGGATCCGGATCTAGATCCATCATGTCTTCGTCGGGAACTCGAAGGACAACTTCTTTGAGGACGTCGTCAACCCGTACATGAACGAGCTGAAGATGCACCCCAAAGAGTTGCAGCTCGTGGATGGAGAGTTGCAGATCAAAGATGTCCAGGGTCCTAAGGGAGAAGGGAGCTTGGAAGACAGGATGGAGAAGCTGGAACAAGAGGTTTTCAACTACAAGAAGATGGCTGAGCGTGAAGTGGATATCTTTCACAAGATTGTGTCTGAACTCATTGATGGACACAAGAAGGAGACTGCAAAGCTGTGGGACGATATCTTCTCACTTCACGACACCACCAACAAACTCCAAGCTCAACTCTATGATGTCCATAATCAGAACTGTGAGTATGAAAAAGGTTTAAGCGCATAAGTCATGTTGCTAGTTTCAGGTTTCCGGAAACCAAGATGTCTTTTGTTGATGGAGGGCCTCTTCCATGGAAGTCTGATGACGACAAAGATTCACCATCATCACCGAAGGAGTAATTCATCATCGGTATTGGCATCCCCTTGGTTTGTTCCAAGCTTGGGGAGTGCCGCGGTATCATATCACCACCACCTTTATCTTTTACTATCAAGTAGTGTCATATCATGAGTAGAGAAGTTATTATATGGAATAGTATGCAATGTGGAGGTATCTCTCTTAGTTAGTTATCTATGTATCCGTTGGTGTGAGTTATCGTTATGGAATATTAATGAGAAGTCTTATCATTTGCTTTTTGCACACCTTATTTTAGTTTGCAATCTCCATTATATGATTGCTCTTGACATGAGTATTGATATCACTTTGGGAGCATCGAGTAAATCTATTTGGTTTTGGCAAACTTAGCATTGGTCAATAGCAACAACACCTTGATGTTTAATGAAAGAGAGAAATACACTTAGATACATTATTCTATTATCTCTATGCTTAGTATTCTAAAAGTTAAAATTGCTTGTGCTTATGAGAAAGATGCATGATTGTTTCTATCATATGTATATTTGTTTGTTTCCCTCAACTTTATGCTTGCTATCAAACCTTGCTAGCCAAAGACCTGTATCGAGAGGGAATGCTTCTCATACATCTATGACCTTAGACCAAACCTATGCCATTTGTGTCCACCATACCTACCTACTACATGGTATTTTCTGCCATTCCAAGTAAATACTTCATGTGCTACCTTTAAATTATTCAAACTACTACTCCTTATTTGTGTCAATGTTCTATAGCTCATGAGGAAGTATGTGGTGTTTCATCTTTCAATCTTGTTGGGCGGACTTTCACCAATGGACTAGCGGCACATCCGCTTATCCAATAACTTTGCAATAAGAGCTGGCAACGGGGTTCCCAGCCCCAATTAATAACTTTCATTAATAATTCTCTTCACATGTTTTGCTCTGACTTATCAGTAAGCAACTTAATTTTGCAATAGACACTCCTCCATGGTATGTGAATGTTGGAAGGCACCCGAGGATTCGGTTAGCCATGGATTGAGAAAGCCAAGGTTGGGGGGAGTGTCATCCTTAATAAAACTAAAATACATGTGTAAACAAAAGAGAAGGGGATGATCTACCTTGTGGTAGAGATGCCGTCCCTCATGGGAGCCGCTCTTTGAAGGTTCGCTGGCAAGGGGGTTAGAGTACGCTACCATTCGTTGACAACAACAAACACCGCTCAAAAATCTTACTTTTATGCTCTTTATACGATTTCAAAACTTGAAAAGCTCTAGCACATGATTTAATCCCTGCTTCCCTCTCAAGGGCCTATCTTTTACTTTTATGTTGAGTCAGTAAACCTATTTCCTCTATCTCAAGCAAGCAATTGAGTTGTTGTGAACCAATCATTTATGCTGTGATCCAGTTAATCATGTCTTTTATACTTTCTTGTTTAGTACCAATTTTATCTGAATGAATATGACTTTGAAGTTATCAATGATTATGAGGAGATTGTTATGCTTAAATATGAAGGCTCAGCTATAAATTCTAATATGAAAGCTTTGCTTAGAAGTACAATCCGTTAGTAGTTCTCTGACCAAGAACAAAGTTTGCCATCACCAATTATGATTTCTTATGCACCTTTACTTGTGATTTCTCTTTACCTATTTCAAGATGAGTTATATGAGGAAGTTGTTTACTAGAATGTCTTGTGTAAATGAATATGATGCTTCTTGTCCGTATTTTATTTATCGACCCTTCACTCCATAAACATGTGGTCTTGTTTATCGAGCTCAGTTTCGCTTGGGGACAAGCGAGGTCTAAGCTTGGGGGAGTTGATACGTCCAATTTGCATCACTATTTTGTATCATAATTTGTTGTTATTCATTGATATATTTCATATTGGGACACAATACTTATGTTATTTCATCTATTTTGCATGTTTCATCATCATTGGAGGATCAAGCACCGGAGCCAGGATTCTGCTGGAAAAAGCACCGTCGAACGCAATATTTCGGAAGATCAATGTGGAAGGGAATTTCACGTAAATTCCTATTTTTCCAGATGACGGAGGGAGCCAAAAGGGGGAGCAGGAGGAGCCACGTGGGCCAGACCACAGGCGGCGCGCCTGCCCGGCCGCGCCACCTTGCTCGGGGCCCCAGCCCCTTTCGCCTCTTTTCTTCGCGTACTCCTTCGTCCCGAAAACCTAAGCCACAGAGATGACCTCACGGGTTACAGCCTCTGCGGGGCGGAGAACACCAGAGAAAAGAGCTCTCCGGCGCAGAATCCGCCGGGGAAATTCCTCCGGAGGGGGAAATCGACGCCATCGCCATCGTCATCGAGCGGGACATCATCTCCATCACCATCATCATCATCTCCACCATCTACACCGCCATCACCACCGCTGCACCTCGTCATCGCTGTAGCAATTCGGGTTAAATCTTGATTGTTTGATAGGGGAAACTCTCCCGGTGTTATTCTATACTTGTTGTAGATGCTATTGAGTGAAATCATTGAACCAAGGTTTATGTTCAGATTGTTATTTATCATCATATCACCTCTGATTGTATTCCATATGATGTCTCGTGAGTAGTTCGTTTAGTTCTTGAGGACATGGGTGAAGTCTAAATGCTAGTAGTGAATTATGGTTGAGTAATATTCAATGTTATGATATTTAAGTTGTGGTGTCATTCTTCTAGTGGTGTCGTGTGAACGTCGACTACACGACACTTCACCATTTATGGGCCTAGGGAGTGCATCTTGTATTCGGTTGCTAATTGCGGGGTTGCCGGAGTGACAGAAACCTAAGCCCCCGTTAGTATATCGATGTGAGGGATCGCAGGATCTCGGAGTTTAAGGTTGTGGTTAGATTTATCTTAATTATTTTCTTGTAGTTGCGGATGCTTGCAAGGGGTATAATCACAAGTATGTATTAGTCCTAGAAAGGGCGGTGCATTAGCATAGGTTCACCCACACAACACTTATCAAAACAATGAAGATTATTTAGCCACTTGAAGCGAAAGTACTAGACTAAAATCCCCGTGTGTCCTCAGAACGTTTGGTCATTATAAGTAAACAAACCGGCTTGTCCTTTGTGCTAAAAAGGATTGGGCCACTCGCTGCAATTATTTCTCTCGCATTTTATTTACTTGTACTTTATTTATCTGCAATATCAAACCCCCTGAATACTTGTCTCGTGAGCATTTACAGTGAATCCTTCATCGAAACTGCTTGTCAACACCTTCTGCTCCTCGTTGGGTTCGACACTCTTATTTATCGAAAGTACTACGATACACCCCCTATACTTGTGGGTCATCAATATCGCCTCCTGCGCCGGATCTCCTTGGTCCGCTCAGGCTTGCGCGCAGGTACTGGAGGGATGGGCACCCGGCGGCAGCTGCACGCCGGACCAGGCGTCGCACGGCACCCATTTGCCATGCATGAGTGTAAGGGTACATTGCCCCTATGTGTGGTTTTGGTAATTAATGACAACCCCTATGGACTAATGTTTTCATTGAGTTTATATGAAGGAATATTCCATAGGTACTACTTGCTCTCCATGTGTTGGATTCAAGTATGGATGCCATGAAGATAAAGGTATTGGCATCAAGATCATCGGTATGAAGATATATATATGTGATATGATCAATAAGAAGAAATGAAGATGGAGTTCTTATGTGGAACTCAATATTAGCCATGCTCTATCTTATGTGAGTATGTGAAGATACAAGGTTGAGTTGGGCAAGTTCAAGATGAGCATCTCAAGTGAATCACATGCTTGAAGCTTGCCATCCATTTGGTGATAATGGACTAGTGAAGATGTGTATCAATGGAGCTTTCCCATCATAGTGTATGGGGGAGCATTTGTGAGTCTTCACGAAGCAACATTGGTCAAGTGAGGCATTCCGGCTTGAGTGAAGCTTGAAGAGTTATCATCAAGATCAAGCGGGATGCGCAAGGCAAAGGTATGGCCTTGCTAGGTTTTCCTTTTACCGGTCTCAAGGTGGATGTTGGGAGACCGGATTATAGGATAGATAGCCGCACTATTAAGAGGGGCTTTCGGTTGAGTAACTTGATCACATCGTCTTAGGGAGCTCAACCCTTTGCATACTTTGCATATACTTATTGCTTCTTGGTGTTTCTCTGTGTGAGGTTCTTGAGCTTGTTGCTAGCTTTACAACAAGCCCAAGTTCATCGAAAACGGAATCCGCATGCATCTTCTATTGCGTTTTCGAGTTTGGACGTCTTCACCGTTTCTTGACGGTGGGAGACTCCCTCTCTAAAAACATCTAAAAATATCCTGTGAGGAGTCTCCATATTTCCAGTTTTTGTTGGGGTTCTATTCGTCGTTATCTTTCCAACAAAATTGGTTTCATGTCATTCGGGGTTCGGGAGCAAAAGTTATTAAAGAAAAGGAGAAAAGAAGAAAAAGATGAAAAAAGAAAAGGGGCAGCCGGTTGGCGGCCGGTCCGCCGGGCCGCACGCCGGCCCACCCGGTCCGCACCGGGCGCCATCCGGCCCACACGCCGGCCAGCCCAGCTCCACCTTCGGTCCGACCGGACCTTGACCGGGCCGCTTCTCAGTCCGGCGGCCCACGCGGTCTGCACCCCCGTCGCGCCCCCGCGCGGCCAGCACTCCGCGCCGCTCGGTGCTCCTGGGCCGCCGCCGCCCACAAGGCCTGCCTCCGCCCCGCCGGCCCAGCCGCGGCCTGTGGCCTTCCCGCCGCCCAGCGCGCCACCAGGCCGCACCCGGTTGCTGGGCCGGTCGGACTGGGCCACCGACCGGGCTCCTCAGTGCCCAGGCCGGTCGGCCGGCCTGGCAACCGGCTGGGCTGTTTTTCTGCCCGAATTTTATGCGTTTTTCACCCCGTTTCTTCCCCAACGGTTATTTCTTCTTTCCCCACTATAAATACCTTTCTCCTACCTTGAGACAACAGCTTCTTCCCCTTTCTCTCACCTCCATTGTTGCATTTGAAGAAGTTGCTCTCTCCCTTGATTCCTCCAACCATTCTTGCTCATATTTGAGGATTTGAGAGAGGAGATCTAGATCTACACTTCCACCAAACCATTTCTTCTCTAAGTGAGGGAATCTCTTGGGATCTAGATCTTGGAGTCTTTAGTTGACTTTCCCCTTGTTCTTCCTCTCCAATCTCATCCTAGCATTCGTTGCTTTGGTGAGATTTGAGTGTGAAGGACTTGAACACCTCCGGTGTTCTTGCTTTGCATCATTGCATAGTGTTGAGCTCTCCACCACGATTTGTTCGAGTGAGAGACCGTGAGCTTGTTACTCTTGGAGGGAGACCTCCTAGTTGGCTTGGCGGTTGGTGCTCCGGTGATCTCTTCAAGAAGATTGTGAAGAGGCCCGGCTTCTCCTTCGTGGAGCTTGTGAAGTGGTTGTGGAGCTTGCCATCTCCGAGCGGAGGAAAAGCTAACCATAAGGAAAGGGCCATTATCCTTCGTGGGTGTGGTTCGGAGAATAGGGTGAGCCTTCGTGGCGTGGGGAATCCTTCTGGGACCTCCACTCCTCCAAACGTGACGTACCTTGTTGCAAAGCAGGGAACACGGAATACATCTCGTCTCCGCGTGCCTCGGTTATTTCTATACCCGAGCTCTCTTTCCTTGTGATAGCCATCGTGCTTGAAGTTCATATATCTTGCTTGACTTGTGCTACATATATCTTGTGCCTATCTTGCTTAGCTCTAGTTGCCATTGTTACACTTAGTTGAGCTTAGCATATTTAGGGCTTGTGCTTGTAAACTAAACGTTAGTTTAATTCCGCATTCTTACAAGACAAATCCGCAAGAGTTTGTAATTGCCTATTCACCCCCCCTCTAGGCGACATCTCGATCTTTCAATGAGCCTCCCCACCGTGACGGGGAGCGCCACCTTCTTGCTGCCGCTGCCGGAGGCCTCGAAGTCGTTCTTCTTCCCCATGGCGCGGCGATTGTGGTGCGAGTGAGGGTGAAGGAGCAACGCGGCCGATGGACTTTAAGGGCGGCCGCGCACGGGATACGATGCCATTGAAGGCGCCGCAGAAGCCCAGCCGCCGCCCGCCAGTGCACGCGCAGAACAGGAAGCTGCGGCATTCATGGCGAAGGCTGCGGCGCAGACGCGGAAGCGCTGACCAGGCATGGGCGCATCAAGAAGCGTCACTAGCATAGTCGAAGGGCGTTGGATAGCTGAGACAGTGCGACGACACCGGTGTGTCGTTGGCCAAGCCAAAGGGCGTTGTGCCACCGAGACCAAGCGGAAGGCATTGGATAGCAGAGACTAGGGCGAAGACACCAGTGTGTTGCCCCCGCGGCTGGAGATGCTCTAAGCATTCAAATAGCTTAAAAATGACATGATAGTGCATTTGCATTCAGATAACTCAGGCAAGGAAAGCTTATGCAACCAATGTGAGTTTAGTTGACTACCTTCAATTCTCACAGCAAGTTTCAAGATTATCATTTACCAAAACACAATCAGCGGAAAGACTAGCAAAGTGGATTGCTTCATAATCATTGGTCAAACTCAGCACGTGCATTTCGTTGTTGTTAAAAAGCGTAGACTGAACCAACTAGTTTCATAGTTTCAGGCGTATCTCTCTAAAACAAAAGAGAGTTTCCAAGGTACAACTAAACAACTAGTATACGATTCATCGCTGGAGTTAAAACGTTAGGTGATTGCTGACAATTTTGCAATTGACCCTGAAAAACTAAATACTAATCATTTACCAAGTGAATCAACTGATTTTTTAAGATATGCTAACTGAACATGGAAGATCCCAGTGGCACCTCACCCACTTGTCTGTCTTTCAACTCAGTTCTCCTCGAAATAGGCTTTCGCCCCGCTTTATAAATAAAGCCACAACGGCCGAACCGATATAACGTGGAGAGGAGAATCTCATACAAAGCAGATCAAAGAAAAGAAAGAAAAAACACAGAAAACCCCACACTTGCCACCGAAGACATAAGGGTGAGACCAAGTCGACTCGGGGCTCCACAACGATGCCCCCAAGAGGGTAACGACGCAATCCGCCGCCGTCGTCGAGATCGTGAGGTCTAGGGTTTTCACCCGGAGCCGTAGCGTGGGACGGATACCCACAACGACGCCCCCAAGAGGGTTACGACACCCGCAGGCATCGCCGTCATTGGCGCCGAGGCGCTGAACTTTCGCTCGAAAGCATCTGCACACCGCGCCCGAGAACTTAGCCGCCCGCTGTCTCCAAGATGGGATCTCCAAACACGATCTGGGGGTTGCCAAAGCCGAAGCGCCGCCAACTCCAGGAACTCCCACCGTCCGCTCCACGCCATCCTCATGACCGAAGAGAGAGACCACCACCGCTGCCACGTTGCCCGCCGTAGAGCCATCCGCGCAGTCCGCCTTCCAGGGCCGCCGCCCCGGCATCCCCACGAACTCGAGCCCGTGACTCGGCCATCACATCGCAACGCGAATTGGACAAAGTAGGAGGCACCGTTGCCAGCAGCCATCAGAGCACACGACAACCTAGGGGAGGGGATCCGCCCTCCGCCACCAGGAGGTGCCCGCCGACCGGACACAGTACCATAGCCGATTCAGCCAAGATCAGGCCCGGCCGCCTGCCAGGCCTCGATCAAGCCTCCTTAGCCGTGCCACTGTGCAGCTGCGCCCAGGCCGCCGTCGCCATCCACCTGCAACACCGTGCCACCACCGAATCGCCATGCGCTAGCCAGAGACCATGGGCGGCGCCGCCGCGACCTCACTTCTTGCAAGACGGCCTCGGCCGAAACCGCATACCGCCGCAGAGAAGCACCCCCACCGCGACGCCCAGGGACAAAACCGCACCGTTCCCGACGCCGCCATGTCGCTGGTCAAGCCCGACACTTTGTTGGCAACCTCGCGCTCGCCATTGCACTCCCGCAAGAACACCGCTTTGACTCCCCAAACGGAGGAGGATCGGCTTGGACCGTGTCGCCGAGGACCGCCGGAGCTGAGCCCACCTGGCCCAGCCCTGGCACCAACAGTGGAGAGAGCAGGGCGGACGTTCGCCGGAGCTGGCCCCGACCGAGGGCCGCCTGTCCCAGACCGAGGCCCGTCTGGCCCAGATCGGGGCCCGCCTGGCCCCAAACTGGGCTGCATCGCCGGCAGCCGCCCCGCCCTCCGCTGCCGCCCTCGGCCACGAGCCACACCAGCCCAACCCTCCGCCGGGACCGTCGCCGCCATGCCCTGCCATCGCCGCCGGACCGAGCACGCGGCGCCCCGAGCCGCACCGCCGCCGACCGCTCCTGCCCCGCGCAGGACCACGCGCGAGCGGGTAAGGGAGATCCCGCCGCCGCCGGCGCCACGCGGGCTTTGCCCGGCGGCCCAGGCCGGCGGCGGCGGGGGAGGAGGGGAGGAGGAGGACGGGTGGAGGCGGGATTAGGTTTTCGCCCCTGCCGTCGCCCGCGGGAGCGACGCGCAGGAGCCACACGTTTCCTTCAACTCAGTTCTCTGCTTAACATCATTAGACATTTTGTGCTCTTCATATCAAATATAGATCGGTGGAATTTTCGCAAAAAAAAAAAAAAAACTGAAAGAACTTTGTTTCATAATATGATCAAATCAGCATATGATTCTCTGAACAGAATACAAAATATATTTAAATGTAGAACACCTGCAGGCAAAAATATTTACAGAATCTAACAAGCCCCTTAGAAACAGCAAACTTTGTCACATATATTTATATGCAAAGATCATCTTAAGTTCTTCGCAGCGATGATGAACTCTCTTTTGTTTTAGGCGCATTCGGACCTATCCTGCTGCAGAATGTTAACCTACAGCTTCACAAGAACTCAATCCATTTTTTTTCAGAGACAAACCAAGACTCGATACAGCAGTTTGAGGTGAAGAAGAATTTAGAGAACCAGTAGTTGTGCATATACCTGATGTTCAATAGCTCACCCACTGGTCTATCTTTCAACTCAGTTCTCTGCTTACCATTGCAGCATTAAATATTTTAAGCTCTTCATATCAAATTTATTATCTGATCCGATGATCAGCTACACCTCTTACAATGTTCACTTGAAAGTTGAAACAACTTTGTTTCATAGCATGATCCAATCAACACACCATTCTCTGAACAGGATAAAAAATCTATTTAAACATTGAACACCTGCTGACAAAAACATGTACGGAATCAAACATAACTCCTTGGAAACAGGAAACTTTGTCACACATATTTAAAAATCCAGAGAACATCATAAGTTCTTTGCAGCAATAATGAGCTGCAAAACATAGCCTCAGTTCATAACAGAAATCATGCTACAAATTTTGTTCCTTCAGAACAAAATACAACTATACAAGGAACAAGTTAAAAGTGCAGCTAGTACAATGGGTATATAAACACAGATGCCAAGGAGAGCATTAGAAAAATAAATGAAGCGTCACGTTCATACCCTTCAAAGCCCTGACACCGCTAAGCAAATCTAAATTTAGTTCCTTGCCAAGTGCATGACATTGCAAAATTAACAAAGCCTACAGTATCAACATGGCAGTGTAGTATCCTCAATGATCAATGTGCAGGAGCGAAACTCAGAAGTTGCCGAAAATTGGACCTAGAAATTAAGCACCCAATGGCATTACTAAGAAGTATACAAGACTACAATAGAAGACCAAGATAAGATAGCATCAAGCACAACAGATTAAAATTAGACTGATACCATGTTCTAATTAAGACAACAGAGTAGTTCTACAACAGGTGATCTAACCTAGAATCAACATGTTTCTTGCCCAGAACATGTCAATGCATATCCAACATAACAAAACGAAAGACTAAGAGAGAAAACAAAAACAGTTACTTAGCAAAAGCATAGCAGTCTCAGTCATCGAGATCACTATCCCCAGAGTTGGAACGAGATTCTTCGGCGCCTTCTGACATCTGTTGCAAGGGCAGCTGAGAATCCGGGGTGTTGATGGTGTAGCTGCAGAGAAGCTGGATGATCGTGAAAGGATGGTGGGCGACAAGGACAAACTGCTTGTCCTGCTTCACGAATTCGGGGGCTTCAGAGATCCTCTCTACTTTCTTGTCCTTGATGTTGTACTTGCAGATGTGAGCCGACAAACCCAAATGTTCGGTGTAGTACACGCAGTTTGCCTCTATGCCTGGGAACTTAGTAGCATCGACAGGCAGGCACCTGCAGTGACCGATGAAGATGGCAAAATTGCTGATGCCCTGCAGAGGCTCGACCTTTCCTAATTCGGTGTCCATCTTAAACACAAAGAGGGTTCCCTGTATTTTAATGACGAGCACCATATGAATAGCCAAACCCACTAGAAAAAACCGGATGTCGTTTGCATCTTCAGGAAGATTAGTGAAGAAAACCTTGACAAAATCGGCATGAAGAGACCTCAGCAAATCCAATAACTCGGCAAATGCAAGGGCAAACCCCAGCCCAGCGATGTGTGAGTAGGCACCACCGACGATCGCCTTCCGGAAAAAATTATAAACTTCTCGCTGACAGTCATAAGACACTACACCTTCACTGTCCGGAACGGTCGCGTAAAGCTTGCTAGACAAGTCGCCAAGCAAAACAAGGCAAAGCGGAGATGATGCCTTCCCCCAGGAACCGAAGAAGGCGACCCTCACGTCGGGGGGCATAGGCACCGTGAAACGGAGCGTATAGCCAGTAAGAGGGTTAAACACACGAGCGGCGTGAGGAGGGCTCCTGTCCGCCAGGACGAAGAAGCCGCTAGTGGTGGCCACGACGTAGTAGTCCAGCAGCAGCGGAATCTTCTTGTGGAGGAAGCGGCCGGTGTCAGTGTTCAAAAGGATCTGCCTATCGTCGCTTTGGAAGACCTCGTCGAGGACGATCCATGTTCGCGGACAGAAGCGAGGATCGGATGTGTTAGTCTTGGGGTCGTCGGTGGCGGCGCGCCAGCTGGGGCAGACGGCGCGGAAGTCCATGTAGCAGTCGACGTCGTTGGTGGCGAGGAAGGAGTCGGCGATACGGCGGACGAGGTCATCCGGGAGCGAGGACCAGCCAACAGTCGCCGTGGCCGGAACCACCGGCGAGATTTCCAGACAAGTTGGGTCCTTCTTCTTCCTCTTGGCCGGTGGAATATCACGGGTGGTCAACGGCATTGGAACTTCAGCAGGCACGGCCGCTATTGCCTCACGCTCGACGGCTCGATTTGATTCTGGATCTAGAAAACAGAGTCGATTAAAAATACAATCCAGACCCTAATCCTCCCTGCCACGGCGTTGCGATTGAGAAAAAACAGGACGGAACATTGCAACAATCTTTCAAGAAAGAAGAAGAAGAAGAAGAATAGAGAAATCGCTTACCAGATCAGCACCGATCAAGATGGAGGAACCAAGAGAGTGACGGACCAAAGGCATGGGGAATGGAGTAGCTTTTCCTCTTTACGACCCAAAAAAAATGGAGTAGCTACAGTAGCACTGAAATGGGTGTGGTGACAATTTGATCTAGAAATCCCTTTCGTTTTAGTTTCTTCTGTGTGAAATTTGTACATACTACCCCTTTGAATTCATAAGGTATTTGTTCGGGACGTAAATAAATTGTTATGTCAATTGCTCTTGAATTTCAACGAATTCTATTAAATTTTAAAAAAAAACTATTAAAATTGTGCACGTCTCCCACACCACGTCGGATACACACCATGGCTAGGGATTCGATAGCCTTCCAATCGGCTATCATGTCATCCTGGCATATTGGCATGACCTATTAGTTCACTCAAATGATATAATTAGGTAAACAAAAAAACATCAAAACGGTCACATCTAAAAGGTAAAATCTAGCAATAAACTACTACTCTCTAGCTCAAATTAGTTGATACTTCCTCTAGCCCAAACTACTCTCTCCGTCTCAAATTAGTTTACATACATCTAATTATAAATCTAAGACATCTATTTATGGACAGGGGACGTAGTACTTCCTCCATTCAAAAATAAGTGACTTGGATTTATCTAGATTCTTGTCTATACATGTAAATCTATACAAATCTGAGTTGTTTATTTCCGGACAAAGAGAGTATTGTAAAACAAACAAATCTACTTTACCCCCTCCACCGTTGCCTGGCGAGTTTTAGTCTGTAAGCTCTTAAAACACATACTATATGTACATATGTTGTTCAATTAGAAATGCAGTGTTTTGTGTGCATGTTTGTCATGCACCATGCACATGTTTGTCACGTCACTAAGTTTCTGTCATCAATTCCATGAATTGATTTTGAAGCAGGAATTACAAAAGAAAGGAGAAAAAATTGCATAGCCAAATGAACTTCAAAATCCTGTAAAAAAAGAAATCTAAAAACAAATATTTCTTTCTTGGTAAATGAAATCTAAACTCAGATATGAACTTTTCTCGGTACATATGGTTTTACCGATGCTCACTCTCGCGTGAGTATTTCTCTCTTCACTGGTATCCTAGGTTTTCTTTTTTGCACTACATTCCTAGTTCTGGTTCCTGTACTCCTTCAGGTTTAAAATAATTGGCAGAAAATGGATGTGTATGGTCCTATCTTTTGTCTATGCTATTTGTTTTTCCTTCTCATCTGTTGTCCTTACTCCGGATAAACTTGAACACATTGATTTAGTTCGTTCCCGCCCTTCGCTTGAAGGTTATTTTGAACCTAGGAGAGTATTAAAAATTGGTTATGTACTAAATGGTCGACACTGTAAACATGTGAAATTAATTATGAACTATGAATAATCAACATATTGCATTTTGCATTTTTCTAATGTAAATGCTAAAGTGGGAAAAAGATTCGAGACGTCATCCTAGAATACTCAACGTATTGCATTTTTCTTACTTTTTTGCAACAGTACATGCCCATACCTAAAATTCGTGTTCGTTCACCAATCCTCCTCACTCACGCTTTAGCCGTCTACATCGCTCATGTTGCTGGCCCTAGGGTGGCAAGCGGGGTGGGATGGGGGACGAAACTTTGTTCTAGTTCTTCTTAAATTCTTGTAACATCTAGTACCACCTTTTGCCTAATTCTTGTTTTGCGGGACTTATGCGGGCACCGCTTGCAACCCTAGCTGGCCCATCTCCATCATGTATGGCAGCTCTGGCCTCACTTGCATCGACCACACGCTCGATGATCGCCGATTTCCACCATGTGTGAATGTCTCCATCATCAGCACCATTTCCATGCATGATTTCTCTGAATTTAAGGTTTTGGGAAAAGATAACCGAACAGTAAACTTCGGTTCTCTCTACGAGCAGGGATTTCAGGCTCAGTTGCTTTTCTTTATACTGTAGGTTGCATGCGTGGCTCCATGTCAGCATGTTTCATCAACGTGGCATCCACGTCACCTTTATGTTTCCTCTGTTTTTGCCGTGTCTCTGGAAGCTGAACGTCCACAGTCCAGACCCCAACCCTCGTCTCGTACTTGACCGCGCATCCCTCGTTCAGCTCTGAATTTCATCGGGGGCAACCAGGTCTTGGGCGATCCGGCCGATGGAGACGGCAGCGAGACAGGGAGCGGACCGTTGAATCCTGAATGTGGTGTTAGAATGTTCGTGTCCCCGGCGGAGACTACTTCACGGATGCGGTGCCTCCGTGCTGATCGCCGGTCGTTAACGACGGCGCGCCATGGTCTGGGTATGCGTCTGCCCAGAGAAAAGCTTGAGCTCAGCCGCCCGTAAGTAACAGCAGATCAGAGCGTATTCCCTTCACTTGCTCACTAACTGATTCTGAATTCGTAGTTTGCTCTAGTTTCGAATTTTAGGTTCTCGATGCATCAGATCAAGCACATGATAAGCAGGTCAAGGGCTGTGATGGAGTGGCGCACAGACTACGTTCGACAGAATGCCCAAACAGAAACATGGGCATGTAATATAGTGGTCTACCGTAATTTGCAATGGCACGAAATTGCCCTGCTGCCCTCTCTTTGTTCAGCGAAGCTTGCTGATGGTCCATCCCTCCGCGGTCTCTGTAATGTGCTGGTAATACACTAGTGTTTCCTTCAATATCTTTTCCTCTTCATCGTTTTCATCACTTTCTTTGTTTCATTTGTTTGTGAACTTAGTATAAACAAGAACGACGTACTAAATTGGTACGATCCCCATCATCAACCATAGCATGTATCTTTTACTAGTTCTTTTTAAGTGGTATATTCCTGGATACTCGAGGCCACATCAGCTGGAAAGCGATGGTGCGGTTGTAAATAGCAACCACCGACAATAACAAGAGAAGCTAGAAGTAAATTGCTGACTGCTTTGGGGGGTATCTTCTTGGAATAATAAAAGATTCCATTTCAGAACAGGCCAAGGGTGGTACTTAGTGGGTGTGCTACTGTTAAATAATTACATCAAGCTTCCTGTATGGTTGGATGATGGTTAGTTTGGAAGCATGCTTACTGAGCAATGCAGGACTTTTGTGGAATCGTCTTTACCCACGCAAATCCCCCACGGCTCATTTTCCATATTTTAATTCAAGGAGCTGTCCACTAACCAAAGATATACTCGTTTTGTGATCCTGATAGCATACTCATTAGCTAGCAACTCCATCCTTCAAGCAAAGTTTCGTCTAGCTCCATCTACACAACCATGTTAGAGGGTGTCATCTGGTTGCTAATCCTGAAGCTTAGGGACGCCTTGGCAAATGAAGCAGTTGAGATACGGAAGTCGTTTCTTGCCTACGAAGCATCCGCTCTGCACGACCTATTTGGTGAAATAAGGAAAATGAAGGAGGAGTTGGAGAGCATGCAAGCCTTCTTCCGAACTGCTGAGCGGTTCAAGGATGCGGATGAGACAACTGTTGCATTTGTGAAGCAAATTAGGGGTCTCGCTTTTAACATCGAGGATGTTATTGACGAGTTCACCTACAAGTTGGGGGAAGACCGTGAGGCGATGTTTCTGTTGAAAGCAATTAGGAGGGTCAGGCAAATCAAGACATGGTATCGCCTAGCCAACAGTTTGCGTGATATCAAAGTCAACCTCAAGCGAGCTTCAGAGAGAAGGCGCAGGTATGACCTGAAGGGTGTTGAAAGGGACGCAAAACTGACAAGAGTTGGCAGCTTAAATAGAAGATCTGCAGAATCTGTGCATTTCAAAAGGGAAGATGATCTTGTGGGGATTGCAGAGAATAGAAACTTGCTCATGAAATGGATGAAAGATGCGGAGCAGCAACACATGATAATCACTGTTTGGGGAATGGGAGGTGTTGGTAAGACAACACTTGCTGCTCATGTCTACAACGCCATCAAGACTGACTTTGACACTTGTGCTTGGATCACTGTGTCTCATAGCTATGAAGCTGATGATTTGCTCAAACAAATTGTCGAAGAGTTCCGAAAGAATGACAGGAAGAAGGAATTTCCAAAGGATGTTGATGTCACAGATTACAGAAGTCTAGTGGAGACAATCCGACGTTACCTAGAGAACAAAAGGTATGTTCTTGTTTTAGATGATGTTTGGAGTGTGAATGTTTGGTTTGACAGCAAAGATGCATTTTCTGCTTGCAAACTTGGTCGGATAATTTTCACATCAAGGATATACGAGGTTGCACTGCTTGCTTCCGAAGCCCAAATGATTAACTTGCAACCCTTGCAAAATCACTATGCATGGGATCTGTTTTGTAAAGAGGCATTTTGGAAGAATGAAAATAGTGATTGTCCACCTGAATTGCACGATTGGGCGCACAAGTTTGTAGACAAGTGCAATGGCTTGCCAATTGCTATTGTGTGCATTGGGCGCCTCCTGTCATTCAAGAGCGCAACATTTTTGGAGTGGGAGAATGTGTACAAAACTCTCGAGATGCAATTTACAAACAATTTCATACTGGATATGAACATAATCTTGAAGGTTAGTTTGGAAGACTTGCCACACAACATGAAAAACTGCTTTCTTTACTGCTGCATGTTCCCTGAGAATCATGTGATGCAAAGGAAATGGCTTGTACGGCTCTGGCTTGCGGAAGGATTTATTGAAGCCAGTGAGCATAAGACACTGGAGGAGGTTGCAGAAGATTACTTGACCGAGCTCATCAATCGATGTCTGTTAGTGGAGGTTAAGAGGAATGAAACAGGGTATGTTGATGATTTCCAAATGCATGATATCCTTCGTGTATTAGCCCTCTCTAAGGCACGCGAAGAGAATTTTTGCATTGTCCTTGATTACTCAAGGACTCATCTTATCGGGAAAGCTCGCCGTTTATCAATTCAAAGAGGGGATATTGCACACCTTGCAGAATCCGTGCCACATCTCCGCTCCTTGCTTGTCTTCCAAAACTCACTTAGTTTTGGTTCACTTCGTTCATTCTCAAGGTCTGTTAAGTTAATGTCTGTCTTGAATCTGCAAGATAGTTCAATTGAGTGTCTGCCAAATGAGGTGTTTGATTTGTTCAATCTGCGCTATCTGGGCCTTAGACGAACTAAAATTGCAACTATCTCACGGTTGATTGGAAGGCTACAAAATCTGCTTGTATTGGACGCTTGGAAAAGCAAAATTACCAACCTACCAGCAGAAATCACATTGCTGTGTAAGTTGACACATCTTATTGTCACTGTGAAACCATTGATACCATCTATGCAATATGTTCCTTCTATTGGTGTACCAGCACCTATTGGTGGTATGTGTTCTTTGGCAAGTCTCCAGACATTATTGCTCGTGGAATCTAGTTCTGAAATGGTCAATTACCTTGGAGCTCTAGTTCTATTGAGATCATTCCGGATCAGTAAAGTTCAAGGTCGCCATTGTCAAAAGCTGTTTGTATCTATTACCAATATGGTTCACCTAACCAGGCTTGGGATCCAAGCAAATGATGATGAGGAAGTTCTGCAACTTGATGCACTCAATCCACCTCCATTACTTCAGAAAATTTTCTTGCTGGGGACATTAGCTAAAGAATCATTACCTCGGTTTTTCTTATCGGTTAGTAAACTGAAAAGCCTCTCCATTCTACGGCTGGTCTGGTCAAAACTTCAGGAATATATGTTTTGTTATCTTGAGGAATTACAGCAGTTGGTAAAGCTTCAGCTTTATGATGCATTTGATGGCAATAATATGTACTTCCGGGAAACGTCATTTCGGAAACTTCGAGTACTGAAAATCTGGGGAGCTCCACATCTCAGCCAGATGACAATAGAAAGAGGGGCCATGCCCAGCTTGGTTGATTTGAAGCTCCTGCTCTGTCCGGAGTTGAAGTTGTTGCCAGGTGGCATCGAACATGTGAGCACTCTTGAAGAGCTGACTTTGAATTCTACCGCTGAAGAGCTTGTGGAAAGGGTTCGACAGAAGAAAGAGGAGAACATAGCACATGTTCAGAGAGTTTATGTGGGTTTCGTCAGGAACGGCGAGCTGGCTGCAGAGAGGATTCAGTAAATACAGCTCCATCCAGATGTTTCTTCTCTTCTATAATTTCCTCAGTCATCTATAAGTCATGTGATGTAACATGGAACCTTCTATTTTTACCCACACCAGGGCCTTATTTTGTGCACTTAAAAGTCTCAGTGTATTCATGTTTCTGTTTGTCTTTGCTATATTTTCAATGATGCAGGTCAGCTTCGTTTTTCTTCTAAATTTAGGGACCGAAAGGATTTGATGTACGTATCATTACTTGTTTTGCTCTATGCTTCATCTGTGAAGGTTTTAACCTTTTCCATTGTATAGTGGTGGTGCTTCAAAATAGCTCGGTTTCAACCCAGCCAAAACGCGAGCAGCGCAGAGCCGCTTCATTTTCTCAGAGCTGGTTATGGGAGTAGCATCGCTAGTTCGAGGGGGAAAAACTATACGACAGCTGACACGGGTTGGCAGAAACTTTCTTGGGCACACATAATTCATAGTAGGCCTATTTTTAGTTCAGATTTGTATTATCTGTTCAGGCATTCAAGCATTGGATGGCGTACACGAATTCTGCACTTTTAAAAACTTCCAGTTCTCTGTTTGCTCCATTAATAGCAGTGTTGTCACACATTTCATTGAACCAAACTTACAGTTTTTTCAGCCGTTGGCTTCCTTCTCTTACAGTCTATTTGCTTTTGGATGTTACTCTTAACAAGGTAATAATCATATGTACAACTTATTTTCGTACCAAAGTTTATGTCCATCGCAAACCTGGTAGACGACAGCGTGATGTACTAGCATATATTCTCTCCATCCTAAAAACGTAAGGCGTCTAAGATTTAGTCAAAAGTCAACGTTTTCTAACTTTGTTCAAGGTATATAAATAATTACAATACTAAATCAGTATCAATAGATTTAGCATAAAGTATATTTTTTTAATGTGTCCATTCAATACCGTATATATATGTAAATTAATTTAAAACATTTAATTATTTTCTATATATCCAATAAAATAGGGACATATAAACACATAAGAGCATCTCCAGTCGCGTCCCCCAAACCACGCCGGATAGAGCGTTTGGGGGACGTGTTTTGTTCGTGCCGCGTTTGGGGGACGTCGCTCCCCAACCGCGTCCCCCAAACGCCGCCCCCAAACATTTAAAATACTTTTTTTGGCATTTTTATTTCAATTTCCACAAACTAATACATAATTGGGTACGTGGTTTCCACAAACTAATACATAGTTGGAACCGTGGTGGACACAAATATAAAATATTGCAAATAAACTAAACCTAACTAGGCCGTGCATCGGAGGTTTCATGTGTTCGCTGCTAAGAAAGAACACTCGAGGGCACATCGAGTCACCTAAACTGGAAAATCCAGCGGGAGGATGGTGCCCTTGTTGGTTCGAACAGGCAGAAACCTCTGTGCACATATTCGCTGCGAAGAAACAACACTCAGTCCTCCTCTCGGTGCTGTCGCCGTGTAGTCCCGGCGGCAGCGCTCTCGTCGAAGACCTTGACGCTCATGTCCCTTGCCGAAGTAGGAGAACAGGAGGATGAAGCCGGCTTCGAGGCTGTGGTGGCGCGCGAACTTCTCCCAGCCGATGCCGAGGTACATCTTGCCGCGCGTCGTAGATCGTGTCGACGATCCACCGGTAGTAGCCGCACGAAGCCTCCCGCAGATGCATCTTGCGCGGGCGTACGCCGCCGACGTACTCGGCGAAGGAGTCCGGCAGCCTCTGGATGCCGCGCGGGTCGCCCTTGAGGACGAGGACGAACTCGAACAGCGCGTCCAGCTCCACGTCCATCTCCGACGATGAAGACGACGGCGCGGGAGGCGACGGCGATCGTTCAGCTATGCTGCGGCCACGACCACGACCACGGCCGCGAGGTCGGCCTCCGCCTCTACCAGACATAGCGTCGAGCCTTGTTGAGAGATGTGGGCTAGGGTTTGGGAGAGAGGCGCTAGGGTTTGTGTGAGAGGGACGATGAGAGGCGCTTTTATAGGCGGAGGGAGGCGGATGAGCGGTGACGCTCATTAACGCCGGCACGCAGAGCTAGGCGCGACGGGACGCGCCGCGCCCTCTGCGGAACTGCACCGCCGCGCGCCAATAACTTCCGTCGCGAGGTAGGCGACGGTTAGGTTTAAATTAATTGTGCCGCTGACGGGTCGGCCTCGCCACTCCCCGCTTCGCTTTTCGGTGTATCGGGTCGCGCCGGAAAAAAATAGGCTTTGAGGGACGCGGCTGAAACGCATTTTCTGTCCGGCGCGCCCCAAATCCCTTGTTGAAGGATGCTTTGGGGACGCGACTCAAGATGCTCTAATAGTTTTTCTTCTAACCTCGAGTATCATAAATTGTGGGTGGCAACACCTCACTCTTGCACATGGTACGGAAACAGTAACTTCCAAAAAAATTAAAATTATGCAAAGTGAACACCCGATCAGCATGCACGACATCACCATCACCGAGTTGTGCTTAGAGCATTCGCGCCAAACAGCGCTGTAGCGGTTTAACTGATTTTTACCGCGCGCGAACCCTCCCGCGCTTTTCCATCGGACGCGCTAAACCGGCGCGGGAAAGGAATTTTTTCCCACGCGCTATTGCACGCGCCAAACTTGCCGCGCCGCTTCGAGCGCGCGCACAACAAACGGCCACGAAACTTTCAGTCACTGCTTCTTCTCGCCACGCCTCGCCGCTTCATCGCACCACGCGTCTCCGCCGCCGCTCCACCTTCGTCGTCGGGATGCCGCCGCGCCGCCGTGGGTCGTCCGGTTTTCGCGGCGTCCGAGCGCGGCCCAACAGCAGGTTCTACATGGAGCTTCGCGTCGGCGGATTCCGCCTCACCCTCGGTCTATACGTCGCGCCGGAGTTGGCGGCACGCGCGTACGACACGGCGCAACCTCAGCTTCCCGGACGTGGAATCCCTAGAGGAGGCCGAGTTCCTCGCGCCAGCGCCGTGCCTTGTCGACGATGAGGATCATCGCCAGCACTGCCAGTCGCAGCGTCGGCTAGCCATCGCCGAGCGCGACGAGGAGCTGATGCGCATGTGGAGGGCGCAGTTCCCCAGCGACGTCGTCGACACGGAGGTGTTCTTCGCCGACCTCAGGGCGCAGCGAAGGCACATCGGCGCCGCCGTCGGGACATAACTGACCGCGAGCTTGTCAACCCCGCTACGACTTGGGCCGATGATGATGATCGCTGCGAAATAGCGTCTCCGGTGACGGAGAATTCGACACAGCGCGTGCTAAGCGTTTACAGCCCGCGCGAAATATGTTTTGCACGCTGAAATATTGCGTCTCAGACTCAGTTGGAGCTGTTGGAGATGCTCTTAGAGCATCTCCAGCCGCGTCCCCCAAACCGTCCCCAAAACCGCGCCGGATTGAGCGTTTGGGGGACGTGTTTTGTTCGTGCCGCGTTTGGGGGACGTCGCTCCCCAGCCGCGTCCCCCAAACGCCGCCCCCAAACATTTAAAATAATTTTTAACACATAAACCATTTATATCAAATGTAGCATATGAAAAAAATGTTTTCGAGGATTGTTTTCAAATTAAATTACAACAAACAATAAAACAAGTAATCAAATATAATAAAAAGGGCTAGATGATACATCAAGGTGCCACGGTATTTCCTTTGATCCTCCACAAATGCTCAACGAGATCAGCTTGAAGTTGCTCATGCACATTGCTGTCACGGATCTCTGCGTGCATGGCGAGAAAATCAGCAAAATCAGCAGGCAACTCATGATCAACCTCCGCGAGAGGGCCTTGACACTCATAGGGACCAACATGTGACCTAACATGATTCTTGCGGTCATCCTCGATGATCATGTTGTGCATGATCACACAAGCCTGCATCACCTCCCACATTTGGTCGTGAGACCAGCTTAGAGCAAGGTACCGGACAATGGCAAATTGTGCTTGAAGCACACCAAATGCCCGCTCGACATCCTTCCTGCAAGCCTCCTGTCGTGTAGCAAAGTGAGAATTCTTCAGACCTGATGGATTCGAGATTGTTTTGACAAAAGTGGCCCATTTTGGATATATACCATCGGCTAGATAATAGCCTTTGGTATATTGGTGGCCATTGATCTCATAGTTGCATGGTGGAGTGATGTCTACGGGTGCTTCTATTCTTGTAGACAGTGTTGGGCCTCCAA
Source organism: Lolium multiflorum (assembly GCA_030979885.1). Taxonomy (NCBI): domain Eukaryota; kingdom Viridiplantae; phylum Streptophyta; class Magnoliopsida; order Poales; family Poaceae; genus Lolium; species Lolium multiflorum. The sequence goes on from CM061749.1 coordinate 327,805,276, forward strand.
GAGCAGAGGTTTGTAGAACAGCAGCAAGTTTCCCTTAAGTGGATTACCCAAGGTTTATCGAACTCGGGGAGGAAGAGGTCAAAGATATCCCTCTCATGCAACCCTGCAACCACAAAGCAAGAAGTCTCTTGTGTCCCCAACACACCTAATAGGTGCACTAGTTCGGCGAAGAGATAGTGAAATACAAGTGGTATGAATGAATATGAGCAGTAGTATGGCGCCAGAAAAGTGCTTGGCGCGTAGTTGACGATAGTAATATTGTAGAAAGTAAACATGCGAGTAATGCAGCAGTAGTAACGCAGTAAAACAAGCAGTGATAGCAGTATTTAGGAACAAGGCCTAGGGAATAGACTTTCACTAGTGGACACTCTCAACATTGATCACATGACAGAATAGATAAATGCATACTCTACACTTTTGTTGGATGATGAACACATTGCGTAGGATTACACGAACCCTCAATGCCGGAGTTAACAAGCTCCACAATAATGCTCATATTTTAGTAACCTTTAGTGTAAGATAGATCAAAAGACTAAACCAAGTACTAGCATAGCATGCACACTGTCACCTTCATGCATATGTAGGAGGAACAGATCACATCAATATTATCATAGCAATAGTTAACTTCGCAATCTACAAGAGATCATGATCATAGCATAAACCAAGTACTAACACGGTGCACACACTGTCACCTTTACACACGTGCAGGAGGAATAGACTTTAATAACTTTGCTAGAGTAGCACATAGATAGTAGTGATACAAAACTCATATGAATCTCAATCATGTAAGGCAGCTCATGAGATCATTGTATTGAAGTACATAGAGAGAGATGAACCACATAGCCACTACAGCCCCGAGCCTCGATGGAGAACTACTCCCTCTTCATGGGAGCAGTGGTGATGAAGATGGCGGTGGAGATGGCAGCGGTGTCGATGGAGAAGCCTCCGGGGCACTTCCCCGCTCCGGCAGGGTGCCGGAACAGAGACTCTGTCCCCGATCTTGGCTTCGCGATGGCGGCGGCTCGGAACTTTTCTCGTATCGTGGCTTCTCCTGTAGGGTTTTCGATGCGGGGGCTTTAAATAGGCGAAGAGGCGGGCAGAGGGCTGACGAGGCGGCGACACCATAGGGGGGCGCGGGCCACCCCCAGGCCGCGCCGACCTATGGTCTGGTGGGCCTGTGGCCCCCTCGGTCCTTCCCGGTGTTCTGAAGCTTCGTGGAAAAATAGGAACCTCGGCGGTGATTTTGTCCAATTCCGAGAATATTTCGTTACTAGGATTTCTGAAACCAAAACAGCAAAAACATGAACTGGCACTTCGGCATCTTGTTAATAGGTTAGTTCCGAAAATGCGTAAATACGACATATAATGTGCATAAAACATGTAGGTATCATCAATAAAGTAGCATGGAACATAAGAAATTATCGATACGTTGGAGACGTATCAGCATCCCCAAGCTTAGTTCTGCTCGTCCCGAGCAGTAAAACGATAACAAAGATAATTTCTTAAGTGACATGCCATCATAACCTTGATCATACTATTTGTAAACATATGTAATGAATGCAGCGATCAAAACAATGGTAATGACATGAGTAAACAACTGAATCATAAAGCAAAGACTTTTCATGAATAGTACTTCAAGACAAGCATCAATAAGTCTTGCAAAAGAGTTAACTCATAAAGCAATAAATCAAAGAAGAGGTATTGAAACAACACAAAGGAAGATTAAGTTTCAGCGGTTGCTTTCAACTTATAACATGTATATCTCATGGATATTGTCAACATAAAGTAATATAACAAGTGCAATATGCAAGTATGTAGGAATCAATGCACAGTTCACACAAGTGTTTGCTTCTTAAGTGGAGGAGATAGGTAAACCGACTCAACAATAAAAGTAAAAGAAAGGTCCTTCAAAGAGGAAAGCATCGATTGCTGTATTTGTGCTAGAGCTTTTATTTTGAAAACATGAAACAATTTTGTCAACGGTAGTAATAAAGCATATGAGTTATGTAAATTATATCTTACAAGTTGCAAGCCTCATGCATAGTATACTAATAGTGCCCGCACCTCGTCCTACTTAGCTTGGACTACCGGGTCTTCGCATGCCATGTTTCAACCAAGTGTCACAAAGGGGTACCTCCATGCCGCCCGTACAAAGGTCTAAGGAGAATGCTCGCATTTTGGATTTCTCGCTTTTGATTATTCTCAACTTAGACATCCATACCGGGACAACATGGACAACAGATAATGGACTCCTCTTAAATGCATAAGCATGTAGCAAAGTTATTATTCTCATATGAGATTGAGGATATATGTCCAAACTAAAACTTCCACCATGATTCATGGCTTTAGTTAGCGGCCCAATGTTCTTCTCTAACAATTTTGCATGCTCCAATCATTAAGGTGATAGATCCTTCAGACAAGACGGACATGCATAGCAACTCACATGATATTCAATAAAGAGTAATTGATGGCGTTCCCCAGAAGGTTATCGCACAACAAGTAACTTAATAAGAGATAAAGTGCATAAGTACATATTCAATACTACGATAGTTTTTAAGGCTATTTTGTCCCATGAGCTATATATTGCAAAGGTGAATGATGGAATTTTAAAGGTAGCACTCAAGCAATTTACTTTGGAATGGCGAAGAAATACCATGTAGTAGGTAGGTATGGTGGACACAAATGGCATAGTAGTTGGCTCAAGGATTTTGGATGCATGAGAAGTATTCCTCTCGATACAAGGTTTAGGCTAGCAAGGTTATTTGAAGCAAACTCAAGGATGAACCGTGCAGCAAAACTCACATAAAAGACATATTGTAAACATTATAAGACTCTACACCGTCTTCCTTGTTGTTCAAACTCAATACTAGAAATTATCTAGACCTTAGAGAGACCAATTATGCAAACCAAATTTTAGCATGCTCTATGTATTTCTTCATTAATGGGTGCAAAGTATATGATGCAAGAGCTTAAACATGAGCACAACAATTGCCAAGTATCACATTATCCAAGACATTTTAGAATTACTACATGTAGCATTTTCCAATTCCATCCATATAACAATTTAACGAAGAGGGAACTTCGCCATGAATATTATGAGCTAAGAACACATGTGTTCATACGAACCAGCGGAGCGTGTCTCTCTCCCACACAAGGATGAACTTATTCAGAGAACTAAGATAACAAAACAAAAACAAAAATAAAAGCACACAGACGCTCCAAGTAAAGTACATAAGATGTGATGAATAAAAATATAGTTTCACTAGAAGAAACCTGATAAGTTGTCGATGAAGAAGGGGATGCCTTGGGCATCCCCAAGCTTAGATGCTTGAGTCTTCTTAAAATATATGAACCACCGGGGCATCCCCAAGCTTAGACCTTTCACTCTTCTCGATCACATTATATCACCCTCTTCTATTGACCCTTGAAAACTTCCTTCACACCAAACTTCAAGCAAACTCATTAGAGGGTTAGTGCATAATCAAAAATTCACATGTTCAGAGGTGACACAATCATTCTTAACACTTCTGGACATTGCACAAAACTTCTGAAAGTTAATGGAACAAAGAAACCCATTCAACAAAGCAAAAGCGGCAATGCGAAATAAAAGGCAGAATCTGTCAAAAACAGAACAGTCCGTAAAGACGAATTTCAAGCTGGCACCAGACTTGCTCAAATGGAAAAACTCAAAACTAATGAAAGTTGCGTACATATCTGAGGATCACGTAAATTGGCAGATTTTTTCGAATTTCTACAGAGGATGTGCCCAGATTCGTGACAGACAGCAATGCTGTTTCTGCGCAGCGATCCCAAATATAACATCAACTTTGACATAGAAACTTTACTTGGCACAAAACACGATAAGGAGAGGTTGCTACAGTAGTAAACAACTTCCAAGACACAAATATAAAACAAAGTACTGTAGCAAAATAACACATGGGTTATCTCCCAAGAAGTTCTTTCTTTATAGCCATTAAGATGAGCTCAGCAGTTTTAATGATGCACTCGTAAGAAATAAGAGTTGAAGCAAAAGAGAGCATCAAGAGGCAAATTCAAAACACATTTAAGTCTAGCATGCTTCCTATGCATAGGAATCTTGTAAATAAACAAGTTCATGAAGAGCAAAGTAACAAGCATAGGAAGATAAAACAAGTGTAGCTTCAAAAATTTCAGCACATAGAGAGGTGTTTTAGTAACATGAAAATTTTTACAACCATATTTTCCTCTCTCATAATAACTTTCAGTAGCAACATGAGCAAACTCAACAATATAACTATCACATAAAGCATTCTTATCATGAGTCTCATGCATAAAATTATTACTACTCCCAACATAGGCATAGTCATTCTTATTAATTTTAGTGGGAGCAAATTCAACAAAGTAGCTATCAAATATAGGAGGTATATTGTAATCATAATCAAATTTATCCTCCATAACAGGTGGTAACAAAAGACTACTATCATTATAATCATCATAAATGGGAGGCAAAGTATCATCAAAGTAAATTTTCTCCTCAATGCTTGGGGGACTAAAAATATCATGCTCATCAAAGCCAGCTTCCCCAAGCTTAGAATTTTCCATAGCATTAGCAACAATAGTGTTCAAAGCATTCATACTAATAACATTCCCATTATCATGCATATAAAGTTCCATGGGTTTTTTAATTCTTTCTTCAAACACATCATGTCCTAATTCAAGATAAAGTTCATAAAGATCTCTCATTTTATTGTTGTTTTCCATTATGCCTAACTAGTGTAAACAAGAAACCAAATGTCGCAATTGCAGAGTCTAAAGGAAATAGCTTGAGCACACACAATGGTGCGAAAAGTACACTGAACCGAAGTATGAGTGCCTTTTACCTTTCCTCCCCAACGGTGCCAGAAAAGTGCTTGATGTCTACGGGTGCTTCTATTCTTGTAGACAGTGTTGGGCCTCCAAGAGCAGAGGTTTGTAGAACAGCAGCAAGTTTCCCTTAAGTGGATTACCCAAGGTTTATCAAACTCAGGGAGGAAGAGGTCAAAGATATCCCTCTCATGCAACCCTGCAACCACAAAGCAAGAAGTCTCTTGTGTCCCCAACACACCTAATAGGTGCACTAGTTCGGCGAAGAGATAGTGAAATACAAGTGGTATGAATGAATATGAGCAGGTATGGCGCTAAAAGTGTGCTGGCGTAGTTGACGATAGTAATATTGTAGGAAGTAAACATGCAGTAGTAACGCAGCAGTAGTAACGCAGAAATGTAACAAAGGATAGCAGTATTTAGGAACAAGGCCTAGGGAATAGACTTTCACTAGTGGACACTCTCAACATTGATCACATGACAGAATAGATAAATGCATACTCTACACTTTTGTTGGATGATGAACACATTGCGTAGGATTACACGAACCCTCAATGCCGGAGTTAACAAGCTCCACAATAATGCTCATATTTTAGTAACCTTTAGTGTAAGATAGATCAAAAGACTAAACCAAGTACTAGCATAGCATGCACACTGTCACCTTCATGCATATGTAGGAGGAATAGATCACATCAATATTATCATAGCAATAGTTAACTTCGCAATCTACAAGAGATCATGATCATAGCATAAACCAAGTACTAACACGGTGCACACACTGTCACCTTTACACACGTGCAGGAGGAATAGAACTACTTTAATAACTTTGCTAGAGTAGCACATAGATAGTAGTGATACAAAACTCATATGAATCTCAATCATGTAAGGCAGCTCATGAGATCATTGTATTGAAGTACATAGGAGAGAGATGAACCACATAGCTACCGGTACAGCCCCGAGCCTCGATGGAGAACTACTCCTCTTCATGGGAGCAGTGGTGATGAAGATGGCGGTGGAGATGGCAGCGGTGTCGATGGAGAAGCCTTCCGGGGCACTTTCCCGCTCCGCAGGTGCCGGAACAGAGACTGTCCCCAGATCTTGGCTTCGCGATGGCGGCGGCTCTGGAACTTTTCTCGTATCGTGGCTTCCTCGTAAGGGTTTTCGCGGGGGCTTTAAATAGGCGAAGAGGCGCGAGGGTGACGAGGCGGCGACACCATAGGGCGCGGCCACCCCAGCCGCGCTGCCTATGGTCTGCAGGGCCTGGCCCCTCGGTCCTTCCCGGGTGTTGGAAGCTTCGTGGAAAAATAGGAATCTCGGTGATTTCGTCCAATTCCGAGAATATTTTGTTACTAGGATTTCTGAAACCAAAAACAGAAAACATGAACTGGCACTTCGGCATCTTGTTAATAGGTTAGTTCGGAAAATGCGTAAATACGACATATAATGTGCATAAAACATGTAGGTATCATCAATAAAGTAGCATGGAACATAAGAAATTATCGATACGTTGGAGACGTATCAGAGCATGCCCTTCGACTAGTCTGCTGAACACCGGAGACCGCTGCAACACGTTGATGTCATTGTGTGATCCCGCCATGCCAAAGAAAGAATGCCAAATCCACAGGTCATAATCTGCCACAGCTTCAAGCACCACACTGCAATATCCATGACGCCCTTTGTATATACCTTGCCAAGCAAACGGGCAGTTCTTCCATGCCCAGTGCATGCAATCGATGCTTCCAAGCATTCCAGGAAATCCTCTGGCAGCATTTTGTGCCATGATCCTTGCAGTCTCTTCCTCAGTTGGCCCTCTCAAGTAGTATTTGCCAAACTTTCCCACCACAACTCGGCAAAACTTGTACATGCACTCAATGGCAGTAGACTCACTCATGCGAAGGTAGTCGTCCTGTGTATCGGCAGGTGCTCCGTATGCAAGCATCCTCATGGCGGCGGTGCACTTCTGAATGGACGAGAACCCGAGAACGCCTACGGTCGAGCTTGAGCTTGAAGTAGGGTCGAACTCTCGAACGCCGTGGAGGATATTCATGAACAGGCCCTTGCTCATCCTGTACCGGCGCCGAAAATTGTCGGCATGTGTTGCCCCGTCGGCGAAGTAGTCGCAGCATGGCATGCCCCTCCATCCTCTGCCGGGGCTTCGACTCCTTCTTCCCGGCCTTGATCCTCCGCGGCGCCTCTTCCTCTTCTCCGCCTCGCGTCAAGCATGTCCTGGAGGGACGCGATGATCAAATGCTCCCGCAGTCGTCGTCGAACGCTTGCTCGTCCTCCGCAGCGGCAACCATCTCATCGTCGTCGTCATGGCTAAAGCAAAATCAATGGTTAAAATTGCGCCGAGGCAGACGACGCAACAAACAGCGACCAATCGCGCTCACGGCAAGTCGTCGAGCACCTTCTGCGGAGGTGCGGATTTGACAACGTTGCTGGGAGGCGGCACGCGGCGCGGCGCGGCGAGTCACGACAACGGGCGATCGCAGCACGATCGACGCCCAAACGGCCGGGAAATCCAGCGGGGCTGGAGGCGGGAAGAAGGAGCGACGAGAAAGAGGCGCGAACCAACGGTTTATGCAAATAGTCGCCGACATGTGGGAGCCCGAGTTGTGTCCGCGTCGGTGCGTCCCTGGGACGGGGACGGGCTCGGGCGCCGGACACCGTATCGGGCCGCGCGGACAAAAATGGGATCGGGACGCTGAACGCTTGTCTCGCGCGCCCCAAATCGCGAGGACGCGTGACGCGACTGGAGATGCTCTTATGTATAGTATTGGCTCATGCATGAACATGCCCACCATACTTGCTATAGAAGATCAAAATTTAGCCTGATGCGATTAGCAAATTCTTCGGCGTTGGCTTTTCCCTAACAAATTAAATCTTGCCTAGCTATTTACTTACAATCAATTGGCTCATCAGTTTCGTCTATAACCAAAAAAGCCAGCGCACCTGTCATACTGTGAGCGCGCACACGCACGGGCGTCACGGACGGTCGGCAGCGGAGGCAACACAGCCAGTTGGTCTTCTATTTTCCCCCAATTGCTTTTATCACGAGCTGACCAAGGAAGCACAGTCCCCCGGCCCGGCCCGCCCAGCCAGCCAGCTATAGGCTCCTCGATCCCGCGCCCCCGAGCGGTGCGCTGCCGGGCGGCCGGCCGCTCGCGACGCCGTGCTGGCCTTCTTCCTCTGAACCGGCCAAAGGCAAGGGCAATTGTCCAGAATCGATTCAACAGCGCTTCTCGACTGCCGATCTACCTCGGACTGCGTGACGCTTGGGAGATAGGAGGGCTGGAGGTGGAGGAACTCGGCGGCGACCGAGCACAGGCCGATTTGTTTCGTGCCTCCCCGGGATTGTCGGAACGGGGGAACTTTGGGCCCATAATTTGTTCAGCTTGTAGTTGTGACACCAGCCAGCCACCTATTGCAATTTAATAATAAAGATAAAGATTTAATAGTAAAGATATATATTCATAAATATTTAATCAAAATTAGTAAGGTTTTAACTTTTAACTATTTTTTAAACATTTTACATTTTTGAAAACAGAGGGAGTAGTAGAAAGCTGGCCCGGAGCTTGTCCTCCCAAAATTAGATGTCCACGGAAGTGGAGGCTAGTAGTGGTGGGGTGGGCACCGCTTGACCAAGAGGGGTGAACGCTTGTCTTTTTTGAGCTGCTAACAACAGATTTGTTTTGGCCTTCTATTGTGCTTATGTGACAGATCTGGACCGTCCATCATAAGCACCAAGACCATCTCCAGGAGAGCCCCTACTCCATCCCACAAATTTATTTTTCAGGCTTTCGACCGAAACGGAGCCCCCTTCAATTTTTTTGGCCCCTCAAATTTTGCATCGGGGTCCAGTACTTCGTTGTTGCGGGGCACGAGAAGTGTAGTCATCTACGGAACGAGGTGCACAAGATAAGGGTTTTACCCAGCTTCAGCCCCTCCGGAGTAGTAAAATACCTACGTCCTGCCAGATTTGTATTGCTTGAGATTGATTACAATGGGGTGCTCAGCCAGTCGGCATGGAGACTGGGAGCAGGTTTTTGGAGAATGGGGGATCGGACCGTCTCTAGGGTTTAGCCTATTAATATATGCACCCCGATCTAGGGTTTACAGCGGATAAGATCACCCGTATCTGGTAGCTAAAAGGCGGGAGGGCCTTGCTTCACCGCCAAGACTTCATCCGCCAAATTCACGGGCCAGTCGCCGTGGTTTTTGGCCTAGTCGCTGGGACTTTGGCCTAGTCGTCGGGGCTTTTGGCCTAGTCGTCTGGCTACTGGACCCCCTCTTGGTCCTTCTTCTGCCGGCAAGTAGGAGAGGTGATTAGCCCCCTAGGGCATATCCCCGTCAGTAGTCCCCAAGCACATCATGGATGCGTCGAAGGCTTCGGGCGAGTCGAATGGAGGAACTTGGACGGAGTCGTAGGGTGAGTCGGTGATGAGCTCCTGAAGCATGGACTACTTACTATAACCCATATTTGACCCGACCTTGCTATCTTCTTTTCAGTGTGTGCCTCTTACCGTGCAACAATCATCCACCCCCACCCATCCCCGCATCTCCCAGATCGTCGTCCGCCACCTCCGCAGAAACCCTAGGTCGACACCGCTCGTCTGACCTCTTCCATGAAGTGTTGTTTCGAACGGATGGATTCCGTCCATCCACCTCATTCTGATCCCCTTGGTGGCCCCTCTTCGGGCAAGCTTCTCTTGTAGTGTCTTGAGGATCATCCTTTGATCTCTCGCTGATGTCCGAGCCCTCTCAGATCGTCGCCTTGGCTACTTTTACACGGCCTGCTTCGGTAGCTGACGGCCCGCCTAGTGCCTTGGGAGGCTCTGCTAGGTCGACGTATGGTCGTACTTTCGCCGGTGTGCCTATCCCAATGCCAGTGGAAGATGTTGTGTTTCTGGTCTAGACCTAGCTTGAGCTTGGGGGGTGGTGGTTTGGGGTCTGGGTGAAAACTTTGCAGGACATCGGTCTCTGCCGACGACGATGACGCATTCGCGCGACATGCACCTTCTTGGAGGTGTGTAGGAGGTTTGTTGGCATGGACTACAATGTGCTCTCTCCGGTGCAATAGAAAACAAGGCTCCCTCAACCTGGCGCTTGTTGGCATTTCGGTGTTGTCTTTTGTTGTTGGTTTTTCGGTTTGCGCATTATACGTGTGTTGTAAATCTTGGTGTAACTTCTAGCTGGTTGATGGCTTCGCTAATTCAAAGACGGGCTCATTTCGAGCCTTCCGTCTAAAAAAGTAGTAAGTAAAAATTCTAGGAAACATAATTAATATTCCAAACTGCAATCAACAAAAAATCTAGTAGTGAACAATAATAATATAGTACTACATAATACATTATATCCTTTTTTATGGACTGCTAACTATAGAAAGGTATAATTCTGCAGAGCGGTAAAAAACAAAAATATTCCAGTATAGTGCACAAATCATACTACCGGTAGTTGGTAAAATGCTAGGAAACAAAATTAATGTTTCAAGATGCAACAAACAAGGAGTACTGCTTGTGTATATATATATTGTAATTAAAATGGAAGGAAACAAATTACGTTCTAAAATGAGTGCACCAGATAGATAGTATGACCTGGATTCGTCACATGTGGCACACTGTTCGTAGATGGGCTGACGTGGAGGGCATGCAAACAAACCCGAACAACATTTGTTGGGCTACGAGGAGATAATTGTGTAAACTATATCTATAGTGGTGGTATTATGGAGTAGTATCATAATTATTCTAGTATATTTATTGCTTTTTAAATCTCAATGGAATTTTATGTACAGAGTTTGTTTGACATTAATTTTTCTCGCTATGATACAGTATCCACCTATTTTACTCTAATCTCTTCTCTTCTCCTTAATTAGCTGCCACATCAGCAATTTTGTGGAACCAATGTGCATGATACTACTCGCTAAGATACTAGCAATGGCTAGCCTAACATTCATGTGTTCCCACCCCCAGCTCACCCGTGATAAATACTCCACGGCTTGGCCTGTGGTCACTCTCGTTCCGCCGGACATAGGAGAGACAGAGGAGAGGACCTGCCGGGGAAGAAGACATGGCTCATGAGGGAGGTGCGAAGGTCAGTAGTGGTGGCAGCGGTGGCAGCGGTGGCTGCAAGGCCGTTTTCCCGGCGGAGAGCGTGATGCTACCGGCAAGCATGGTGCTGGTGCAGCTCTTCTCCATCGTCCTGGTCCTCCTATCGAAGCTTGCGCTCAACACCGGCATGCAGCCCTTCGTCCTGCTCGCCTACCGGAACCTCATCGGCGCCGCCGCCGTCGTGCCGCTCGCCTTCTTCTTCGAGAGGTTCGTGCATATACATAAGTACATTTGTGCACGCGAACAGTTCTTGGAGGTAAGCGGCACCCTCAAATCTGACACATAAGCCATCAACCTGTTTTCTCCTCCTTTTCTTCGATCGACCAGTTTGGTTTTGAACTCAATAATTTCAGATGTCGAGTGCATGAAAAATTAAGACACAATAATAGCAGGAGAGATTCACGCAATGGTAGATTAGTTTTTTTCTTCTGATATCCACACAATTAGCTTTGCGACCGTGGGACTGTGGCACATGTTTTGGGAAGAAAAAGGGGAAGTAATAAAATAAGAAAGTTTTGAAGTTAATACTTCGGTTCGTTCAAGTAGATTTTGGATTGCAAATACTTCCTAGCTTGTTCATACAGTAGAATGTACCAAGATGCATGTTCTGGTTAGCAAATGCTTGACGCTTTAGTACTTTCAAGATGGCAATTTTCAATAAATATTTCCAGTGTTTGCTTGTCGACAGTGGTGTTACCAAAAATAGATCATGTACAACTACTCTGCATTGGCATGGCAAACCTTGCACACTAATTTCCCCCCTTCCAAATTTGAAAGGGTTAATTAATACCCTATCTGTTGTTGCTAATTAATTTATCATTGCATCATCTTTATCTCACACAGGAAAGCAAAGAAACTCCCCAAGCTCAGCGAGTGTGGCTGGATTACCATAAACGCCACTTTCGGGTTAGCACTTATCTTCCATCTGTTTACTCCACTACTCTGTGTAAGATCAATGCAATTTTGAACAGACATTTGTAAATGGCAATGCTATCCATGCTACATTTGCTACATTTGCTTCGTCACGCTGACAGCCACTCGCAAAGCATAGGACAAAACAAACGTATCATGATAATTTTTGGATTCGAGTCTTGTTTTGTCAGTGACTTGAAGTCGACTCTTGACTTTTGTTTTCCGTTTATCTTCCATTCGGTCACTCCACTACTTTTTTGTAAGATAAATGCAAATTTGGGCAGATAAATTTGGCCAATGGCAATTCTATCCATGCCATATTTGCTTCGGCAGGCATTAGGCTGATGACGATCACCACAAGTCACAGATAAGCAAGAGACAAACAAATGTAGCTCTAGTGTTTTGTCATATCTTGAAGTGGACTCTTGACTTTTGTTTTCCTGACATATGTGTATAGGGTTATCCTGGCGATGGGGCTTTACTACTATGGCCTGCGCGGCACCAACGCCACCTACTCCGTCATCTTTCTCAACCTCATCCCCATCGTCACCTCTCTCGTCGCCATCGCGCTCAGGTACTTGCTCGCGCAATCTGACATGAAAAAATCATGGCACTATGTTTAACATTGTTAACAACCTCCCCATGACATGCATATCTGGTTCTGAATTCAGGGCAGAGAAGCTGGCATTCACAAGCTGGCCTGGTAAGATGAAGCTCCTGGGCATCTTGGTGTGCGTCGGGGGTACAATGGTGGTCACCCTCTACAAAGGCAAGATGCTGCGCCATCCTTGGCCTTCCCACCTGCTGAGGCCCCATACTCATGCAGCAGCAACTCCGGCAGTTCACCACAATATGGTCGCAGGCACACTATTCTTGTGCGGCAGCTGCCTCGGATACGCCTTCTGGTTCATCATACAGGTGCCATACTGATACCGGCCCTGGAATCTGGCAATAATTCTTGACTTCCACATTTATAGGTTCTTAAGAATGAGTGTTACAATGTCCCAACTGAACAAACAGATCATTGTCTTCTTGATTGTTGTGGCTTTTCTTCTATAATGCTACTGCATGTATTTGCAATTTCCTTCTCTCATTCTAGTACTAGTATGTAACCATTTTTGTAATTCCATCTACAGGTTAGGCTAGCTAAGGTGTTCCCATCTAGGTACTGGGCAACAACGCTGACGTGTCTATCAGGGAGCCTGCAAGCTTTCGTTATCGGTATCTTGATCGACCACGACATGTCAGCATGGAGGCTTAAGTGGGACCTGAAGCTCTTCACTGTAATCTACTCGGTAAGACTGATGGTGGATTCATGTCTGTCATTTCACACTGACGAAACATGGAACTTTATTAATGCTTTGCTTTTCATTTCACTTCCTTAGGGGGTATTCAACACCGGTGTCGCGTTCATCCTGATGTCTTGGGCAGTGAAGCGTCGGGGGCCAATTTACCCCTCCATGTTCAACTCCCTAGCCATGGTAGCAACTGTGATCATGGACTCGGCACTGCTCGGCACCAGCATCTTCTTAGGGAGGTGAGTTTCCCGAGCATTGGCCTAAACATGATCAATTTATTTGGATATGCGCACTTGTGCACTGTAGCAAATCCGGCAAATCTCAGTTTGCACATACCATGGTTGTCTGCAGCATATTGGGGACACTGCTAGTCATCATGGGGCTATACGCGTTTCTGTGGGGGAAGGGAAAGGAGCTTCAGGAAGCTATGGCAGCAGCGAAGAACGCCAGTGGGAAGGAGGAAACCGGAGACTGTTATGAGCATGGTCCACAAGAACTGGAGCAGCGTCGTGGCGGCGATGAGTTAGCATAAGGACTGCAGGTGTGTTCACGAAGACTAACAGTGGCGACAAAGGTATAAAGGTGCAGTGGCCTTCTATACATAGTTTCCACGGTGGATGATGATCAAGATAATAATTAGAGTACTCTGAATTTAAGACTCGTGCATTATATGAACCAAGAGTTGGGCATCTTCAGAATTGAGATTTGCCGGATTTACCCTGGAGTTTCTTCTTGCATTATATGAACCAAGAGTCTGCAGCATATCTCGTATTATATTCAGTGGGCACTTAATCATTTATCATGTCTCGTATTATATTGGACTACAAATAGAGATTTCCCTGCACATACCAAAGGCTGAAAATCTCAATTTGCATTATATGAACCAAGAGTCTGCAGCATATCTCGTATTATAATCAGTGGGCACTTAATCATTTATCATGTCTCCCTTTCAGAAAATTCAGTGCAGTTTTTCAGCCATATTTCCCTGGCTGGCATCAGTTTTGAACTACTATGAGTTTCTGCTTCATTTTTGCCTGTGAAATGTAGACACAAGGTACAAAGTTAAGCTCTTATAATCGCATTGAGTCACTGAAATAACAATACCATATACATAATTGGAACTTGCCTTTGCTTTATTGCCTTAGCTTCATTGGTATTGGAACATGGTTTTCAATTGTTGATACAGCAGCAAAGGACACACCTAAGAATCAAATATGTTGACCCAAGTGGGTTCTTCAGAAGAATACTTTTTTTTTACATGTTCTTCAGGCTCTGGATCTGTGACCCAGCCGCGCTTTGCTTCTCACGTTGTATACGGCAGGATGCTATCGAACCGACGGCGGCGGGCCATCAGCAATCTTAGAGGAGGCAGTAGCAGCAGAGTAAGTAGAAAGTGCACAACAAGCATTTGTTCAGAGTTTGAGACGTGTCCTCCAAAAGAAATAAGGGTTTCAGAGTAGATAATTAAAACATCCATTTTGTGTTGAAAATTATAAACTTGGCCACTGAAAGCGCTGATCATATACCAAATGAAATAACTCACTGTTTTTAGCTATCAACTGAATGAAAAACAATGAACCAAATTGACTTTTGTTAGTTGTTTACTGGCAAACATCCACCCATTATTTCCATAAGTTAGCTGAAATTAAACTTACTAGAAACCCAAACAAGCCACCAGACCCGGCCAGGTGGATACGGAACCGTCCTCCAGTGGCCAATACTGCAGGGCCTCCCCAACCCAGCCCTTGAGGCCCATGATTATCCGTTCCACCAATCTAAAAACTGCTCCCGTGTGCTGTAATAAGGAACTTGATGTACCTGAGATGAAGAATTTATAGGGATACAACGGTCAAAACCTAGCAGTTGTGCATGTACCCACTATTACATGGCTCATCCACTGGTCTAGGTTCCAATGTTTCCAGCTAATTTTCCCTGCCTGCTGCTGCATTACAAAGAAGTTTGACTTCTTGATTTCTTGAGTCTAGTCTCCAGTTTAGTGATCAGTTCATGCTCTTCTGATTAACACTACATTTTATTTTTCATGCGTGTTTCAATCAACACCTGAATACCTGATAACTTGAGAGGAGGACATGGTATATATGTGAAAGTAAAACACCTCCCCTCCCAGGCAGCAAGCAAATCTAGTACATGTTTCTTCCCTAGCATAGAGATTGCGGAATCAATAAAGCCCACGGAGAACCCGACGGCATGTGTTCAAAGATTCAATTGCGTGAGGTAAATTCAGAAATTTTGGTCCAACTTCTATTGCTGCCAGAAATTAACCACCAGATAGCGTTCCTAAGAAGTAATGCAAGAGAAGAACAAGTGGTCACACAGACAAATGATATCAAGCAGGATAGATCTAGCATTAGGTTCATACCATGCCATACTTAAGAGAGCTTACAGTAGTTCAACCACAGGCCATCTAACCTAGACTCCTAAGTCATTATGTTTCTTGGCCAGAACAAGTGAAAACGAAACAAAAGCATAGCATTGTCGGTCACCGAATCACTATCCACGAAGATAGAAGAAGATTTGGCGGTGCCTTATGCCGTCTCTTGTCAGGCCAGTTCAGAACCCCTGAGGTTGATGGTGTAGCTGCAGAGAACCTGGATGATCGTGAAAGGACGGACAGTATCAAGGACAAACTCCTTGTTCTGCTCGACGAAATCGAGGGAACCAGAGACCCTCTCGTCTGTCCCGTCACTGATGTTGTGCTTCACTATGCCAGCAAATCGACCAATCTGTAGAGTGTAGTAGACACAGTTTGCCTCCACAGACGGGAACTTGCCAGCATCAACAACCAGGCACCTGTGATGGCCGATGAAGATGGCATACTTGCCAATGGTCTCCATTGGGACAAGCTTTTGGTTCTCCGGTTCGATCCCAAGAACCCCAACACGTCCCGGCGCCTTGGTGATGAACATGGCTTGTCCACCAAAGTCCACCAAGAAACACCGGATGTCGCTGGTGTGTCTAAATGGATCGCCCGAGAAGAACTTGACAAACTCAACCTGAAGCATCTCCGTCAGTTCGCACAGATTGTCCAACATGCTACTGCACGCCACCGACCCCCATCCACCACCGTTGGCGTAGACACCACCCACCACTGCCTTCCTCATGTAGTTGTAAATGAATTCGTCGAGGCTCTGGGCGTCAAAACGTTTGCTGTCAGGAACTGCCGTGTAGTACTTGCGAGATGAGTCGCAGAGCAATGTGAGGTTGTGCGGAATGCCGCCGGAGAAGAAGAAAACAGCGACCCCCGCGTCCCGGGGCACAGGTGCCGCGAAACGGACCAGTTCGCCAGTGAAAGGATTGAGGACGCGAGCGGTGTGAGGCGGGCTCCTGTCGGCGAGGACGAAGAAGCCGCCGAAAGTGATGGCGACGACGTAGTAGCGGCGGAGCAGCGGCAGCTTCTTGCGGAGGAAGCGGCCGGTGCCGATGTTCACAAAGATTCGCATGTCGTCGCTCTGGGAGACCACGTCGCCGTCGAGAACAATCCACTCACGCGGGTGGAAGCGGCCGTCGATGGGATTCTTCCTGGGGTCGTCGGTGGCTGAGCGCCAGCTGTGGCAGACGGCACGGAGGTCCATGTACCAGTCGACGTCGTTGGTGTCGAGGAAGCAGTCGGCGATGCGGCGGACCAGGTCGGACGGGAGCGAGGACCAGCCTGCTGCGGTCCCCTCGGCCGCAGGTACTGGAGCTTCGCCGGGCGCGGCCGCCATTGCCGCAGGCTCCAGTTCTTGCGCCATGAACGATCCTCTCCTAGCTGCAAAACCCCAATGCTCCAATCCTCGCTGTGAAAAAAGATTTAAAATTTTAACAAGCGAGTCGCGTAAATGGGATCTGAGAAATACACAATCGACATGGAAGAGGATTCAGTACCAGATCTACAGATGACCACAGCCAGATGGGGTAAAGCGGATGGCGGCGGCGGCGGCCTAGGGATTTCGGAAGGAAGGGGGGAAACGGATCGAGGACAAGAAGTGAACCACTAGCGTCAATTTGTACCCCGTCGCGTCCCCGTGGACATAACGCATAGTCCATCCGTCCGTTAGCTTGCATAAATCAAATATTTTTAATTTGATCAATATTTTACAAACATGATATCAAATTGGTATTATGAGTCCATCTCGAGCGGCTTAACGCAAAAACGATGGTTACTCTAACATTGTCCGCGCGGGCAACTCAAATAAATCATATGTATCTTGATGTGTTCAGTGTATAGATAAGTACGTATCTAATTAAACCTGAGTTAATTAATTTGAAATAGAGCTACAATTTAAGTTGAACTTAGTGATACTAATTTATAGTTTATACATGTCGAAATACTAAATGGAACCTGTGACTAGGCGAGGATGAAAGCCCAACCAATCAAAGACCGCAACGTGGCTAACAACATGTGTATTTGCAACAGGTATATGATATGTATTCCTTGGTCACCAACGCGTAAAATTTAATTTGCATTAAAGTCTATGCCCTCGTTCCTCCTCACCTCTTCCTCATCCATCGCCATATCATTTGCATCCCTCTCTTCCTACTCGTCGTCCTCAAGCAGGTCGCCCCCGCGTGCTCTCGAGCTCACTGGCCCCGCGCGCCCTCGTTCCCATCACCCCCACCCCCCGCTCCCATCACCAGCTCCGCCCCGAGCCCTCGAGCACCAATGCGCGCTGATGCCCCACCCCGGGCGGTGGAGAAGAGATTCTTGGTTGAGCTAGCTCTGGTGGTGGAGGCCTTCTGCGGGAAGCGACGTCGAGGCGGCGTTTTGCCGCGATGGGGCAGTGGCGCGGTAGCGCCTCTTTCAAATGATCACCAGTGCCGACATGTCACCCCTTCTACTAGCCGTGCCTCGGCCTCATCCACGAGAGCCACCGGGAAGAAGACAATGGATCGGCTATCACCATTTTCCTTAAGTTTTGGATTCATTTCCAGTAGACAAGGATAATTTTCTTTCAATTTGATGAGGATGCAGATCTTAGTAATTCAGTGTGGCTATTTTTGATTCGGTCTGGATTTTATTCTCCTATTAGGTGTCAAATCAACTCCATCTAATTCCATACTTCAGTTCCATTTTTTGATTCTTTTTATTGGTTGTGGTAAATCCATCCGAACTGCATTTTTTTCATTTGCTCTAAGATTTGGAACGAGGTTGATTTTTCTATTTCATAAAAATTGTGAAGCACTTGTTGATGGGATTCGTAGCATAGAAAACAAAAAATTTCCTACCGCAAGAACGAAAACCAAGCCAAGATCTAATCTAGTAGACGGTAGCAACGAGGAGATGATGAGACTAACCCTCGAAGATTCGCAAATCTTAACGAGATTAGATCTCGGGGTGGATGTAGACGATCACTTGCCGCTTGCAAAAGCGCGTAGAAGATCTTGATCTCGACGGTGCCACAATCGGGCAGCACCTCCGTACTCGGTCACACGTTCGTGTTGATGAAGACGACGTCCTTCTCCCCGTTCCAGCGGGCAGAGGAAGTAGTAGATCCTCCTCGGAATCCGCAGCACGATGGCGTGGTGGCGATGGTGGTGGAGAACTCCGGCAGGGCTTCTAAGCGTATGCGGAGTTGCGGTGGAGGAGGAGGCGGCTAGGGTTTGGGGAGAGGGTCTAGGGCGCCGACCACTTGGGGGCTTTGGCCTAGATGGCTTGGGTGTGTCCGGCCCCCTCCCCTTGGCCCTCATTATATAGGTGGAAGCCCCAAAGAGTTGGATCCCAAGTCTTCGAATAAGACCCCAAAAGCAAACCTACCTTTGGTGGGAAACCTACCCAAGGGGGGAGTCCCACTTGAGGTGGGATTCCCACCTTTCCTCGGGTGTGGTGGCCGGCCACCATAGGTGGAGTCCACCTGGGACTCCCCTCTAGGGTTTGGCCGGCCATGGATGTGGAGTCCCTCCGGGACTCCACCTTCCATAGTGCCTTTCTTCCGGACTTTTCAAGAACCTTCTAGAACCTTCCATAAATGCACCGGATCATTTCCAAACTTGGAATATGACTTCCTATATATGAATCTTATTCTCCGGACCATTCCGGAACTCCTCGTGATGTCCTGGATCCCATCCGAGACTCCGAACAAAACTTCGTACTCCATTTCCAAATTCCATATCTACTCAAACGACATCAAACCTTAAGTGTGTCACCCTACGGTTCGCGAACTATGACATGGTTGAGACTTCTCTCCGACCAATAACGAATAGCGGGATCTGGAGATCCATAATGGCTCCCACATATTCAACGATGACTTATGTGATCGAATGAACCATTTACATATGATACCAATTCCCTTTGTCTCGCGATATATTACTTGTCTGAGGTTTGATCATCGGTATCACAATACCTTGTTCAACTTCGTCTCCTGACAAGTACTCTTTACTCGTACCGTGGTATGTGGTCTCTTATGAACCATTCATATGCTCGCAAGCTAATTAGACGACATTCCACCGAGAGGGCCCAGAGTATATCTATCCGTCATCGGGATGGACAAATCCCACCGTTGATCCATATGCCTCAAGCTCATACTTTCCGGATACCTAATCCCACCTTTATAACCACCCATTTACGCAGTGGCGTTTGATGTAATCAAAGTACCCTTCCGGCATAAGTGATTTATATGATCTCATGGTCGAAAGGACTTGGTAACTATGTATCGAAAGCTTATAGCAAATGAAGTTAATGACATGATCTTATGCTACGCTTAATTGGGTGTGTCCATTACATCATTCACATAGTGATATAACCTTGTCAGTAATAACATCCAATGTTCATGATCACGAAACGATGATCATCTATTAATCAACAAGCTAGTTATACAAGAGGCTTACTAGGGACTTCTTGTTGTTTACATAACACACATGTATCAATGTTTCGGTTAATACAATTATAGCATGGTATATAAACATTTATCATAAACACAAAGATATATAATAACCAATTTATTATTGCCTCTTGGGCATATCTCCAACAGTCTCCCACTTGCACTAGAGTCAATAATCTAGATTACATTGTAAGGTACCTAACACCCATGGCATTCTGGTGTTGGTCATGCTTTGCCCTAGGGAGAGCTTTAGTCAACGGATCTGCTACATTCAGATCAGTGTGTACTTTGCAAATCTTTACTTCTCCCTCCGATGTACTTGCGAATCGAATGAAAACGCAGCTTGATATGCTTTAGCTTCTTGTGTGACCTTGGTTCTTGTGCATTGGCGATGGCACCCATGTTGTCACAATAAATGACTAGTGGGTCCAATGCCTAGGAACCACACCGAGCTCAACAATGAACCTCTTCATCCATAAGCCTCCGAAGCCGCTATGTATTCCGATTCTGTTGAAGACTTCGCCACCGTGCACCGCTTGAGCTGCACCAGCTTACCGCATCACCATTCAATATAAACACGTACCCAGACTGAGACTTAGAGTCATCGGATCGTGTTCCAACTTGCGGTGTAACCTGTTACAACGAGCTCTTGGTCACCGCCATAACAAAGAAACATATCCTTAGTTCTTTTCAAGTACTTCGAGGATATTCTTGACCGCTGTCCAGTGTTCCATTCCTGGATCACTTTGATATCGCTAGTCAAACTAACAGCATGTGCTATATCCGGTCTAGTACAGTATGGCATACATGATAGAGCCCACTGCCGAGGCATAGGGGATCTGATTCATCCTCTCTCTTTCTTCTGCCGTAGCCGGACCTTGAGTCTTACTCAAGACCTTACCTGGCAACATCGGTAAGAATCCTTTCTTACTTTCATCCATTCTAAACTTCTTTAGAATCTTGTCCAGGTATGTACTCGAAAGCCCTATTAGGCGTCTTGATCTATCTCGATAAATCTTGATGCCTAAAATGTATGCTGCTTCACCAAGGTCCTTTATTGAAAAACACTTATTCAAATAACCTTTACATACTTAATAGTTCTATATCATTCCCAATCAACAATATGTCATCTACATATAATATCAGGAATGCTACAGACTCCCACTCACTTTCTTGTAAATACAGGCCTCTCCATGACACTGTATAAACCTGAAGTCTTTGATCACCTTATCAAAGCGTCGGTTCCAACTTCTGGATGCTTGCTTCAGTCCATAAATGGAACGCTGAAGTTTGCATAC
The DNA here is from genome assembly GCA_030979885.1 of Lolium multiflorum. Classification (NCBI taxonomy): domain Eukaryota; kingdom Viridiplantae; phylum Streptophyta; class Magnoliopsida; order Poales; family Poaceae; genus Lolium; species Lolium multiflorum. The sequence continues at coordinate 327,826,551 of CM061749.1, forward strand.
CATGTTAGCATTTTTAGGATCGACAAAACCTTTGGGTTGTACCATATACAACTCTTCCTCAATGTCACCATTAAGGAACGCCGTTTTGACATCCATGCCAAATCTCATAATCGAAAAATGCAGCTATTGCTAACAAAATCCTCACAGACTTTAGCTTCTCTACGGGTGAGAAAGTCTCATCGTAGTCAACACCTTGAATTTGTCGGAAACCCTTTGCGACAAGTCGAGCTTTATAGATATTACATTACCATCAGTTTTCTCTTGAAGATCCATTTATTCTTAACAGCCTTGCGGCTATGTAAGTCTACAAAAGTCCATACTTTGTTATCATACATGGATCCCATTTGGTTTCATGGTTTCTTGCCATTTGTTGGAATCTGGGCTCATCATCGCTTCTTACGTCGCAGGGTCCTCATCATTGTTGTCCACAATCATGAGATTTAGAAAAGGATCATACCAATCAGGAGTGATACGTTCTCTGCAACGAGGTTCAGTAGCTACCTCGCTCAAGTTTCATGATCATTATCATTAGCTTCCTTCCTTCTTAGGTTCACAGAACATCTTCCGGTACTGCGCTACTCTGATCAACGAGAGAAGGTTCAGTAACCTCGTCGAGTTCTACTTTTCTTCCAGTCACTTCTTTAGTGAGAAACTCTTTCTCAAGAAAGGTTCCGTTCTTAGCAACAAAGATTTTGCCTTCGGATCTGTGATAGAAAGTATACCCTATAGTTTCCTTAGGGTATCCTATGAAGACGCATTTCTCCGCTTTGGGTTCTAGCTTGTCCGGTTGTAACTTTTTACATAGGCTTTGCAACCCCAAACTTTAAGGAACGACAGCTTAGGTTTCTTATTAAACCACAATTCATACGGTGTCGTTGCAACGGATTTCGGTGCCCTATTTAAAGTGAATGGCTGTCTCTAACGCATAACCCAAAATGATAACGACAAATCGTAAGAGACATCATAGAACGAACCATATCTAAGAGAGTTCGATTACGACGTTCGACACACCATTGCGCTGTGGTGTTCCGGCGGTATCAACTCGTGAAAGTATTCCGCATTTCTTTAAAAGCATGCCAAACTCATAACTCAGATACGCCTCCGATCGAACGAGAAACTTGATCTTCTTGTTACGTTGATTTTCTACTTCACTTTGGAATTCCTTGAACTTCTGGAAAGTCTCGGATTTATGTTTCATGAAATAGTGTTATCACCAGAATTTGGCAAACTCAGGAGATGGGCCGTGATGAAGATGGGCTTGAAGGATATACGCGCAGAATGTCTCTGAATCGGCCTTAGTGAATTTGGGCTGAATTGCCCGTGTATTCTATTACTATAGTAGATTGCATCTTAGTTTAGAATTAAGAGATAGAGTTTAGCTCGTACACGGTTAGGTGTACTTCCAAAGATAGAAAGTTCTACGGACTATAAATATGTACCTAGGGTTATCGAGAAAGGAGACGATCACGTTCACAACAAACACAAACCATATCGCCACCCCTTGTTTCGAGGGTTTCTTCCGGGTAAGCATCATGCTGCCTAGATCGCATCTCGCGATCTAGGCGTATACGTTTATTCGTTATCTGGTATTGCTCGTGCTGAAGCGTTGTTGATGGCGAGTAGTACTGCTTATCTTAGGTGTTTTGGGGCTTGCATTGATGCTCTTATGATCTGCTTGATTAGCTATGCTGCTCCATGATATCTAGCTGCCCTTACACATATCTTAGGTGTAAGGGCAGCACCTTGCTTTGTCTTTATTTAGTAGATTCGATCTGTTACGGTTACTCCTTGTTCTTCAAGGATTAGTTTAATATCTGCATAGTTAGGCCTTGCAAACGGGTTGAACGATCCAGTAGCGCGTAGGGTACGGTTTGCTGATCCTAGAAGGGACGTTCCGGGAATCAACTCTATGTTGGTTTTTAGGCCTCATCTAGGGTTAGTTTTCCGTTATCTTTCGTATCTGCCAGGCTCAATTACGTGTAGGATGTTCCGGTTATGCGGTGAAAACCCTAAACTGTCGTAGATCTGATTAGCTTAGTATTGATAAAGCAAGAAACCATGTTATTGCATATCTAACATGATCCATGGGTTGATCGGCTCCTGGAGCCGATCTACAGGGTAACCTGAGAGCCGATCGAGGCTCATTTAATGTTTACGTGTCTACCATGCAGCAGGAACTAATCGAAGCGATCCAACACCTCCTGACCAGGTATAGGTCAGGTGGCACGCTCGCATCCGCCGGGACGTGTGCGCAGCAATGGGGCCGTTGATCGAGGTGCCAAGGCCCACAAGGTCTTGGGAGCCTCCTCGGCTCTTCGTGTTGCCTAACCGCTGCCCGCCGGTGGGTTTTGGCAGGCAACACATTCTGGCACGCCCGGTGGGACATTCTACAACAACGGCGTCAGCATCTGCAGCGGAGATGGCGGATAAGCCAGTCACGTACGATGAGCTGACTGATGATCACAAGAAGAATTATGATACGATCAAATCTCAGTTCCGATCTCATCGGCTCTTTCGAGAGAACCCGTTCGCACGGCATCAGGTGGAAGGGATTCTCACCCGAAGGCGTTCTTGACGGGATAGACCCGTCTCTCCCTTCAGAGGAACGCACCAGAGCTCTGCGCCAAGAAGTCAACTACATGGTGGCTCATTCCATGCACCGTTTTTTCTGAGAGCTTGCTGAACTCTTTGGAGCGCATTGCGGTGCGCGTGGTTCAGGAAATCATGAAGCATCAGTACTCCCCTTCAGACCTACTCTAGGGACTCACCAGGGAGAGGTACCGCTCTACACCACCGGTGCCATTCGCGCTTGCCGCTCCGGAGCTACAGGCTTCACGGCATACGTCGTCTACAAGGTTGGAGGCGATCCCGGAGATTGCCAATTCCTGTCTGAGCCGCCCAAAGAAATCCCGCATGGATACGTGTGCACGTACGTGCCTCGACTGCAACAACTTCACGCGCACGAACCAGATGGCAGCGCAGGGATTTCAGCAGGAGGGATTCTGGAGTAGGAGTGATTTCTGGGGCAGACGCCGAAAACAGCGTGGCTAGCTAAATATGCCACCGGAACGAGTCATGAAAGCTCAGCCCCTGCAGGGCATACCCTGGATCAAATCAGTACGATCTTGAGAGACCAGTTCGGCATCCTGCCAAAGAAGAGAACAATCGGCTACTCAAAGCCGTATCCTAATGAATATGACCTGATCCCGCTACCGCCCAAGTATCGGCTCCCTGACTTCACAAAATTCAGTGGATCAGAAGGATCTAGCTCGATTGAGCATGTGAGCCGATACTTGGCACAGTTGGGCATGGTTTCAGCATCCACCCGCTACGTGTAAGGTTCTTTGCGCAATCTCTCACGGGTCCAGCTTTTGGGTGGTATACCTCGTTGCCACCAGATTTAGTTTGGTCATGGAAGCAATGGAAGAGCAGTTTCACATACAATATCACTCAGGCTACGAAGCTGGCATTGCCGATCCGACACAAAGTGCAAAGGCGGGGAGAGACGGTGTCTGAATACATTCAGTTTCAGGACTGTCAAGAACCGATGTTATTCGGTTCGCTTATCGGAGAAGGAAGCAGTCGATCTGGCAGTAGCAGGCCTCTCAGCACCGCTCAAGGATCTGACTTTCCAAGCGGACTACAATTCACTGGCGCACCTGGTTCGAACCGACATTGTATGAACAGCGCCACCTGCACTGTACCAAGACAAGTTCAAGCGCCCGGTAGCCCTGGTCGAGGCAGAAGAAGATGAAGACTCTGCAGAAGATCAGGAAGTCATCATGGCTGAATGGGCTCGGGGGGCAGCTCCCGTGTCCTGCAAATGGGTGAAACAACCAGGGCCTGCAAAGGGGTTTGACTTTGACATAAGCAAAGCTGAGCAAATTTTCGATTTGCTGCAGAAGGAAAAACAGCTGAAGTTCCCCGAAGGCCATAAATTCCCTACGGTGAAATAAACGGGAGACCGTACTGCAAATGGCACCACTCATTCACCCACGTCACCAACGACTGCAAAGAGTTGCGTCGGCAGATTCAAATGGCAATAGAGTCAGGCCGATTGATCTTCAGCCAATTTGCCATGAAAGTGGACACACATCCGTTTCCTGGCGTCAACATGGTGGAACTCAATCACTCCATGAGGTGCGGGTCAGGTTTCTCTTTCGATGTTAACATGGCAGGGCTTGTAAACCGCCATGGCAAGGATAAAGGAGAAAGCAGTCACTCCCGTGGCAAGGATAAGGAGGAGGCCGATCCACGCGACCGGCCCCGATATGATGACAGACGGTACCTGACCGAGGAAGAAGTGAGAAGCGTGCGATATCAACGACCACTATCCGCACATCTCCTGAACAAATATGAGCATCAGTATGACCGACGTCGGCGCTACGACGTGGACGATGAGAGATATCGTCGGTCTGATGCACAGGAAATATCGTCGATATGATAGAGGCGACGCAGGATATGAGCGCCGCGCTAGGGGACAGTCGAGAGAGCAGGAAGACCTGGACAGACACTGGGATTGTCCTTTCTTTAAGCACTGTTGGGACTCAGGAATGAGCCGATTGCCTACAATCGGCAACTGCCCGGAGTGTAGTCGACCAAGGAAGGGCGCAAGTGAGGTGTCAGTGTTCAAACGTCTAGGACCCCTCCCACCTCAGGACCGACGAGCTGAGTCATCTCGAGATGAAGATTTCGAGGAATCAGAAGATGAAGAAGAAGATAGATATCACCGGCCAAGGTGGTGCCCTGATGGACTCAGTGATACGTCCATTTTGCATCACTATTTTGCGTCATAATTTGCTGTTATTCATTGATATATTTCATGTTTGGACATAATACTTATGTTATTTCATCTATTTTGCATGTTTCATCATTATTGGAGGATCGCGCACTGATGTCTACGTTCCCCTCCTTTCCTGTAGACAGTGTTGGGCCTCCAAGAGTAGAGGTTTGTAGAACAGCAGCAAGTTTTCCCTTAAGTGGATCACCCAAGGTTTATCGAACTCAGGGAGGAAGAGGTCAAAGATATCCCTCTCATGCAACCCTGCAACCACAAAGCAAGAAGTCTCTTGTGTCCCCAACACACCTAATAGGTGCACTAGTTCGAAGAGATAGTGAAATACGGGTGGTATGAATATATGAGCAGTAGCAACGGTGCCAGAAAATAGCTTGCTGGCGTGTAGTTGATGGTGGTAGTATTGCAGCAGTAGTAACACAGAAAACAAAAAAGCAGTAGTAACTCAGCAGTATTTAGGAACAATGCCTAGGGATTACACTTTCACTAGTGGACACTCTCAACATTGATCACATAACAGAATAGATAAATGCATACTCTACACTCTTGTTGGATGATGAACACATTGCGTAGGATTACACGAACCCTCAATGCCGAGTTAACAAGCTCCACAATAATGCTCATGTTTAAGTAACCTTAAGTGTAAGATAGATCAAAACGACTAAACCAAGTACTAGCATAGCATGCACACTGTCACCTTCATGCATATGTAGGAGGAATAGATCACATCAATATTATCATAGCAATAGTTAACTTCGCAATCTACAAGAGATCATGATCATAGCATAAACCAAGTACTAACACGGTGCACGCACTGTCACCTTTGCACACATGCAGGAGGAATAAAACTACTTTAATAACACATCACTAGAGTAGCACATAGATAAATTGTGATACAAACACATTGCAATCATCAAGAGATATAAATAAGCACTTCACTACGCTCTTCAACAGTGAATAAGTACGTGAAATATAGCCTAAGAGACCCACACGGTGCACACACTGTCACCTTTACACACGTGGGACAAGGAGTCTCCGGAGATCACATAAGTAAAACCCACTTGACTAGCATAATGACATCTAGATTACAAGCATCATCATATGAATCTCAATCATGTAAGGCAGCTCATGAGATTATTGTATTGAACTACATAGAGAGAGATGAACCACATAGCTACCCATACAGCCCCGAGCCTCGATGGAGAACTACTCCCTCCTCATGGGAGCAGCAACGGTGATGAAGATGCGGTGGAGATGGCAGCGGTGTCGATGGAGGAGCCTTCCGGGGCACTTCCCGCTCCGGCAGTGCGGAACAGACTCCTGTCCCCCGCATCTTGGCTTCGCGATGACGGCGGCTCTGGAACTTTCTCGTATCGTGGCTTCCTCCGTAAGGGTTTCGATGCGGGGCTTTAAATAGGCGAAGAGGCGGGCAGAGGGTCAGGCGACCACACCATAGGGTGGCGCGGGCCCAGCCTGGCCGCGCCACCATGTCATCTGGCCCACAGGCCCCTCTGGCGGCTCGGGTGTTCTGGATGCTTCCGGGCAAAATAGGAACCTGGGCGTTGATTTCGTCCAATTCCGAGAATATTTCGTTACTAGGATTTCTGAAACCAAAAACAGCAGAACAGAACGGCACTCGCATCTTGTTAATAGGTTCAGGAAAATGCACAAATACGACATATAATGTGTATAAAACATGTAGATATCATCAATAAAGTGGCATGGAACATAAGAAATTATCGATACGTTGGAGACGTATCAGCATCCCCAAGCTTAGTTCTGCTCGTCCCGAGCAGTAAAACGATAACAAAGATAATTTTTAAGTGACATGCCATCATAACCTTGATCATACTATTGTAAACATATGTAATGAATGCAGCGATCAAAACAATGGTAATGACATGAGTAAACAAATGAATCATAAAGCAAAGACTTTTCATGAATAGTACTTCAAGACAAGCATCAATAAGTCTTGCATAAGAGTTAACTCATAAAGCAATAATTCAAAGTAGAAAGCTTTGAAACAACACAAAGGAAGATATAAGTTTCAGCGGTTGCTTTCAACTTTAACATGTATATCTCATGGATAATTGTCAACATAAAGTAATATAACAAATGCAATAAGCAAGTATGTAAGAATCAATGCACAGTTCACACAAGTGTTTGCTTCTTAAGGTGGAAGGAGATAGGTAAACTGACTCAACAATAAAAGTAAAAGAAAGGTCCTTCAAGAGGAAAGCATCGATTGTTGTATTTGTGCTAGAGCTTTTATTTTGAAAACATAAAGAGAGCATAAAAGTAAAGTTTTGAGAGGTGTTTGTTGTTGTCAACGAATGGTAGTGGGTACTCTAACCCCCAACCAAACCTTCAAAGAGCGGCTCCCATTTTATTTTATTTTTGGGTGGCACTCCTTCCAACCTTTCTTTCACAAACCATGGCTAACCGAATCCTCGGGTGCCTGCCAACAATCTCATACCATGAAGGAGTGCCTTTTTATTTTAGTTTTATTATGATGACACTCCTCCCCACCTTTGCTTTCTCAAGCCATGGCTAACCGAATCCTTCGGGTGCCGTCCAACAATCACATACCATGGAGGAGTGTCTATTTTTGTTAATTAATTTGGGACTGGGAATCCCATTGCCAGCTCTTTTTGCAAAATTATTGGATAAGCGGATGAAGCCACTAGTCCATTGGTGAAAGTTGCCCAACAAGATTGAAAGATAAACACCACATACTTCCTCATGAGCTATAAAACATTGACACAAATAAGAGGTAATAACTTTTGAATTGTTTAAAGGTAGCACTCAAGCAATTTACTTTGGAATGGCGGAGAAATACCATGTAGTAGGTAGGTATGGTGGACACAAATGGCATGAATATTGGCTCAAGTATTTTGGATGCATGAGAAGTATTCCCTCTCGATACAAGGTTTAGGCTAGCAAGGTTTATTTGAAACAAACACAAGGATGAACCGGTGCAGCAAAACTCACATAAAAGACATATTGTAAACATTATAAGACTCTACACCGTCTTCCTTGTTGTTCAAACTCAATACTAGAAATTATCTAGACCTTAGAGAGACCAATTATGCAAACCAAATTTTAGCATGCTCTATGTATTTCTTCACTAATAGGTGCAAAGTATATGATGCAAGAGCTTAAACATGAGCACAACAATTGCCAAGTATCACATTACCCAAGACATTATAGCAATTACTACATGTAGCATTTTCCAATTCCAACCATATAACAATTTAACGAAGAGGAAACTTCGCCATGAATATTATGAGCTAAGAACACATGTGTTCATACGAACCAGCGGAGCGTGTCTCTCTCCCACACAAGCATTTATTCAAACAAAAACAAAAACGCTCCAAGTAAAGTACATAAGATGTGACCGAATAAAAATATAGTTTCAAGAGAAGGAACCTGATACTTTGTCGATGAAGAAGGGGATGCCTTGGGCATCCCCAAGCTTAGACGCTTGAGTCTTCTTAAAATATGCAGGGGTGAACCACGGGGTCATCCCCAAGCTTAGAGCTTTCTCCTCTTGATCATAGTATATCATTCTCCTCTCTTGACCCTTGAAAACTTCCTTCACACCAAACTTCAAGCAAACTCATTAGAGGGTTAGTGCACAATTAATAACTCACTCATTCAGAGGTGACACAATCATTATTTTCACTTCTGGACATTGCATAATGCTACTGGACATTAGTGGATCAAAGAAATAAATCCATCATAGCAAAAGAGGCAATGCGAAATAAAAGGCAGAATCTGTCAAAAACAGAACAGTCCGTAAAGACGAATTTAGAAATGGCACCAGACTTGCTCAAATGGAAAAACTCAAAACTAATGAAAGTTGCGTACATATCTGAGGATCACGCTCGTAAATTGGCAGATTTTTTCGAATTTTCTACAGAGAATTGTGCCCAGATTCGTGACAGACAGCAATGCTGTTTCTGCGCAGCAATCCCAAATATAACATCAACTTTGACATAGAAACTTTACTTGGCACAAAAACATGATAAGGAGAGGTTGCTACAGTAGTAAACAACTTCCAAGACTCAACAAAACAAAAATTGCTGTAGTAAAATAAACACATGGGTTATCTCCCAAGAAGTTCTTTCTTTATAGCCATTAAGATGGGCTCAGCAGTTTTAATGATGCACTCGCAAGAAATAGTATTTGAAGCAAAAGCGAGCATCAAGAGTCAAATTCAAAACACATTTAAGTCTAACATGCTTCCTATGCATAAGAATCTTGTAAATAAACAAGTTCATGAAGAGCAAAGTAACAAGCATAGGAAGATAAAACAAGTGTAGCTTCAAAAATTTCAGCACATAGAGAGGTGTTTTAGTAACATGAAAATTTTTACAACCATATTTTCCTCTCTCATAATAACTTTCAGTAGCATCATGAGCAAACTCAACAATATAACTATCACATAAAGCATTCTTATCATGAGTCTCATGCATAAAATAATTACTACTCCCAACATAAGCATAATCAATTTTATTAGTTGTAGTGGGAGCAAATTCAACAAAGTAGCTATCAAATATAGGAGGTATATTGTAATCATAATCAAATTTATCCTCCATAACAGGTGGTAACAAAAGACTACTATCATTATAATCATCATAAATGGGAGGCAAAGTATCATCAAAGTAAATTTTCTCCTCAATGCTTGGGGGACTAAAAATATCATGCTCATCAAAACCAGCTTCCCCAAGCTTAGAATTTTCCATAGCATTAGCAACAATGGTGTTCAAAGCATTCATAGTAATAACATTCCCATTAGCATGCATATAAAGTTCCATGGGTTTTTAATTTCTCTTCAAACACATCATGTCCTAATTCAAGATAAAGTTCATAAAGATCTCTCATATTTTTGTTGTTTTCCATTATGCCTAACTAGTGTAAACAAGAAACCAAATGTCGCAATTGCAGAGTCTAAAGGAAATAGCCTTGAGTACTTACAACGGCGCCGGAAAATAGCTTAGTAGCCGAGGTCCGGAGTGTGAGTACCTTTTACCTTTCCTCCCCGGCAACGGCCAGAAAAGTGCTTGATGTCTACGTTCCCCTCCTTTCCTGTAGACAGTGTTGGGCCTCCAAGAGTAGAGGTTTGTAGAACAGCAGCAAGTTTTCCCTTAAGTGGATCACCCAAGGTTTATCGAACTCAGGGAGGAAGAGGTCAAAGATATCCCTCTCATGCAACCCTGCAACCACAAAGCAAGAAGTCTCTTGTGTCCCCAACACACCTAATAGGTGCACTAGTTCCGCGAAGAGATAGTGAAATACAGGTGGTATGAATATATATGAGCAGTATAGCAACGGTGGAAAATAGCTTTTGTCGTGTAGTTGATGGTGGTAGTATTGCAGCAGTAGTAAACAAAGTAAAACAAGAACAAGCAGTAACTCAGCAGTATTTAGGAACAATGCCTAGGGATTACACTTTCACTAGTGGACACTCAACATTGATCACATAACAGAATAGATAAATGCATACTCTACACTTTTGTTGGATGATGAACACATTGCGTAGGATTACACGAACCCTCAATGCCGGAGTTAACAAGCTCCACAATAATGCTCATGTTTAAGTAACCTTAAGTGTAAGATAGATCAAAACGACTAAACCAAGTACTAGCATAGCATGCACATTGTCACCTTCATGCATATGTAGGAGGAATAGATCACATCAATATTATCATAGCAATAGTTAACTTCGCAATCTACAAGAGATCATGATCATAGCATAAACCAAGTACTAACACGGTGCACACACTGTCACCTTTGCACACATGCAGGAGGAATAAAACTACTTTAATAACACATCACTAGAGTAGCACATAGATAAATTGTGATACAAACACATTGCAATCATCAAGAGATATAAATAAGCACTTCACTACGCTCTTCAACAGTGAATAAGTACTTCGTGAAATATAGCCTAAGAGACCCACACGGTGCACACACTGTCACCTTTACACACGTGGGACAAGGAGTCTCCGGAGATCACATAAGTAAAACCCACTTGACTAGCATAATGACATCTAGATTACAAGCATCATCATATGAATCTCAATCATGTAAGGCAGCTCATGAGATTATTGTATTGAACTACATAGGAGAGAGATGAACCACATAGCTACCGGTACAGCCCCGAGCCTCGATGGAGAACTACTCCCTCCTCATGGGAGCAGCAGGTGATGAAGATGGCGGTGGAGATGGCAGCGGTGTCGATGGAGGAGCCTTCGGGGGGCACTTCCCCGCCGGGTGCCGGAACAGAGACTCTGTCCCCCAGATCTTGGCTTCGCGATGACGGCGGCTGGAACTTTTCTCGTATCGTGGCTTCCTCGTAAGGGTTTTCGATGCGGGGGCTTTAAATAGGCGAAGAGGCGGCGCAGGAGGGTCAAAGGGGCGACCACACCATAGGGTGGCGCGGGCCCGTGGCCGCGCACCATGTCATCTGGGGCCACAGGGCCCCTCTAGCGGCTCTCGGGTGTTCTGGATGCTTCCGGCAAAATAGGAACCAGGCGTTGATTTCGTCCAATTCGAGAATATTTCGTTACTAGGATTTCTGAAACCAAAAACAGCAGAAAAGGAACTGGCACTTGGCATCTTGTTAATAGGTTAGTTCCAGAAAATGCACAAATACGACATATAATGTGTATAAAACATGTAGATATCATCAATAAAGTGGCATGGAACATAAGAAATTATCGATACGTTGGAGACGTATCACGCACCGGAGCCAGGATTCTGCTAGAAAAAGCATCGTCAGAACGCAATATTTCGGAAGATCAACAATTGACGGGAATTACGAAACTCCTATTTTTCCAGATGACGGAGGGCGAAGGGGGAAGAGGGGACCCGAGGTGGGCCCACCCCATAGGCCGGCGCGGCCCAAGGCTGGCCGCGCCGCCTATGAGGAGGGGGCCCACAACCTTCGCCTCCTTTTCTTCGCGAAACCCTTCGTCCCGAAAACCTAAGCCACGGAGGGTACCTCACGAAGAGTTACAGCCGCCTCTGCGGGGCGGAGAACACCAGAGAGAAAAGAGCTCTCCCGCGGGCAGGAACGGGTAAATTCCCTCCCGGAGGGGGAAATCGACGCCATCGCCATCGTCATCGAGTTGGACATCATCTCCATCATCATCATCATCATCTCCACCATCTTCACCGCCATCACCACCGCTGCACCTCGTCACCGCTGTAACGATTTGGGTTGGATCTTGATTGTTTGATAGGGAAACTCTCCCGGTGTTGATTTCTACTTGTTATTGATGCTATTGAGTGAAACCATTGAACCAAGGTTTATGTTCAGATTGTTATTCATCATCATATCACCTCTGATTGTATTCCATATGATGTCTCGTGAGTAGTTCGTTTAGTTCTTGAGGACATGGGTGAAGTCTAAATGTTAGTAGTGAACTATGGTTGAGTAATATTCAATGTTATGATATTTAAGTTGTGGTGTCATTCTTCTAGTGGTGTCGTGTGAACGTCGACTACACGATACTTCACCATTTATGGGCCTAGGGGAGTGCATCTTGTATTCGGTTGCGCGGGGTTGCCGGAGTGACAGAAACCTGAGCCCCCGTTGGTATATCGATGCAAGAGGGATCGCAGGATCTCAGAGTTTAAGGCTGTGGTTAGATTTATCTTAATTACTTTCTTGTAGTTGCGGATGCTTGCAAAGTATAATCACAAGTATGTATTAGTCCTAGGAAGGCGGTGCATTAGCATAGGTTCACCCACACAACACTTATCAAAACAATGAAGATTAATTAGATGTATGAAGCGAAAGCACTAGACTAAATTCCCGTGTGTCCTCAAGAACGTTTGGTCATTATAAGTAAACAAACCGGCTTGTCCTTTGTGCTAAAAAGGATTGGGCCACTCGCTGCAATTATTTCTCTCGTACTTTACTTACTCGTACTTTATTCATCTGTTACATCAAAACCCCTTGAATACTTGTCTGTGAGCATTTACAGTGAATCCTTCATCGAAACTGCTTGTCAACACCTTCTGCTCCTCGTTGGGATCGACATTCTTACTTATCGAAGATACTACGATACACCCCCTATACTTGTGGGTCATCACTCAGCCACTCCCAAAAGCGTAGAGTGCAGCGGCTACGTAACTTGGAGGAAGCCGAGGCGCAATACCTGTACACACTGAGGAAAGCTTGGCCCGATCAGGCCGTAAAAATTCAGCAAACGTTGGAGACGGAGGCACGGCCACGAAGAAAGTATGGCCCCAACAGACAAAAGCCGATGCGGAGCATCGCCTGCACAAACATGGTGTTCATACTGCCGTCAGAGTTTCGTACTCCAGGGACCGAAGAAGTGCCAGTAGCACAACTTGACTGCGGTCCATGGTGATCATTTACTGTTTTTACATGAATTATGCGGGTTATTCAAATGTGCAGGTATTGTTATGGATGAAGTTAGAAAGAAACTATTCTCTATATCGCTGTCTGGTAAAGCGGCGCACTGGTATAAATTGCTGAAGAATAGGGATTCTCTTGATTGGGAGGACATTGTGCCTTTATTTTATTCCAAATTCTATCCTCCAAGTGAAATTCAAAAGGATCGGAACCGCATATATAATTTCTGGCCTCATGATGGAGAGAGTATTGCCCAAGCTTGGGGGAGATTGAAGTCTTTAATGCTCAAATGCCCCATTCATGAGCTTCCTGGTAATGTTATTATTGATAATTTCTATGCAAGACTTTCTTTTCAAGACAAGACCTTGCTGGATACTTCTTGTTCTGGATCATTTACACGCAACAAAGAAGAGTTTAAAAGGGACCTTCTTGATCGGATCCAGGAGAATACTGAAGGATGGGAGAACGACAAAGATAGAGAGTCAGGTATAATCTTTGATTATAAATGCATTGAAGCTTTTATGGATACTGATAAATTTCGTAATATGAGTGCTACTTATGGTCTTGATTCCCAAGTTGTTGCAAATCTTTACAAAGCTTTTGCCTCTCATTATGAATTGCCTAAGAAGAATTTTGATAAGTATCATGAACCGTATAAAGATAAAATTGATTCATCTATAACAAATGTGTAGTGATTGAAACTGTTGATCATGTTATTCCTGAAGCTTATATTGAAAAAACTCATTTTCCTGCTAAAATGAAAGAGTACTCTGTTATATCTAGTGCGGTTAATAAAAGTGAAAAGAAACCTATAGAACCTGAAGAACAAATTAAGGTTGAACCTGCTGTTGCAATAGTTAAAGATCTTGTGACTGAAAATGTGGAAGATGGTCATATTATTTTCTGTGAAGATGCTTCTAATATTGTTTCGCATCCTAATAAGTCTAGAAAAACTAGTGTTCCTATGCTATCTGTCAGAATTGGGGATCATTGTTATTATGGCTTATGTGATATTGGTGCAAGTATTAGCGCTATTCCTTATGAGCTTTATACGGAGATCATGCATGAAATTGGTTCTTGTGAACTTGAAGATATTGATGTGGTTATTCGGCTTGCTAATAGAGAAACTATCTCTCCAATTGGTATTGTTCGAGATGTGGAAGTTTTATGTGGTAAGACTAAATATCCTGCTGACTTTCTGGTACTTGGTTCTGCTGCTAGTAAGTATTGTCCTATTATTTTTGGTAGACCATTTCTAAATACTTGTGGAGCTGTTATAGATTGCAAGAAGGAAAAGATTGTTACTAAATTTGCTGGTGAATCTTATGAGTTTAATTTCTCTAAATTTGCCAAAACTCCTTATAAAGCTGATTTGCCTAATAATGATTTTAGAGTTGAACAGTGTGCGTCTATTGCTCTTGCTCCTACTAATCCTTTGCAGCAACATTTGGAGAATAGTGAGAGTGAAGTTTTTAGGGAAGAAAGAAATGAACTTGATGAAATTTTCCTTCGTCAACCTATCCTTAAACATGACTTGCCAGTTGAAGATTTAGGTACAACACCACCACCAAAGGAAGATCCTGTTTTCGATTTAAAACCATTGCCCGATAATCTTAAATATGCTCATATTGATGATAAGAAAATATATCCTGTTATTATTAGTTCTAAGCTTTCAGAGATTGAGGAAGAAAGGTTATTGGAAATATTGAAGAAACACCGAGGAGCTATTGGCTACACTCTTGATGATTTGAAGGGGATTTCTCCCTCTATTTGCCAACATGCTATCAATATGGAAGATGATGCAAAGCCTGTTGTTGAACATCAACGTCGTCTAATTCCGAAGATGAAGGAGGTGGTAAGGAATGAGGTATTAAAACTTCTTGAAGCAGGTATTATATATCCTATTGCTGATAGTAGATGGGTTAGTCATGTGCATTGTGTTCCTAAGAAAGGAGGAATGACTGTTGTGCCTAATGATAATGATGAGCTCATCCCTCAAAGAGTAGTTGTAGGGTATAGAATGTGCATTGATTTTCGAAAAGTTAATAAAGTTACTAAGAAAGATCATTACCCTTTACCCTTTATTGATCAAATGCTAGAAAGGTTGTCTAAAAATACTCACTTTTTCTTTCTTGATGGTTATTCTGGGTTTTCACAAATTTTTGTTAAAACTAAAGATCAAGAGAAAACCACTTTCACTTGTCCTTATGGAACTTATGCTTATAGGCGTATGCCTTTTGTTTTATGTAATGCTCCTGCTACTTTTCAAAGATGCATGTCTGCTATTTTTCATGGCTTTTGCGAGAGTATTGTAGAGGTGTTCATGGATGATTTTTCCGTCTATGGGAATTCTTTTGATAATTGCTTGCGAAACCTCGATAAAGTTTTGGAGAGATGTGAAGAAACTAACCTTGTTCTTAATTGGGAGAAATGCCACTTTATGGTTAATGAAGGAATTGTATTGGGACATAAAATTTCCGAGAGAGGTATTGAAGTTGATAGAGCTAAAGTTGAAGCAATTGAGAAGATGCCCTATCCGAGGGATGTTAAAGGTATTCGTAGTGTTCTTGGTCATGCTGGGTTTTATAGGAGATTTATTAAAGATTTCTCCAAGATTTCAAAGCCTCTTACTAATCTTCTTCGAAAAGATGTACCTTTTGTTTTTGATGATGATTGTAAGGAAGCTTTTGAAACTCTAAAGAAAGCCTTAACAACTGCTCCTGTAGTTGAACCTCCTGATTGGAATTTGCCTTTTGAAATTATGTGTGATGCTAGTGATTTTGCTGTAGGCGCTGTTCTTGGACAGCGAGTAGATAAAAAATTAAATGTTATTCATTATGCTAGTAAGACTCTTGATGCTGCTCAAAGAAATTATGCTACAACTGAAAAGGAATTGTTAGCTGTAGTCTTTGCTTGTGACAAGTTTAGATCCTATATTGTTGATTCAAAAGTCACGATTCATACTGATCATGCTGCAATTAGATACCTTATGACAAAGAAAGATGCTAAGCCAGGGCTTATTAGATGGGTACTTCTTTTGCAAGAATTTGATTTACACATTATAGATAGGAAAGGTGCTGATAATCATGTTGTTGATAATTTGTCTAGATTGGAAAATATTGCTTATGATTCTGTTAATGATAGTTTTCCAAATGAACAATTGGCTGCAATAAAGGTGACTCGCGAGATAGCCCTTGGTACGCTGACTATGCTAACTTTATTGTATCCAAGTACTTGCCTCCAACCTTTTCAGCTCAGTAAAGGAGGAAATTCTTTTATGACTTGAGGCATTATTTTTGGGATGACCCACACTTATATAAAGAAGGAGTAGATGGTATTATGCGAAGATGTGTTCCAGAATATGAACAACAAGAGATAATGAGTAAATGTCATGGTAGTGTTTATGGAGGACATCACGCTGGAGATAGAACCGCGCAAAAGGTTCTACAATCAGGTTTTTATTGGCCAACACTTTTCAAAGATGCAAGGAAGTTTATCTTATCTTGTGATGAATGTCAAAGAGTTGGTAACATCTCCAGACGCAATGAAATGCCTATGAATTATACTCTTGTTATTGAACCATTCGATTGTTGGGGATTCGACTTCATGGGTCCTTTCCCTTCTTCAGAAGGTAACACTCATATACTTGTCGCTGTTGATTATGTTACTAAATGGGTAGAAGCTATACCCACGAAAAGTGCCGATGGTGAGACCTCTTTAAAAATGCTTTTACATATTATTTTTCCTAGATTTGGAGTACCTAGATATATTATGACTGATGGAGGTTCTCATTTTATTCATGGAGGTTTTAGAAAAACTCTTGCTAAATATGGTATTAATCATAGAATTGCTTTCGCTTATCACCCTCAAACTAGTGGTCAAGTAGAATTATCAAATAGAGAGATTAAATCTATTTTGGGAAAGACTGTTAATAAATCTAGAAAGAATTGGGCTAGCAAATTGAAGGAAGCACTATGGGCTTATAGAACTGCTTATAAAAATCCCATGGGTATGTCACCGTATAAAATGGTTTATGGAAAAGCTTGTCATTTACCTTTAGAACTAGAGCACAAAGCTTATTGGGCTGTAAGGGAACTTAATAAAGATTTCAAACTTGCCGGTAAGAAGAGGTTGCTACAATTGAATTCTTTAGATGAATGGAGAAGTGAAGCTTATGAAAATGCTAAACCTTTTAAGGAGAAAGTTAAGAAGTGGCATGATAGAAGAATTATCAAAACAGAATTTAATGTTGGAGATAAAGTCCTATTGTATCGGTCTCGTCTCAGATTTTTTGCAGGGAAATTACTCTCAAAATGGGAAGGACCATATGTTATTGAGGAAGTATACCGTTCAGGAGCAATAAAAATTAGCTCTTTGGAAGGTAACGCCACACAAGTAGTGAATGGACAAAGACTCAAGCATTATATTTTGGAGATTCTTATAATGAAGATATTGATATTATCCAAGTGATAACTCCGGAAGCTTTCATCAAAGATCAAATTGACAGTTCTGCAGAGTCCGACTTTGAATAGGTAACATTTTAGTAATAAAAAGTCCGTGTTTAGCTTTCCGAACAATATTTCTGCTGTTTTTGGAGAATATGAAAAATTACGGGATCGAAACGGAGTGGAAGAGACGCGCGAGGGCCCGTCACCATAGGCCGGCGCGGGCCCCACCCTGGCCGCGCCGCCCTATGGGGACAGCCCCTCGGCGTCCCGTTTCCACTCGTTTTCGGCCTGGAACCTTCCTTTTGTCGTAAAAATATTTGCTATATAATCCCCCGGATCTCCTGGAGGTCCGTATATCGTTTTCTCGTCGTGTTTTGTTTCAAGCTGTTTTCTGCCAGGATCTGTTTTGATCTAGAAGCACCATGGTCTCCAACAACAAGGACAAGGGACCTTTGGAGGAAGATATTCAAGACCCGGAACTGAAGGAAGAAGTCGCGAGTGAGGATGAGGAAGAAGTGGAGGAGGTTCCGCGAGTACACCAGCGTGCCACCATTGCGAGCATTGGCGTGATATCAAATCCATCCAACACCAAGAGGAGTGCACGAATCGCTACCGGAGGAGCAGTTCCACGTCGCTTCTTAGCTCCAAGGACATCTTCTCCAGGCAATTACCACCCTTTCCGCAATCTAATCTACGATCGTCAAACTGAAAGGACCCCCAAGGTAGTGTTGCCAAGTGGTTGGGATATAGATCGTTCTAACATTGCAGGAGAGATGAAATCTGAAGCTGAAGGATGGGGAAACAACTCTAGGAGTTGGGACTCGCCACCTGACATGATTATGAGCCGCGTTGAGCACAACTCAGAACTGATTCGCAACCTCACTTATGAGATTGAGGATTTAAAGGAGCTTGTTAAGAAGCTTGTCGAGAAGAATCCATCACCATCACCACCGAAGGAGTAATTCATCATCGGTATTGGCATCCCCTTGGTTTGTTCCAAGCTTGGGGAGTGCCGCGGTATCACATCATCACCACCTTTATCTTTTACTATCAAGTAGTGTCATATCATGAGTAGGAAGTTATCATATGGAATAGTTTGCAATGTGGAAGTATCTCTCTTAATTGGTTATCTATGTATCCGTTGGTGTGAGTTACCGTTATGGAATATTAATGAGAAGTCTTATCATTTACTTTTGCACACCTTATTTTAGTTTGCAATCTCTATTATATGATCACTCTTGACATTACTATTGATATCACTTTGGGAGTATTAAGTAAATCTATTTGATTTTGGCAAACTTAGCATTGGTCAATAGCAACAACATCTTGATGTTTAAATAGAAAAGGGAAATACATGTAGATATATTACTCTATTATCTTTATGCTAATGAGTTTAGTATTCTGAAGTTAAAATTGCTTGTGCTTATGAGAAAGATGCATGATTGTTTCTATCATATGTATATTTGTTTGTTTCCTTCAACCTTTATGCTTGCTATCAAACCTTGCTAGCCAAAACCTGTATTGAGAGGGAATGCTTCTCATACATCCATAACCTTAGACCAAACCCATGCCGTTTGTGTCCACCATAACTACCTACTATGTGGTATTTTGCGCCACTCCAAGTAAATACTTCATGTGCTACCTTTAAATAATTCAAACTATACTACTCCTTATTTGTGTCAATGTTTTATAGCTCATGAGGAAGTATGTGGTGTTTTATCTTTCAATCTTGTTGGGCGGACTTTCACCAATGGACTAGTGGCACATCCGCTTATCCAATAATTTTGCAAGAGCTGGCAACGGGGTTCCCAGCCCCAATTAATAACTTTCATTAATAATTCTCTTCACATGTTTTGCCCTGATTTATCAGTAAGCAACTTAATTTTGCAATAGACACTCCTCATGGTATGTGAATGTTGGAAGGCACCGAGGATTCGGTTAGCCATGGATTGAGAAAGCCAAGGTTGGGGGAGTGTCATCCATAATAAAACTAAAATACGTGTGTAAACAAAAGAAAAGGGGGATGATCTACCTTGCTGGTAGAGATGCAGTCCCTCATGGGAGCCGCTCTTGGAAGGTTCGTTTGGCAAGGGGGTTAGAGTGCCCGCTACCATTCGTTGACAACAACAAACACCGCTCAAAATCTTACTTTTATGCTCTTTATATGATTTCAAAACTTGAAAAGCTCTAGCACATGATTTAATCCCCTGCTTCCCTCTGCGAAGGGCCTATCTTTTACTTTTATGTTGAGTCAGTAAACCTATTTCCCTCTGTCTTAAGCAAGTAATTGAGTTGTTGTGAACCAACCATTTATGCTATGATTGAGCTAATCATGTCCTTTATACTTTCTTGTTTAGTACAAATTTTATCTGAATGAATATGACTTTGAAAGTTATTAATGATTATGAGGAGATTGTTATGATTGAGAATGAAAGCCCTGCTATATAAATTCTAATATGAAAGCTTTGTTTAGAAGATAAGTACAATCCGTTAGTAGTTCTCTGACCAAGAACAAAGTTTGCCATAACCATCTATGATTTCCTATGCACCTTTACTTGTGATTTCTCTTTACTTATTTCAAGTTGAGTTATATGAAGAGAATGTGTATTAGAATATCTTGTGTGAATCAATATGATGCTTCTTGTCCGTATTTTATTTATCGACTCTTCACTCCATAAACATGTGGTCTTGTTTATTGAGCTCAGTTTCGCTTGGGGACAAGCGAGGTCTAAGCTTGGGGGGAGTTGATATGTCCATTTTGCATCACTATTTTGCATCATAATTTGCTGTTATTCATTGATATATTTCATGTTTGGACATAATACTTATGTTATTTCATATATTTTGCATGTTTCATCATTATTGGAGGATCGCGCACCGGAGCCAGGATTCTGCTGGAAAAAGCATCGTCAGAACGCAATATTTCGGAAGATCAACAATTGACGGGAATTACACGAAAACTCCTATTTTTCCGATGACGGAGGGAGCCGGAAGGGGGAGAAGAGGGGACCCGAGGTGGGCCCACCCCATAGGCCGGCGCGGCCCAAGGCCGCGCCGCCCTATGAGGAGGGGGCCCACAACCCCCTCGCCTCCTTTTCTTCGCGAAACCCTTCGTCCCGAAAACCTAAGCCACAGAGGGTACCTCACGAAGAGTTACAGCCGCCTGCGGGGCGGAGAACACCAGAGAGAAAAGAGCTCTCCGGCGGGCAGGAATCCGGGAAATTCCCTCCCGGGAAATCGACGCCATCGCCATCGTCATCGAGCTGGACATCATCTCCATCATCATCATCATCATCATCATCTCCACCATCTTCACCGCCATCACCACCGCTGCACCTCGTCACCGCTGTAACGATTTGGGTTGGATCTTGATTGTTTGATAGGGGAAACTCTCCCGGTGTTGATTTCTACTTGTTATTGATGCTATTGAGTGAAACCATTGAACCAAGGTTTATGTTCAGATTGTTATTCATCATCATATCACCTCTGATTGTATTCCATATGATGTCTCGTGAGTAGTTCGTTTAGTTCTTGAGGACATGGGTGAAGTCTAAATGTTAGTAGTGAACTATGGTTGAGTAATATTCAATGTTATGATATTTAAGTTGTGGTGTCATTCTTCTAGTGGTGTCGTGTGAACGTCGACTACACGATACTTCACCATTTATGGGCCTAGGGAGTGCATCTTGTATTCGGTTGCTAATTGCGGGGTTGCCGGAGTGACAGAAACCTGAGCCCCCGTTGGTATATCGATGCAAGAGGGATCGCATGATCTCAGAGTTTAAGGCTGTGGTTAGATTTATCTTAATTACTTTCTTGTAGTTGCGGATGCTTGCAAGGGGTATAATCACAAGTATGTATTAGTCCTAGGAAGGGCGGTGCATTAGCATAGGTTCACCCACACAACACTTATCAAAACAATGAAGATTAATTAGATGTATGAAGCGAAAGCACTAGACTAAATTCCCGTGTGTCCTCAAGAACGTTTGGTCATTATAAGTAAACAAACCGGCTTGTCCTTTGTGCTAAAAAGGATTGGGCCATGATACGCGTAGATGCACACGTCCGTTGGGAACCCCAAGTGGAAGGTATGATGCGTATAGAAGCAAGTTTCCCTCAGTATGAAACCAAGGTTTAATCGAACCAGTGGGAGCCAAGAAGCACGTTGAAGGTTGATGGTCGCGAAATGTGATGCGGCGCAACACCAGGGATTCCGGCGCCAACGTGGAATCTGCACAACAAAACCAAAGTACTTTGCCCCAACGAAACAGTGAGGTTGTCAATCTCCCGGCTGTAACAAAGGATTAAACGTATCGAGTGGAAGATGTTTGCAAGAAAACAGTAAAACACAAGTAGATTGTATGCTATGTAAAGAATAGGACCGGGGTCCACAGTTCACTAGAGGTGTCTCTCCCATAAGATAAAAGCATGTTGGGTGAACAAATTACAGTCGGGCAATTGACAAATAGAGAAAGGCATAACAATGCATGTACATGATATGATAAATATAGTGAGATTTAATTGGGCATTACGACAAAGTACATAGACCGCCATCCATGCATCTATGCCTAAAAAGTCCACCTTCAGGTTATCATCCGAACCCCATTCAGTATTAAGTTGCTAAGCAAAGACAATTGCATTAAGTATGGTGCGTAATGTAATCGACAACTATATCCTTAGACATAGAATCAATGTTTTATCCCTAGTGGCAACAGCACATCACAACCTTAGAACTTTTGTCACTGTCCCAGTGTCAATGAAGGCATGAACCCACTATCGAGCATAAATACTCCCTCTTGGAGTTAAGAGCAAAAACTTGGCCGAGCCTCTACTAATAACGGAGAGCATGCAAGATCATAAACAACACATAAACAATAGATTGATAATCACCATAACATAGTATTCTCTATCCATCGGATCCCGACAAACACAACATATAGTATTACAGATAGATGATCTTGATCATGTTAGGCAGCTCACAAGATCCAACAATGAAGCACAACAAGGAGAAGACGACCATCTAGCTACTGCTATGGACCCATGGTCCAGGGGTGAACTACTCACTCATCACTCCGGAGGCGATCATGGCGATGAAGAGTCCTCCGGAGATGAATCCCCTCTCCCGGGGGTGCGGAGGCGATCTCTGAATCCCAGAGATGGGATTCGGCGGCGCGTCTCGAAGGTTCCGTATCGTGGCTCTCGGTCGGGTTTTCGCGACGGGCTTTAAGTAGGCGGAAGGGTAGGTCAGGGGGCCACACGAGGGCCCCACACCCTAGGTCGGCGCGGCCAGGGCCTGGGCCGCGCCGCCTGTAACATCCCAGAAAATTAAACACAAATAAACAAATTTCCCTAGCTCCAAATTTTGGAACCAACAAAAACTTTTATTAAATTAAGTTTGGTAAATAAGAATCCTGCTTAATCCTTGTGTTATTGCCATGATTTCTTGTTACTAGTACTTGAAATAATCTTAAACCCTAAAACCTCACCCTTCTTTTCATCATCCCATTTAAAATAAATTAAAAGGGAATTAAATAAGAAAAAGGCATATGTGCCTATGGCTATAATTATAAATATTTACCCTAGACCTTTTCACTTTATTTAAAAGATTGGAAAAGCTTTGTAAACCTTATATAGCACTTCTTAAATCATTGCCAAGTTGAAACTAAAAAGAATATAAAGAAATTAAAAATGCCATAGAGGCATATGAAAGCTAAATAGCAAATATGAGAATTTAAGAAAACTAACCCTAGGACTTGTGTGAATGGTTGGATCACCTCCATATATCATTTCAACATTCCACCAAAACCAATTGGGTCAAACCAAGTCAAAATAAAAATAAAATACCACATATGCATAAAAGCATATGTGACACATAGGCATTTCACCAAACATTGACCTATGTCCCTAAACCTTGACCAAATGGTGTGAAACCCTCTCTAAACCTATTATAACCCTAAATGGACTCTAACCCATGTCCAAGTGAGGCAAGAACAACCCTAGTACAAGTTTATGAAAATTGGACACCTCATCTCTTATGTATTAAGGCCAAATGTGCAAATCTTTGAACAAGACCATTTGATTTAGTTTCAATGCTCTTAAAATGTTACTAAACTCATAAGAACCACATTAGAGTCAACCAAAGTCAAATCAAATGGAAAGAAATCAAATAGGGAGAAAATTCCCAAAATTCACTCACATACACATAACCCAATTTTGCAAAACTTCAACCAAGGGCACCATTGCTTGATCTCTTGCTTGTAGAATGTTTATATATGATAAATAAACACAATTGCATCAAAGAAACCAAAAACAAATCAAAGCAAAACTCAAAATCAACATACATGTGATAATGGTCATTTTGTCACTTTATAAAATGTTCCCCACTTTACCCCTCTGTAATTCTCATTTCTTAAACCAAACTTGGTCAACTATGACCATGTCATCCAAGACCATGTCAAGGTCAACAACTTTCATGTTGACCATCTCTGCTAATGTTGACTAGGTTGACCAGAAAGACAGGGACAAGTGGAGACTTTGAATTAATGTGAAGATCATACCAAATTTGGAATCTCACAAACCTTGACCAAATTGACCACCACCACCACCATTCAATCACATTTAATATATAAATAAACTCCACCAAAAAGAATTCCAAAATCTCAATATTTTCTTCATGCGGCCATTTAGTCGAACACCTTGCAGGCATTAATCCAGAATGGCAATACACCTCTTTACCCAGCAGATTTTGGGCTAAACCCCTTTTGGTTTGTGATCATTGTGACCTCCTGCATCCCCTGCATCAGTGCTTGTCCTTGCACTGGTAGATTAAAGTGAGAAAATGTGGCCATGCCAAGTACCCATGCCGGCCACATTGAGCACACCTCTCCCTAGCCCCTCTCTCTCAGCAGCACCATGTCAGAGTAGCTTCTCATCACAAGGATCACGCCCATGCCCTGCTCTAGCTCGCCAAGGCACGGCATTGGCCAGCCCAAGCACGCCCAGCACCATGCCAGGACGTGCCAGGCACGCGGTGAGCGCGCCCTGGCATGTCACTGGACGCCGCCAGTTCACCGCTCGCCTGGACGCCCTCGTCCTTCTCTCCCCCTCTCCTCGTGCACGCGCGCCCTACACCACACCCGAACCCTGCTAGACAACCACATAGACTCGCGGGAACCCTCTAGCCATCGCAATGATCCGAGCTCTGCCGCGCCGGTACTGCCAGCACTCGAATGACGCCAGTACCCCTTCGTCCTCCCCTGGCCGCGCCATCAAGCTCAGTAGCTTCACCTAGCCGTCGCCCTACGCCATGCGCCCCTAGCCTGCCCCTTCGCGCACCGTAGACGCCGCGCCATGGCCGCCCCTTCGCAGCAACCACGGCACCCTCGACCCCCTATAAAAGGAGGCCGCTCCTGGACGATTTCTTCACACCATTCGCTTCACCTCTTCCCTCTGATCATCCTCGAACACTTCCCCTCCTCAATTAGACACTAGCTCGCCGGAATTTGATCGGAACCCGCCGCCACAGTAGCTCCTCACCGTCGACGATCCACGCCACCCCGAGCTCCGCCACGGTACCAGGGGCCTATTCGCCCTCGCCAACCTCGCCTCGACCACCGCCCTCGACCGCCGGCGACCTCCTGCGCTCTCCGACCCCCTACCTCGCCGGCGCAGCGAGCTCCTCTCCCCCGTCGACGACGACGCTCCACGATCGTCCGATCGATCCCTAATCTAACGGCCGATATCACCAGGTACCGATTCGGTCGATTTAAGTCACTGACGTGTAGGCCCCACCTCGTCAGGGCAGCCCACACGCACCAGTTGCTAGATGGGCTGTGCAGTGTTGGTTTAATCCGTTTCGGCCCAATAGTGTTTCCCGCCAAGCCCAGTAATTCAAATTCGATTTAATCCTTTTAGCTAAATCCAATACTGCTGCCCACTTCAAAATTAAATAGTTTAAAATCTACTACACCAAATTTAACAAATTTTATATATTTAGAAAGCCCATGAAATTATCTAAACAATGTCACTGGCCTCATGTCCAAATTCGAAATTAAATTTAAATGATAAAAATAACAAGGCAGGGACTTTTCTGACTTCAAATAAATATTAGAAATTATCTAGAAATGATTTTAAGTTGATTCCAACTCTAATAAATCACATTTGACATAATATAATTGTTTATGCAAAAATACAGCATGGTTGTTTTGCATGATCATGGATTAGAATTAAATAAGGGCTATGGAGCCATTTCTAGATCATTTAATACATACACATAGAATTCTTTAAATAGTATGAGGGCTTCTCTCTCATTTAAATTGTGATCTTAAGTAATTCAAATAGAGGTACTGACCTTGATCAAATAAGTCTCATGCTTGGTTAATTAGAGAGGTTAATCATTTAGATGATAGTGTAACTTATTTGAGGTATGGTTTCTCACATAAGTCATTAATCCAAATAGTTCAATGAGAATTAATAGCACATATATTAATAACCCATAGGTTTCTATTTGAAAATATTTAATCATTCTCATAAGTAGTATTTAAATATTTCAAACCTATCTATTAAATCAGATGAGATACTTAGGCCTCATTTAAATCTTGTCTCCAACATATTAATATGAAGTAGATCCCATGGTCAATTAAAATTCACTTTTAATTAATTAATAATATTAAACCATTACAAGGTGTTACTAAAATATTATGAGGTGCTCACCTCATTTAAATCATCTTTCTCAAATAAAATGAAGAAATATGTTGACCTTTAATTTCCTAAACTCATACTTGCTCCCTTATAAATCTTAAATCTAAATAATATTTAAATTAATTAAATCACATGAGCTGATGAATCTCATTTAACTCACTTTCTCAAAACACTAAGTGTGAAGTGTTGACCTTGGTCAACATGGGATCATCCCTGGTTGTTTTGAGAATATTAAATCACCTCAATGCTAGCCCTTTAAATTAGTTACAATTATATGTTAAATCATATGAGAGATATTCCTCTCATTTAAATCTTGTTCTCAAGTAATTCAATATGAGGTAGTGATCATGGTCTAAGTAACCTCATATTAAATTATTTGATGGCATTAAATCACTACCATGTTAGTATTAAATTGCATGAGGTATGGAACCTCATTTAAATCATTTTCTCAAATGATAAGTATGAAGAGGTTGACTTTGGTCAACCTAGGTCATATATTACTCATAAGAGAAATTAAATCTTAAGAAGATTCAATGAGAGGAAATTATTTTCTCACAAACTAAAGAGAAACCCTAACTCCATTTTCAATGAGAGGAAACTATTTTCCTATTATTAAATAAGGAAACCCTAGCATAATCTTGTAATAAATATTAAGTAGTGATGCTAGATCATTGTGTGAGCCACTAAGGCTAATTAAGAGTACTTAAGTTTTGTTTGGTGATTGTATCCTCGTATTCGTTTATAGACGCTAGTACCGGAGACTATCAAGAGGAGGAGGTATTCTACCAAGAGGAAGAAGAAGAATACTTTGATCACTTCACCAATCAAGGCAAGCTAACATTCTTGCAAGCTAGACTAATGCAAGCTAATAAACTTGCTAACCATCAGGGTGCAAAGCTCTACTAGAGCAAGGCATCATTACATTTTACTTTATGAACCTATCCCAAAGTTTTTACTTTATAAGCTTTACTTGATTTTATTTATCAAAGTTACTTTTGATTTATGATTCAATTGGTCCAGAGTAGAACAATACTTGGTTTAGATTGACACCACTCAAGGCTAGATAGCACCCCTCATATAGTTGCTATTGCTAATCAATTAAAATTTGGACTACTCTAGATGGGAACATGTGACTTTGAAATGAAGTGGAAACCTTGGAATGATGGTTCATTCCATTGAATGACTTTGAAGGTGAATATGATCAAGAGAAGATAGTGATTTTTGATAATAAACTGATGGTTGGGTTCGGATGCGATACCATTCCAATTTTGAAAGTACCCCCACAATACCCAAAATGGGTACGGGCTTAACTAGAAATTTATGTGCTTTAGTATGGGTTCCCTCTAAACAAGCGTCATAGGGGTTATGCCAAGGGCTGCCTCCAAAGCAATATGAGATATTGTGAAATGACGTGATTGAGGTGAATTGTCCGGCCCAAGCCCTGTGCAGTTCCGGGTTAACAGGTGGGTTTTCACCGGGAGGCCAAGCTCATGGGGAGAGGTGCCTAGAGTATATAAGTGAAAGGTTATGGTTGGTAGTCCGCATACGGAGTATGATAAATCAGGGCCAGTTAACCCTGACGGATTATTGCAAATATTGTGGCACAAGCGTACGACCTCTGCAGAGTGTAGAACTATTCGAATAGCCGTGTCCACGGTTACGGACGATTGGAAAGGCCATACTGTTCCGTCATCAGACCATTTTCAAAAATGTGACATATGACTGGTGACTTGCTGTTGCAAGTTGAATGGTGATTTGGGATTGAATCACAACTGAGTTGTGGGAATGACACTAATGTTCCCACTTGAGATAGTCTATTTGATTCAAGCATCTTTACTAAAGGTTTATGAAATAAACTTGGCTTTATGCAAATAAACCTAGAGCTTAGTATCCCCTTACCGCAATTAATAGTGCTTACACTAGTATTAGTTTGCGAGTACTTTAAAAGTACTCAAGGCTTTGTCCCTGGCTATTCAAATGGCCAGGCTATGAAGGTGAACAGTTGTACGAGGAAGATGGACAAGAACGTCTACGACAACTAGGACCGCTCTGACGTCAACAGTTGCCTGTGGAACAGATGGACCACGACCGTTACTTCGCTTCCGCTATGTGTTTTGTAATAGGATCTCTAGATCCACTATGTTGTAAGACTGGATCATGTGATCCTTTGTTGTAAGACGATTATGTGTTGTAATAAATGATGTGTTGTGATATCAAGCTATTATGTCTCGCAAAAACAATATTCCTGGGATTGCGAGGAATGGCATAATAGGCATCTGGATTTAAAATTCCGGGTGTTTACAAGTTGGTATCAGAGCCATTGTTTGACCTTATGAGACCCTAGTTAGAATGGACGTTCGGAAAATTTTAGTTTCTAAAACCAATGAAAGAAGTATTTGTGAAAAACTTATTCATTTCTTCTCTACCAGATCCTCTTAAAAATCATAAGCCATGCACCTCCTTATAAATCCATTTAAAAATTTTGCCACACTTGTTCACATCTCTAACTTACTCATCCATTTCACTTTCAGATGGAGCCCTACGTCCAGACGGAGACCTACGATCTGGAAAACGGAGGAAGTCTGGTGTTTGAGCGCGACTTGTACCTAGTGTCCGAGAAGCTCGAACGCCCACCTCCCCGGTTCCACGGAGTCCGGATCCACAACACCCCCGCTGGGGAACAGCAGTGGATGATCACCGCTGACCTGAAGGGAAGCTCGGAACCTCCCATCTCGGAGAGGATCCTTTTCTCCTTCAAAGCCTACAGCTGGGTGGACGGTCTTGCTCACGCCCTTCAGGAGGGACTTGCTCGGGTGTGCGGACAGAACATCGCCGCACTCCGGGGAAGCCGCTTCGCCCACTTCGCGAGGCACGACACCATGGGGGAACCCTGTAATGTCCCAGGTTTAGAGACGATCGAGGGGTAGATTTTAGAAAGGGATGTGCACTGCATAGTAAATTAGGGAAATTTCGCTTTTAAACAAAAGCGCATCGAAGGGGGACAAGTTTCTCTCTCGACACCTTACAGGGTTAGGGAGAGTGCGACAAACTTGTATCTCACTTCATTAGTTTAGGGTTTTGAGAAGAGAGGGGAGAGTTTACTTGATTGAATTCTAAATGATATGACATGGTTGAATTCAAACCAAGGTTGAATTTGAATTTCAAATTCAAACATTAAATAATTACCCTAAATAATTCAATTGAGGAAATTCATTAAGTAAATAATCAATAATAAACAAGATGAATTATAATAATAAAGTAAAGCTCATTAGGGAAAACTTTGAGCTTTATTGATCATCACACAATATACAATGTCTTTACATTATTCATAATGGAAATAAATGAATTACAACACATTACATAAATGGGCAGAATAGAAGAAAGAAAAATAAAGAAAAATTACAAGTTAATGATCCTAGTCTAAATTCTACAAGATCATCTTCATTTGATCTTGAACTTGAAGAACTCCAAATCCATTTTGAGCCATTGTTGATCCCTGCACAAAAACACAACAAAGAGAAATTATGCCAAGTGGCAAAGCCACTTGGCAAGTTAAAAATCAAATGGAAAGGTGAAATGAGCAGATAAGCTCAATGTGGCCGAGCTGATCCAGGCCAAAGCCAAGTTCCAGGTCCAGGTGCACAGCACTTGACAGCACACACACACAGCCTGCTCACAGGGCTGTGTGCATGCTGCACACACACACAGTGAGTCACTAAGGTGACAAGCAGGAGCTGTCGACCAGGGATGCAAGAGAGCACCATATATAACCTTTTCAGAGCCAAACCCTAGTCATTTGTTCATCCATCGACAGCAGCAGTGGTAAGTTCATCAAGAACAGCCAAGAACACCAAGAACAGATGAACAGCTAGAGCTGTTGCATCTATTTCCACTCACCAGAAAATAAACCAAGAGATCAAGCTTGCAAGGAGGAGCAGGGCAAGCCAAGAACTCAACCAACAGCTGAATCCTCTACACCAACAAACCATCTAGGAGCTGGAGTGAGGTATAAACAAGATCAACCTGAGCAAAACCCTGTTTTGCTCATAAATAAGCATACACTTGCATCACAGAATCAAATAAGGGTGGGAAACCCTGGATATATCATCATTTGGTTGCAAAACCATTTGGTGCCAGTAACTAAAGCAAAGGCTAGCAGGAAAACAACCAAGGGAACACTGGTTGTGTCAACACAGTGACACAACCAGAGAAATCCATCATGGATTCAATCCTAATTAGCCATTCAAAGTCACCAAGCACCTAACAGTCTAGCTACACCATCAGAATGGTAGAAACACAAGTTTCTACTGGTTTTGTCAACATCAAAAGGCTTCTGGCAGTCAAACATGATCAGCCAGAAAGCATCTATCCATCACAGAAAGCCACAGAAGAAGGGAGCTATCCTTGACAGCATCACAGTGCTGCCAGGACTACCTCAACCTACAGCCAGCACAAGAACCCACACATCACTATCCATTTGGATTCAGTTGAGGGCTAGGGTACACAACAAAGTGTTGGCATCCATCTAGCCCTGTCATAATCAATTGGATGATCACAACTGCAAAGCAGTTCACATCACTTATCCACTTCAGTATAATTCAGGCCAATACAGATAAGTGAACTAAACAGACAAATCAAAGCACCAGGGCTTTGCAGTGATCCAATGGACCACTGCAAGCAACAGCAGTTGCTTAAACAAGCACCAGCACCCACAGGCTAAGCCTGTATGAAGCACAAACAGCACTGGTTGAGCACCAGTGAGTCACAGAGAGGAGCACACACTTGCTCACAAGCAAGTGATGATAAATTGGTCATCAGAGCATCACTAGCTCTTGCTACAGATCACCACAGCCAAGCATAGCATCAACACATGAACCAGATAATTAAATCAGCCACAGGACATGAACAAATACATCACAGATAATCAAATAAGCTAGATATCAAAGTATCCAGTAGCAGTTCATCTAGGGATAGAGCTGTACAGGTACAGCTATGCTCAGTGGAGCATCTCCATGAATTGAAGCACAGATAGGATCTCACCAGAGGCACTGGCACTTGCAAGTATGCAATAATTAACCACCACAATTAAGCCTAGGACAAGATTAAGCACACACAGTATGCCCAGATGATAGTAAAAAGAATGGGAGCATGCCAGTAGGCCATGAGCATCACTGGATGCTCATGAGCAATCACAGGAGGACCACAGCCAGAGATTACAATGAACAGAAATAGCTAGGAAGCACAGTGAGCAATTGAGCAAGAACAGCACAGCACATCAAGCTAGGATCTATGGCGACAGCAGTAAGCCAAGCACAGCAGAGCATCACCAACAGCAGGCCAGCACCTCCACAAGGAGGGAAGCCATGGCCAGGGGTACTAGAGGAGGAAGAAGAGAGGCACAGGAGAAAGAGGGTGGCGGAACATTTACCGGGAGCGAGCAGACGGCAGGCGTAGCCGTGGCGGCCACGGCGGCGCGCGCCGAAGACACGGCGGCACCTGGCCAGGCCATGCCAGGCTCGGCGAGCGCCGCAGCACTCCGCATCTTGGCGGCGACAGCCGGCGGCGTCATCCCGCCTGTGGTGCCGGTGAGCACCGCACCACCGTGCGGTCAAACGAGAAGAGAATCGGCGTAGGGGCGGCTTAGAACCAGATCTATGCCGTGGATCTGGTGCGCCGTCGCGTGGCGGTGCAGATGCACTCCATGGCGAGGGCCATGGCGGCCGGTGATCGCCGGAATCGGCCGGCGACGATGCGGGCGACGCGGGTCGCCAGAGCACGGGAGAGGATTAGGGTTAGGACGAGCGGCGCGTGGTGAGGGAGTGAGCGACCGACCGCTCGGGTCGGTTGGACCCGAGCTGGTCTAGCCAAACCACTGGGCTCCACTGACAGGTGGGCCCAGGGGCAAAACAGACTTTTCCAAATTTCATTAAAAACCAGGAAATTGGAAATTCAATAGAAAATTCATAAAAGCTCTAAAAAAATAATTAAAAATATGAAAATAGATCAGCATAAAATTCCCTATCTAAATAAAATATGAAAGAGAATTTTTGGAGATAATCAAGAATAAGTCTTAATATGTTGATTTAAATAATCATTTAAATCACATATTATTTTCAATAATAAAAATAAGTCCAATAATGCTCTTGGACTATAAAAACACCTTGACAACATTTCAAGGTTGTATTTTACCCTAAATTGAGTACCCCTAAATTATTCTTAGTATTAACCTTCTACCTAAAACCATAAACACCGGGAAAGGGGGGAACAAACCCTAAAACTGGAATCATGCATAATTGCTTCTTTAACCATTGCCCTTATCGGACAATGATGCTATTTTTCAGAACAAGAGGACAAGGGTCAGTCCACACCATCCAACTGCAACACTTTGCAGTATTCAGGCAAGTTCATCGCTTGCTCATGTCATTTGAGTATTTTTACCAAATTACTTGCAAAGTACTATGTTTATCATTATTGCATAAAAAGCAAAACCACTATTTTCATAACTATGAATATGACTATGTGGTGGGCAATGGAACCATGGATTGTGTTGATATGGTGGAGGTTCCATTGCAAGGGTTTATATCCATCTAGGATTAAACAACAAATGTCGTCCAGTGATTCTTGTGCCGTAAAACCCGTGTTAACCATAAGATCTGGAGTGGGACGGAGTAGTCAAAAGTGTTTCCACCTCTCGTTCATCAACGGATGCGCTTACCGTAGCAGTTGTGTCTGGCGGAACAACCGGAGGGTGGGGAGCCCATTCTAATTCCCCACGGTAATGCAATGCTTACCGTAGCAGTTGTGTCTTGCGGAACAACCGGAGGGTGGGGATCCCATTCTAATTCCCCACGGTAATGCGGTCTATGATGGGTTGCAGCTACCGGCGAAGGAGTTTGGTTCGATCCCAGACTGTCGTCGTGGCCGGGGTCCACCCTGAAATTACGGGAATAATGGGACCGGCGAGGACCCAGGGTCGGGGCATGCAACAAAGGGTGGGTGTTCGAGGTAGCGGAGGAACATGATTGACTAGGACCTTATACCGGGCCTCACACCTAAGGAAGTGTGGACGGGAAAGCTGCCCGGTTGGCACCAAGGTTAAGATCTCTTATGGGTAAAGCAACACACCTCTGCAGAGTGTAACGAATCGTGACCAGTCACTC
This sequence comes from Lolium multiflorum, assembly GCA_030979885.1. Lineage (NCBI taxonomy): Eukaryota > Viridiplantae > Streptophyta > Magnoliopsida > Poales > Poaceae > Lolium > Lolium multiflorum. Next base: position 327,860,046 of record CM061749.1, read on the forward strand.
CTTGTTCCGGAACTGCGAACGCTGCCGGAAAGGAACTCCATGAAGTTCTAGTCAACCGGTGAAGGCTGACGGACATAGTTCTTCTGAATAAAAACAACCTTTTGAAGAAATGGTTATCAAAACTTGCATGATATCAGACTTTCTGGTCTGGTGTCGTAGTTAGAGCATTAAACACTTCTTTCCTAATATGAACTTGTTGAGTACGCTCGTACTCATACCACTCTTAAATCCCGTAGACTGTCTGAATCATCTGGAGGAGGACAACAACAACCCTGAAGGAGCCGACTTCATCGGCTATGAAGAACCAGACCTCTCTGGAGGTATTGAAGGCGTAGACTACCTCATAGTCTACGGAACCGGGGAGGCTTCCGGAGAAGGACAAGCTTAGACCGTTAAGCAGTAGTAGTAGTAACCGAGCAGTACGAACCCTTAGTACTTTACCGCTCGAGGCAATAAATGTTTAGTTTAATGAGACTCCTATGTTGTAAGCTAAGTTGGGTTCACCTCGAACCCAGGAGTATTCCTCTGAGGACCCAAGAGGAGCTCCAAGACAATATATGTTTGATGCTTGTAATAATATGTGAATGAGTTATGGACCTGCTATGTTCTGTTGTACTACTCTGAGGGATGTAATATTTGCGGAATGGTACTTCGTGAATGTTATATCAACGACTGGCATACTACAACATGCAGTGGTATGCAGGGTCACCACAATTGGTATCAGAGCAAAAGCTTTGACCTTAGGTTGGAACCTAGTAAATGGGACGAAACGTTAGGAGTCAAATAGGACTAGTAAAGAATTCTCTAAAAATATGGTGTATATTCACTTGAGAATACAACAATCATATGTTTTAGTGCGAAAATTCTTTATTATCTCTATTATGATGCATTATAACTAATCTTATATTCTCTCTATTTCTACAGCCAACAATGGCAAGTTCACGCCCGGGACGGAATGTGAAAGTGAAGACTTCAAACTTGAGTGAATACGACGGAGGACTTGCAGACATCCTACGTGCCATGTTACTTGAATTGGGGTGCGATCCCCAAATTCAAGCAACGAAATACTGGTTCTATGATGGACCAGTATTGGCAAAGTGTAGAGTAGGGCTACGACTTCCCGAATCTTTGGGAATGAGCGTAGTTATGCCAGCAGGAGAAGCCAGAACCATCAACACAGCCTATCATATAGCTGTTATGAGAGCCATAACAGACATCCGGGAACATAAGACGAAAGAGCTTATGGGTTCCGAATTCACCCACATTCCTCACCTGGAGGAAGAGGAAGACCTCATGCTGGACCATTTTAAATACGCCAGACGTAAACCAGCCGAAGCTGCAAAATACATGGACAATAGCCGTAACTTGCTATCATTGTTATTTCAGTTGAACCGTCATTTGACGGGAGCAATTGATACAATGCTAGAAGAGTTCACTGAACCCAAGGAGAGGGGGGAAAGAACCCATGGAGAATGTGGTGCAAACACCAGTTTATTCAGCTGGTGACTACATCAGTATTGATCCACTTGCACGTGAAACTACACCTGCTACACCTGGGAACTACCTGGGTAGTTCCTATGGGGGATACGAGGGCGGAGAGGAATCCGGAAACATGCAGCGTTCCGAGACTCCTATTGAGAATTCCAGGGGTTGGCGTTGGGGATGTGATACTGGAACCCATAGTACTACTGAGTATTATGATGGGGATATGAATGATGACGCAACAACCCAGAACCAGAGCTATCCTAGTAATGAAGGAGTGGATGAAGGATATCCGACCCAAGTTGAGTCGGGTATGGGTTTTGGTAACCCTTATGGTATGGCTACAGGAGAGTACACCCGATGGGTGGACTATGATGCACTCAACGATCAGTTTATGAACACTGATTTCTCCTTAGGATCATCATCGGATTCGGATTACAAGCCAACGGGGAGACCTTATGTTCCAGGGTCTATCAGGAGGACGACACGTTCGACCGGATGGAAGCCTGGAATGTACCGGGAGTGAAGACCGATTAGAAGTCCACCAAGGGAGGCGTGGCTATAATACACAAGTACCACGTGTATTATAGTTTGTAATATTTGTATAAATTTGTACATATACTTTAATAAGTGAGTTTGCATACTCACATCGACTTGAGTATTGTAATAAGACCACTTATGTATGTATATACAGGGTATATGTTTTGTATGATTTGGATTTGCTTCTTGATTTCCATTGCGTGACTAGTTCTGTGCACAAAGTTGAGCTCAGAAAACTTGCGCATGGAGTAATTATGAGTATCATCTTGTGTTGCAGAACTAGGGGGATATGTCGGGAACGCCGAGTGAGGAGAGTGAAGAGCAGCGCATTGAGCGCGAGGCTAGACAGAAGGCAGAGGCTGATGAAGCAGCCAGAACTCAGTTTCCACCACCACCACCACCCATGACGCAGCAGAACTTTGTCCAGTACATGCAAATGATGGATGAAAGACAGCGTGTGACGCTGGAGCAGCAGAATAGATTCTTCCAGGAGCTGCTGCAACAGAACAGAGTTGAGAGGCATGAGAATCAGGGAGTCACTTTGGCAGACTTCCAAAACAAAGCCAATATCTTTTGCTTACGCGCCCGAGCCAATGGACGCGGAAGACTGGCTTATGGACACCGAGCGAAAGCTCAATACTGTTGGTTGCAACGACCTGGAGAAGGTCCGTTATGCTACACACTTGTTGTGTGGACCTGCCGCATCATGGTGGGACAATATAGTAGCCGTGTATCCGGCAGAGAAGGTATTTACCTGGGAAGAGTTCAAGAGGAAGTTCAGGGAATCCAATGTCCCTGAAAGTATTGTGGAGTTAAAGCGTCGAGAATTTGAGAGTCTTGAGCAGAAGGACAATGCTATTCTGACTTATGTCAGAGAGTTCTCAAAGTTGTCTCGGTATGCTGTTGAGGAGGTCAATACCGAGGACAAGAAGAAGAAGAGGTTCTTGCGGGGATTAAGTCCCCAGTTTAAAGTGCAGCTCAGAATGATGAGAGCAACTGAGTTCCAGGAATTGGTGGATGCAGCCATCACCCTGGAAGATGACTTCAAGCAACTGCAGGAGGAGAAGAGGAAGAAGGCCAAATATGAGCCTAAGAGGTATATCAACAACAAGCCAAACATGAGTTTGAGCTTTAAACCCAGATACAACAACAACATCAACAAAAACAACAACAGCAACTACTACGGTAGTAGGAAGAACCAAGCATTCCAGTCTGCAAATCAAATAGTTTGCAGAAGCTGTGGATTCACAGGACATTTTGCCAAGGATTGCAGGAAGCCAAAGATCATATGCTTTGGTTGTCGCCAGGAGGGGCATATGCTGAAGGATTGCCCCAAGAGGAATTCCGGAGGTGGTCAGTCAGGAGGAGGAGGAAGCCGAGGAGGAAACACCGGAGGGGGTTGGAAGAACAAGAAACCCTTCGGCAAGTTAAACTGTACCAGCTTGGAGGAGGTGATTAACTCCGATCAAGCAGTAATAGGTACGCTTCAGATACTCACTCATCCTGGCAAAGTACTTTTTGATACTGGTGCAACTACCTCATTCATTTCCCAGCAATTCATCATCAAACATGGGATTAGATGCAATAAACTAGATAAACCCATAACCATACTTTCTGCGGGGGGAACGATATTAGTAACCCACACTAAACCTGGACAAGTCATCATGATCAATAAGTGTGCGTTTGACGCAGACCTGTTCATTTTACCGATGAAGGACATTGATGTCATTCTTGGTATGAACTGGTTAGAGGAGAATGGCGCACTTATAGATTGTACCCACAAAACAGTATCTTTGAAAAGCCCAGGTGGAGATAGAATCATTTACCAAGGAGATAAACATACTCAGATTGAAGTGGAGTTGAAGTTGAACAACATGAAGGAGGTGAAATTAGAAGATATACCTGTAGTAAATGAATTCCAGGATGTGTTTCCTGCGGAATTACCTGGAATGCCACCAGATAGGGAGATAGAATTTACTATCGACCTAATTCCAGGAACAGCTCCGATTGCTAAAGCACCATACAAGATGGGGCCTAAAGAGTTGAAGGAACTCAAGGAACAATTGGATGACCTAGAACAGAAAGGATTCATACAGGAGAGTGTCTCACCATGGGGATCACCTGTGATATTTGTGGATAAAAGAGATGGAGGTCGACGGATGTGCGGAGACTACAGAAATCTGAATAATGTTACAATCAAGAACAAGTACCCACTTCCTAGAATCCAAGATCTTTTTGATCAAGTTAGAGGCGCGGGAGTCTTTTCCAAGATTGATCTAAGATCCGGTTATCACCAGATAAAGATCAAGAAAGAAGACGTTCCGAAAACAGCCTTTGTCTCGAGATACGGACATCATGAGTATCTCGTAGTACCTTTTGGATTAACCAATGCCCCAGCAATATTCATGAATCTCATGAATAAGATCTTCATGCCATGTCTCGACAAGTTTGTCATCGTATTCATTGATGATATCTTGATATATTCCAAGGACAAAGCTGAACATGCTGAACACCTTAGGATAGTGTTGCAAACACTAAGGGAACACCAACTGTAGTTCAGTAAGTGTGAATTTTGGCTTGATCAAGTGGAATTTCTTGGTCATGTCATTAGCAAGGATGGGATAGCAGTAAACCCAAGCAAAGTAGCCTCAGTTTTGGACTGGGAAGCACCCAAGAATGTCAAGGAAATCCGAGGATTCTTGGGAATGGCAGGATACTATCGGAGATTCATTGAAGGATTCTCCAAGATAGCAGGACCAATGACCAAGTTGCTTAGGAAGAACACACCTTTCGTGTGGTCTGATGAGTGTGAGAAGAGTTTTCAAACTCTGAAAGAAAAACTCACCACAGCACCGGTGTTAGCAGTTCCGGAAGATGGCAAGGATTACACCGTGTACTGCGATGCATCCAAACATGGATTGGGATGTGTACTCATGCAAGATCGGAAAGTAATATCTTATGGATCGAGGCAACTCAGACCTCACGAAGTAAATTATCCAACTCATGATTTAGAGTTAGCAGCGGTTGTTTTTGCCCTTAAGACTTGGAGACATTTTCTTTATGGAGCCAAGTGTGAGCTCTATACTGATCATAAGAGTCTCAAGTACTTCTTCACTCAAAAGGAACTCAATATGAGGCAGAAAAGATGGCTTGAGTTGATCAAGGACTATGATCTGACCATCAACTATACTCCAGGAAAGGCTAATGTTGTAGCAGATGCCTTGAGTAGAAAGAGTACTGGCGGACTAGAACCAGAAATTTCACCGGAGTTGAAGAAGGAAATAAGTCAAGCCCAAATACAACTTTGGGAGAAAGAAGCTCACGAAGGACTATCCGCTTTACAAGTAGCTGATGAGATGAATGTCAACCTCAAGAATGAAATAATCATGGGCCAACTAGATGATCCATTCATCGTGGAGGAGATGAGGAGGATTGACGAAGGAAGACCATCAGAATTTCACCGTGGAGAGATGGGATCATTATGGTTCCAGAAGAGGATTTGTGTTCCGGATATTGCCGAGATCAAGGAAGTAATACTCCGGGAAGCCCATCAAACACCATACTCTATCCATCCGGGAAGTACAAAGATGTACATGGACTTAAAGGAACTATTCTGGTGGAATAACATGAAGAGGGAGATAGCACAATATGTGGCAGAATGTCATACATGCCAAAGAGTGAAGGCCGAACATCAGAGTCCGGCAGGAAAGTTACAACCTTTACCTATTCCAGAATGGAAATGGGAGGAGATAGGAATGGATTTCATCACCGGACTACCCATGACCAATAAAAAGAAGGACATGATATGGGTAATCGTGGACCGGTTGACGAAAAGTGCACACTTCTTAGCGGTGAATCAGCAAGACAAAGGAGAGAAACTCATCGATCTTTACATCAAAGAGATCGTGAGTAAACATGGAGTGCCTAAGAAGATCGTGTCAGATCGAGGATCCGTGTTCACATCAGCATTCTGGAAGCAATTACATGAAGCTCTAGGATCCAAGCTGGACTATAGTACCGCTTATCATCCCCAGACAGGTGGACAAACCGAGAGAACTAATCAGATCCTAGAGGACATGCTTAGGGCTTGTGCCCTAGACTTCGGAGGATCATGGGAAGAACATTTACCATTAGCAGAGTTTTCTTACAACAATAGTTATCAAAGCAGTATCAAGATGGCACCATTCGAAGCTCTGTATGGAAGAAAGTGCAGATCACCGATATGTTGGTACGAAGCTGGATCAAGCAAGGAGTTCAACCCAGATTATGTCAAGGAAAAGCAACACATCATTGACATCATAAGAGATAGACTGAAGATAGCCCAAAGTCGACAGAAGAGCTATGCAGACCAAAAGAGAAGGACTTGGGAGCCACAAGTTGGGGATATGGTATATCTTAAGGTGAGCCCAATGAAAGGTCTTCAGAGATTCGGAGTAAAAGGAAAGTTGAGCCCTAGATACATTGGACCTTTCAAGATACTGAGTCAGAACCGAGGTTTAGCCTTTGAATTGGATCTACCGGGAAGGCTAGCACAAGTTCACAATGTATTCCATGTATCACAACTCAGAAAATGCTTAAAGACCCCAGATGAGCCAGTATCACATGCTGAGCTTGAGTTACAACCAGACCTGACGTACATCGAGAAGCCAGCCAAGATTCTCGAGGAGAGCTGGAAGCAACTCAGAAATAAGGCGATCAAGTATTGCAAGATACAATGGAAGCATCATCCCGAGAGGGAAGCCACCTGGGAAAAGGAAGAAGACTTGAGGGAAACATACCCCGAACTGTTCAGGTATTACAACCACAACTTCGGGACGAAGTTTTCTTTAAGGGGGAAAGGCTGTAATGTCCCAGGTTTAGAGACGATCGAGGGGTAGATTTTAGAAAGGGATGTGCATTGCATAGTAAATTTTGGGGAAATTTCGCGCTTTTAAACAAAAATTGCATCGAAGGGGGACAAGTTTCTCTCTCGACACCTTACAGGGTTAGGGTTTCGAGAGTGCGACAAACTTATATCTCACTTCATTAGTTTAGGGTTTTGAGAAGAGAGGGGAGAGTTTACTTGATTGAGTTATAAATAACATGACATGGTTGAATTCAAACCAAGGTTGAATTTGAATTTCAAATTCAAACATTAAATAATTACCCTAAATAATTCAATTGAGGAAATTCATTAAGTAAATAATCAATAATAAACAAGATGAATTATAATAATAAAGTAAAGCTCATTAGGGAAAACTTTGAGCTTTATTGATCATCACACAATATACAATGTCTTTACATTATTCATAATGGAAATAAATGAATTACAACACATTACATAAATGGGCAGAATAGAAGAAAGAAAAATAAAGAAAAATTACAAGTTAATGATCCTAGTCTAAATTCTACAAGATCATCTTCATTTGATCTTGAACTTGAAGAATTCCAAATCCATTTTGAGCCATTGTTGATCCCTGCACAAAAACACAACAAAGAGAAGTTATGCCAAGTGGCAAAGCCACTTGGCAAGTTAAAAATCAAATGGAAAGGTGAAATGAGCAGATAAGCTCAATGTGGCCGAGCTGATCCTGGCCAAAGCCAAGTTCCAGGTCCAGGTGCACAGCACTTGACAGCACACACACACAGCCTGCTCACAGGGCTGTGTGCATGCTGCACACACACACAGTGAGTCACTAAGGTGACAAGCAGGAGCTGTCGACCAGGGATGCAAGAGAGCACCATATATAACCTTTTCAGAGCCAAACCCTAGTCATTTGTTCATCCATCGACAGCAGCAGTGGTAAGTTCATCAAGAACAGCCAAGAACACCAAGAACAGATGAACAGCTAGAGCTGTTGCATCTATTTCCACTCACCAGAAAATAAACCAAGATATCAAGCTTGCAAGGAGGAGCAGGGCAAGCCAAAAACTCAACCAACAGCTGAATCCTCTACACCAACAAACCATCTAGGAGCTGGAGTGAGGTATAAACCTGAGCAAAACCCTGTTTTGCTCATAAATAAGCATACACTTGCATCACAGAATCAAATAAGGGTGGGAAACCCTGGATATATCATCATTTGGTTGCAAAACCATTTGGTGCCAGTAACTAAAGCAAAGGCTAGCAGGAAAACAACCAAGGGAACACTGGTTGTGTCAACACAGTGACACAACCAGAGAAATCCATCATGGATTCAATCCTAATTAGCCATTCAAAGTCACCAAGCACCTAACAGTCTAGCTACACCATCAGAATGGTAGAAACACAAGTTTCTACTGGTTTTGTCAACATCAAAAGGCTTCTGGCAGTCAAACATGATCAGCCAAAAAGCATCTATCCATCACAGAAAGCCACAGAAGAAGGGAGCTATCCTTGACAGCAATACAGTGCTGCCAGGACTACCTCAACCTACAGCCAGCACAAGAACCCACACATCACTATCCATTTGGATTCAGTTGAGGGCTAGGGTACACAACAAAGTGTTGGCATCCATCTAGCCCTGTCATAATCAATTGGATGATCACAACTGCAAAGCAGTTCACATCACTTATCCACTTCAGTATAATTCAGGCCAATACAGATAAGTGAACTAAACAGACAAATCAAAGCACCAGGGCTTTGCAGTGATCAAATGGACCACTGCAAGCAACAGCAGTTGCTTAAACAAGCACCAGCACCCACAGGCTAAGCCTGTATGAAGCACAAACAGCACTGGTTGAGCACCAGTGAGTCACAGAGAGGAGCACACACTTGCTCACAAGCAAGTAATGATAAATTGATCATCAGAGCATCACTAGCTCTTGCTACAGATCACCACAGCCAAGCATAGCATCAACACATGAACCAGATAATTAAATCAGCCACAGGACATGAACAAATACATCACAGATAATCAAATAAGCTAAATATCAAAGTATCCAGTAGCAGTTCATCTAGGGATAGAGCTGTACAGGTACAGCTATGCTCAGTGGAGCATCTCCATGAATTGAAGCACAGATAGGATCTCACCAGAGGCACTGGCACTTGCAAGTATGCAATAATTAACCACCACAATTAAGCCTAGGACAAGATTAAGCACACACAGTATGCCCAGATGATAGTAAAAAGAATGGGAGCATGCCAGTAGGCCATGAGCATCACTGGATGCTCATGAGCAATCACAGGAGGACCACAGCCAGAGATTACAATGAACAGAAATAGCTAGGAAGCACAGTGAGCAATTGAGCAAGAACAGCACAGCACATCAAGCTAGGATCTATGGCGACAGCAGTAAGCCAAGCACAGCAGAGCATCACCAACAGCAGGCCAGCACCTCCACAAGGAGGGAAGCCATGGCCAGGGGTACTAGAGGAGGAAGAAGAGAGGCACAGGAGAAAGAGGGTGGCGGAACATTTACCGGGAGCGAGCAGACGGCAGGCGTAGCCGTGGCGGCCACGGCGGCGCGCGCCGAAGACACGGCGGCACCTGGCCAGGCCATGCCAGGCTCGGCGAGCGCCGCAGCACTCCGCATCTTGGCGGCGACAGCCGGCGGCGTCATCCCGCCTGTGGTGCCGGTGAGCACCGCACCACCGTGCGGTCAAACGAGAAGAGAATCGGCGTAGGGGCGGCTTAGAACCAGATCTATGCCGTGGATCTGGTGCGCCGTCGCGTGGCGGTGCAGATGCACCCCATGGCGAGGGCCATGGCGGCCGGTGATCGCCGGAATCGGCCGGCGACGATGCGGGCGACGCGGGTCGCCAGAGCACGGGAGAGGATTAGGGTTAGGACGAGCGGCGCGTGGTGAGGGAGTGAGCGACCGACCGCTCGGGTCGGTTGGACCCGAGCTGGTCTAGCCAAACCACTGGGCTCCACTGACAGGTGGGCCCAGGGGCAAAACAGACTTTTCCAAATTTCATTAAAAACCAGGAAATTGGAAATTCAATAGAAAATTCATAAAAGCTCTAAAAAAATAATTAAAAATATGAAAATAGATCAGCATAAAACTCCCTATCTAAATAAAATATGAAAGAGAATTTTTGGAGATAATCAAGAATAAGTCTTAATATGTTGATTTAAATAATCATTTAAATCACCTATTATTTTTCAATAATAAAAATAAGTCCAATAATGCTCTTGGACTATAAAAACACCTTGACAACATTTCAAGGTTGTATTTTACCCTAAATTGAGTACCCCTAAATTATTCTTAGTATTAACCTTCTACCTAAAATAAACACCGGGAAGGGGGGAACAAACCCTAAAACTGGAATCATGCATAATTGCTTCTTTAACCATTGCCCTTATCGGACAATGATGCTATTTTTCAGAACAAGAGGACAAGGGTCAGTCCACACCATCCAACTGCAACACTTTGCAGTATTCAGGCAAGTTCATCGCTTGCTCATGTCATTTGAGTATTTTTACCAAATTACTTGCAAAGTACTATGTTTATCATTATTGCATAAAAAGCAAAACCACTATTTTCATAACTATGAATATGACTATGTGGTGGGCAATGGAACCATGGATTGTGTTGATATGGTGGAGGTTCCATTGCAAGGGTTTATATCCATCTAGGATTAAACAACAAATGTCGTCCAGTGATTCTTGTGCCGTAAAACCCGTGTTAACCATAAGATCCGGAGTGGGACGGAGTAGTCAAAAGTGTTTCCACCTCTCGTTCATCAACGGATGCGCTTACCGTAGCAGTTGTGTCTGGCGGAACAACCGGAGGGTGGGGAGCCCATTCTAATTCCCCACGGTAATGCAATGCTTACCGTAGCAGTTGTGTCTTGCGGAACAACCGGAGGGTGGGGATCCCATTCTAATTCCCCACGGTAATGCGGTCTATGATGGGTTGCAGCTACCGACGAAGGAGTTTGGTTCGATCCCAGACTGTCGTCGTGGCCGGGGTCCACCCTGAAATTACGGGAATAATGGGACCGGCGAGGACCCAGGGTCGGGGCATGCAACAAAGGGTGGGTGTTCGAGGTAGCGGAGGAACATGATTGACTAGGACCTTATACCGGGCCTCACACCTAAGGAAGTGTGGACGGGAAAGCTGCCCGGTTGGCACCAAGGTTAAGATCTCTTATGGGTAAAGCAACACACCTCTGCAGAGTGTAACGAATCGTGACCAGTCACTCCTTGTTCCGGGATTTGGAACTAACGCTGCCGGAAAGGAACTCCATGAAGTTCTAGTCAACCGGTGAAGGCTGACGGACATAGTTCTTGAATAAAAACAACCTTTTGAAGAAATGGTTATCAAAACTTGCATGATATCAGACTTTCTGGTCTGGTGTCGTAGTTAGAGCATTAAACACTTCTTTCCTAATATGAACTTGTTGAGTACGCTCGTACTCATACCACTCTTAAATCCACTGCAGACTGTCTGAATCATCTGGAGGAGGACAACAACAACCCTGAAGGAGCCGACTTCATCGGCTATGAAGAACCAGACCTCTCGGAGGTATTGAAGGCGTAGACTACCTCATAGTCTACGGAACCGGGGAGGCTTCCGGAGAAGGACAAGCTTAGACCGTTAAGCAGTAGTAGTAGTAACCGAGCAGTACGAACCCTTAGTACTTTACCGCTCGAGGCAATAAATGTTTAGTTTAATGAGACTCCTATGTTGTAAGCTAAGTTGGGTTCACCTCGAACCCAGGAGTATTCCTCTGAGGACCCAAGAGGAGCTCCAAGACAATATATGTTTGATGCTTGTAATAATATGTGAATGAGTTATGGACCCTGCTATGTTCTGTTGTACTACTCTGAGGGATGTAATATTTGCGGAATGGTACTTCGTGAATGTTATATCAACGACTGGCATACTACAACATGCAGTGGTATGCAGGGTCACCACAAACCCATGGCACTCTCTTCGCACCCGGTGCTCAAGATTCATGTGCAGCATTTGGACTTTATGCTTCATGAGACCCGGAAGGACCTGGAGCTGACACGTGTCCACTCCCACCGTGCCCAGATGGCTTTGGCTCATCATGCTGACGCCATCAGGCTACTCGCCAAAGACCGCAGGTCACTCCGCCTGCAGCGCGCCAAGAATGTCGCTACTATCACCCGTCTTCGCGAAAAGATTCGCACCTTAGAGGTGACTGTCAGGACACAGCAGGACCAGATCCAGGAGATGGAGGAAGATGGAGAAGACATCCAAGGAGGCGATGACTTCCTGAGTGACGACAATGACTTTGAGGATGACGAGTTCACCGATGAGGAGGACTACGAGTTTCTGGAGGCTGCAGAGGATGGGATCATTCCCATCGATGTGGATGAAGACAATGAGGAATAGTTGCACTAGCTTCACTTACGTAGGTGTGAGTTGTATCCCGCACCATGTATCGTAGTTTGTGGAAAAAGGGTTCTTAAAACCCTTAGTGCTTTAGCTTGTAATATGTGATGTTTGTTGTGAATAAATAAAATATGTGTTATGTTCATCCCGAAAATATCTTAAGTTTAAGTTTAAACTTAACTCAAAATAAGCCATAGAAAAAATTCCCTCTTACCTCATGATATATCTACATAATCAGATGGCCCCACCAAACCGCAACGCCACCCATGATGCCATGATGCAACTACTGCAAACAATGATGGCAGACCGGGAAGCAGAAAGAGCTGAATGCCAAGCAAACCTTGCTGCTGCAACAGATAGCTCAGAACAATCAAGGCCATGGAAACCACGATCACCCTGGGTCAAAGCTGAAGAATTTCCAGAACACTAACCCTCCAATGTTCAGCAAAACCGAAGAGCCCCTCGATGCTGATGGTGGCTTCCAGACCATAGAGAACAACCTTGAAGTTGCGGGAGTTGAAGCCGCAGAAAAAGTACTGTTTGCCACCCACTATCAGGCCAGAGCCTGGTGGACAAGTGCCCGTGCAATGAATGCAGGACAGATGATGACCTGGGAAGACTTCAAGCTGAAGTTCAGCAAGTACCATGTGCCCCAAGGATTAATCAAGAAAATGAGAGACGAGTTCCGTGAACTCAAGCAAGGAAGAATGTCCGTGGTGGAATATCGCGACAGGTTTCTCACTCTGTCAAGGTACGCCCCGGATGAGACCGACACCAATGAGAAGAGGAAGGAAAGATTTCTGGGACTGCATGACGAGATGCAAACTGTGTTAGTGAATATTCCGTTCGCTGACCTCGAAGCCCTCGTAGACTCAGCCATACAGATGGAAGAAAGCTGCATCGGGCCAACGAGACCCAAGCAGGATGATGAACCAGTGGACCCCACCATACCCAAGCACCGCAATAACTCCTCTGGAGGATTCACTCCCAGAAACAACAGGCCACCTGCTCAGACTTATCGCCCCAACTACAGAAACAACCACGGAGGACCCCCGAAGCCCGGAGGAAACAACAATAACAACCGCAACCCCAACAGCCACCACAACAATGGGAACAACACCAACCCCAACACTGGCCCAAGAACTGGAAGTAATGCCATCCCCGTCGCCCCGAAGGACAAATCAACGGTAAACTGCTACGAATGTGGAGTTGTAGGCCACTTTTCCAAAGAATGCCCCAAGAAGCTTGCCAAGATTGCCGCCAACACCGCTGCACCTGTCCAGCAACAACGTCGCTTCGCAGGTAGAAGGAACCAGAATAACAACAACGGCCGTTTCTACCACATGACTGCCACTGAAGCCCAGGAAGCACCCCAGACCCTGACAAGTATGCCTTCCTGTTAATCAAAATGCTCAATCTCTCTTAGGAACCTAACTCCTCTTAAAATCTCGGGACGAGATTTGTTTAAGGGGGAAGGGTTTGTAACATCCCAGAAAATTAAACACAAATAAACAAATTTCCCTAGCTCCAAATTTTGGAACCAACAAAAACTTTTATTAAATTAAGTTTGGTAAATAAGAATCCTGCTTAATCCTTGTGCTATTGCCATGATTGCTTGTTACTAGTACTTGAAATAATCTTAAACCCTAAAACCTCACCCTTCTTTTCATCATCCCAATTAAAATAAAATAAAAGGAAATTAAATAAGAAAAAGGCATATGTGCCTATGGCTATAATTATAAATATTTACCCTAGACCTTTTCACTTTATTTAAAAGATTAGAAAAGCTTTGTAAACCTTATGTAGCACTTCTTAAATCATTGCCAAGTTGAAACTAAAAAGAATATAAAGAAATTAAAAATGCCATAGAGGCATATGAAAGCTAAATAGCAAATATGAGAATTTAAGAAAACTAACCCTAGGACTTGTGTGAATGGTTGGATCACCTCCATATATCATTTCAACATTCCACCAAAACCAATTGGGTCAAACCAAGTCAAAATAAAAATAAAATACCACATATGCATAAAAGCATATGTGACACATAGGCATTTCACCAAACATTGACCTATGTCCCTAAACCTTGACCAAATGGTGTGAAACCCTCTCTAAACCTATTATAACCCTAAATGGACTCTAACCCATGTCCAAGTGAGGCAAGAACAACCCTAGTACAAGTTTATGAAAATTGGACACCTCATCTCTTATGTATTAAGGCCAAATTTGCAAATCTTTGAACAAGACCATTTGATTTAGTTTCAATGCTCTTAAAATGTTACTAAACTCATAAGAACCACATTAGAGTCAACCAAAGTCAAATCAAATGGAAAGAAATCAAATAGGGAGAAAATTCCCAAAATTCACTCACATACACATAACCCAATTTTGCAAAACTTCAACCAAGGGCACCATTGCTTGATCTCTTGCTTGTAGAATGTTTATATATGATAAATAAACACAATTGCATCAAAGAAACCAAAAACAAATCAAAGCAAAACTCAAAATCAACATACATGTGATAATGGTCATTTTGTCACTTTATAAAATGTTCCCCACTTTACCCCTCTGTAATTCTCATTTCTTAAACCAAACTTGGTCAACTATGACCATGTCATCCAAGACCATGTCAAGGTCAACAACTTTCATGTTGACCATCTCTGCTAATGTTGACTAGGTTGACCAGAAAGACAGGGACAAGTGGAGACTTTGAATTAATGTGAAGATCATACCAAATTTGGAATCTCACAAACCTTGACCAAATTGACCACCACCACCACCATTCAATCACATTTAATATATAAATAAACTCCACCAAAAAGAATTCCAAAATCTCAATATTTTCTTCATGCGGCCATTTAGTCGAACACCTTGCAGGCATTAATCCAGAATGGCAATACACTTCTTTACCCAACAGATTTTGGGCCAAACCCCTTTTGGTTTGTGATCATTGTGACCTCCTGCATCCCCTGCATCAGTACTTGTCCTTGCACTGGTAGATTAAAGTGAGAAAATGAGGCCATGCCGTACCCATGCCGGCCACATTGAGCACACCTCTCCCTAGCCCCTCTCTCGCAGCAGCACCATGTCCCAGAGTAGCTACTCATCACAAGGATCACGCCCATGCCCTGCTCTAGCTCGCCAAGGCACGGCATTGGCCAGCCCAAGCACGCCCAGCACCATGCCAGGACGTGCCAGGCACGCGGTGAGCGCGCCCTGGCATGTCACTGGACGCCGCCAGTACGCCGCTCGCCTGGACGCCCTCGTCCTTCTCTCCCCCTCTCCTCGTGCACGCGCGCCCTACACCACACCCGAACCCTGCTAGACAACCACATAGACTCGCGGGAACCCTCTAGCCATCGCAATGATCCGAGCTCTGCCGCGCCGGTACTGCCAGACTCGAACGTCGCCAGCTCCCTCGTCCTCCCCTGGCCGCGCCATCAAGCTCGTAGCTTCACCTAGCCGTCGCCTACGCCATGCGCCCCCTAGCCTGCCCCTTCGCGCACCGTAGACGCCGCGCCATGGCCGCCCCTTCGCAGCAACCACGGCACCCTCGACCCCCTATAAAAGGAGGCCGCTCCTGGACGATTTCTTCACACCATTCGCTTCACCTCTTCCCTCTGATCATCCTCGAACACTTCCCCTCCTCAATTAGACACTAGCTCGCCGGAATTTGATCGGAACCCGCCGCCACAGTAGCTCCTCACCGTCGACGATCCACGCCACCCCGAGCTCCGCCACGGTACCAGGGGCCTATTCACCCTCGACAACCTCGCCTCGACCACCGCCCTCGACCGCCGGCGACCTCCTGCGCTCTCCGACCCCCTACCTCGCCGGCGCAGCGAGCTCCTCTCCCCCGTCGACGACGACGCTCCACGATCGTCCGATCGATCCCTAATCTAACGGCCGATATCACCAGGTACCGATTCGGTCGATTTAAGTCACTGACGTGTAGGCCCCACCTCGTCAGGGCAGCCCACACGCACCAGTTGCTAGATGGGCTGTGCAGTGTTGGTTTAATCCGTTTCGGCCCAATAGTGTTTCCCGCCAAGCCCAGTAATTCAAATTCGATTTAATCCTTTTAGCTAAATCCAATACTGCTGCCCACTTCAAAATTAAATAGTTTAAAATCTACTACACCAAATTTAACAAATTTTATATATTTAGAAAGCCCATGAAATTATCTAAACAATGTCACTGGCCTCATGTCCAAATTCGAAATTAAATTTAAATGATAAAAATAACAAGGCAGGGACTTTTCTGACTTCAAATAAATATTAGAAATTATCTAGAAATGATTTTAAGTTGATTCCAACTCTAATAAATCACATTTGACATAATATAATTGTTTATGCAAAAATACAGCATGGTTGTTTTGCATGATCATGGATTAGAATTAAATAAGGGCTATGGAGCCATTTCTAGATCATTTAATACATACACATAGAATTCTTTAAATAGTATGAGGGCTTCTCTCTCATTTAAATTGTGATCTTAAGTAATTCAAATAGAGGTACTGACCTTGATCAAATAAGTCTCATGCTTGGTTAATTAGAGAGGTTAATCATTTAGATGATAGTGTAACTTATTTGAGGTATGGTTTCTCACATAAGTCATTAATCCAAATAGTTCAATGAGAATTAATAGCACATATATTAATAACCCATAGGTTTCTATTTGAAAATATTTAATCATTCTCATAAGTAGTATTTAAATATTTCAAACCTATCTATTAAATCATATGAGATACTTAGGCCTCATTTGATCTTGTCTCCAACATATTAATATGAAGTAGATCCCATGGTCAATTAAAATTCACTTTTAATTAATTAATAATATTAAACCATTACAAGGTGTTACTAAAATATTATGAGGTGCTCACCTCATTTAAATCATCTTTCTCAAATAAAATGAAGTAATGTGTTGACCTTTAATTTCCTAAACTCATACTTGCTCCCTTATAAATCTTAAATCTAAATAATATTTAAATTAATTAAATCACATGAGCTGATGAATCTCATTTAACTCACTTTCTCAAAACACTAAGTGTGAAGTGTTGACCTTGGTCAACATGGGATCATCCCTGGTTGTTTTGAGAATATTAAATCACCTCAATAATAGTCCTTTAAATTAGTTACAATTATGTGTTAAATCATATGAGAGATATTCCTCTCATTTAAATCTTGTTCTCAAGTAATTCAATATGAGGTAGTGATCATGGTCTAAGTAACCTCATATTAAATTATTTGATGGCATTAAATCACTACCATGTTAGTATTAAATTGCATGAGGTATGGAACCTCATTTAAATCATTTTCTCAAATGATAAGTATGAAGAGGTTGACTTTGGTCAACCTAGGTCATATATTACTCATAAGAGAAATTAAATCTTAAGAAGATTCAATGAGAGGAAATTATTTTCTCACAAACTAAAGAGAAACCCTAACTCCATTTTCAATGAGAGGAAATTATTTTCCTATTATTAAATAAGGAAACCCTAGCATAATCTTGTAATAAATATTAAGTAGTGATGCTAGATCATTGTGTGAGCCACTAAGGCTAATTAAGAGTACTTAAGTTTTGTTTGGTGATTGTATCCTCGTATTCGTTTATAGACGCTAGTACCGGAGACTATCAAGAGGAGGAGGTATTCTACCAAGAGGAAGAAGAAGAATACTTTGATCACTTCACCAATCAAGGCAAGCTAACATTCTTGCAAGCTAGACTAATGCAAGCTAATAAACTTGCTAACCATCAGGGTGCAAAGCTCTACTAGAGCAAGGCATCATTACATTTTACTTTATGAACCTATCCCAAAGTTTTTACTTTATAAGCTTTACTTGATTTTATTTATCAAAGTTACTTTTGATTTATGATTCAATTGGTCCAGAGTAGAACAATACTTGGTTTAGATTGACACCACTCAAGGCTAGATAGCATCCCTCATATAGTTGCTATTGCTAATCAATTAAAATTTGGACTACTCTAGATGGGAACATGTGACTTTGAAATGAAGTGGAAACCTTGGAATGATGGTTCATTCCATTGAATGACTTTGAAGGTGAATATGATCAAGAGAAGATAGTGATTTTTGATAATAAACTGATGGTTGGGTTCGGATGCGATACCATTCCAATTTTGAAAGTACCCCCACAATACCCAAAATGGGTACGGGCTTAACTAGAAATTTATGTGCTTTAGTATGGGTTCCCTCTAAACAAGCGTCATAGGGGTTATGCCAAGGGCTGCCTCCAAAGCAATATGAGATATTGTGAAATGACGTGATTGAGGTGAATTGTCCGGCCCAAGCCCTGTGCAGTTCCCGGGTTAACAGTTGGTTTTCACCGGGAGGCCAAGCTCATGGGGAGAGGTGCCTGTACTAGAGTATATAAGTGAAAGGTTATGGTTGGTAGTCCGCATACGGAGTATGATAAATCAGGGCCAGTTAACCCTGACGGATTATTGCAAATATTGTGGCACAAGCGTACGACCTCTGCAGAGTGTAGAACTATTCGAATAGCCGTGTCCACGGTTACGGACGATTGGAAAGGCCATACTGTTCCGTCATCAGACCATTTTCAAAAATGTGACATATGACTGGTGACTTGCTGTTGCAAGTTGAATGGTGATTTGGGATTGAATCACAACTGAGTTGTGGGAATGACACTAATGTTCCCACTTGAGATAGTCTATTTGATTCAAGCATCTTTACTAAAGGTTTATGAAATAAACTTGGCTTTATGCAAATAAACCTAGAGCTTAGTATCCCCTTACCGCAATTAATAGTGCTTACACTAGTATTAGTTTGCGAGTACTTTAAAAGTACTCAAGGCTTTGTCCCTGGCTATTCAAATGGCCAGGCTATGAAGGTGAACAGTTGTACGAGGAAGATGGATAGCAGAACGTCTCCTGACGTCAACAGTTGCCTGTGGAACAGATGGACCACGACCGTTACTTCGTTCCGCTATGTGTTTTGTAATAGGATCTCTAGATCCACTATGTGGTATTAAGACTGGATCATGTGATCCTTTGTTGTAAGACGATTATGTGCTGTAATAAATGATGTGTTGTGATATCAAGCTATTATGTCTCGCAAAAACAATATTCCTGGGATTGCGAGGAATGGCATAATAGGCATTTGGATTTAAAATTCCGGGTGTTTACACCGCCCTATGGTGTCGGCGCCTCGTGGCCCCACTTCCTTCCCTCTTCGGTCTTCTGGAAGCTTCGTGCAAAAATAGGACCCTGGGCGAAGATTTCGTCCAATTCCGAGAATATTTCCTTACTAGGATTTCTGAAACCAAAAACAGCAGAAAACAGCAACTGGCTCTTCGGCATCTTGTTAATAGGTTAGTTCCAAAATGCATAAATATGACATATAATGTGCATAAAACATGTAGGTATCATCAATAAAGTGGCATGGAACATAAGAAATTATTGATACGTCGGAGACGTATCAGCATCCCCAAGCTTAGTTCTGCTCGTCCCGAGCAGGTAAAACGATAACAAAGATAATTTCTGAAGTGACATGCCATCATAATCTTGATCATACTATTTGTAAACATATGTAATGAATGCAGCGATCAAAACAAAGGTAATGACATGAGTAAACAAGTGAATCATATAGCAAAGACCTTTCATGAATAGTACTTCAAGACAAGCATCAATAAGTCTTGCATAAGAGTTAACTCATAAAGCAATAAATCAAAGTAAAGGTGTTGAAGCAACACAAAGGAAGATTAAGTTTCAGCGGTTGCTTTCAACTTATAACATGTATATCTCATGGATATTGTCAACATAAAGTAATATAACAAGTGCAATATGCAAGTATGTAGGAATCAATGCACAGTTCACACAAGTGTTTGCTTCTTAAGGTGGAAGGAGATAGGTAAACTGACTCAACAATAAAAGTAAAAGAATGGTCCTTCAAGAGGAAAGCATCGATTGCTGTATTTGTGCTAGAGCTTTTATTTTGAAAACATGAAACAATTTTGTCAACGTTAGTAATAAAGCATATGAGTTATGTAAATTATATCTTACAAGTTGCAAGCCTCATGCATAGTATACTAATAGTGCCCGCACCTCGTCCTACTTAGCTTGGACTACCGGATCTTTGCATGCCATGTTTCAACCAAGTGTCACAAAGGGGTACCTCCATGCCGCCTGTACAAAGGTCTAAGGAGAATGCTCGCATTTTGGATTTCTCGCTTTTGATTATTCTCAACTTAGACATCCATACCGGGACAACATGGACAACAGATAATGGACTCCTCTTAAATGCATAAGCATGTAGCAATGATTATTATTCTCATACGAGATTGAGGATATATGTCCAAAACTGAAACTTCAACCATGATTCATGGCTTTAGTTAGCGGCCCAATGTTCTTCTCTAACAATTTTGCATGCTCCAACCACTAAAATGATAGATCCTTCAGACAAGACGGACATGCATAGCAACTCACATGATATTCAACAATAGTTGATGGCGTTCCCCGAAGCATGGTTATCGCACAACAAGCAACTTAATAAAATATAAAGTGCATAAGTACATATTCAATACTACAATAGTTTTTAAGGCTATTTTGTCCCATGAGCTATATATTGCAAAGGTGAATGATGGAATTTTAAAGGTAGCACTCAAGCAATTTACTTTGGAATGGCGGAGAAATACCATGTAGTAGGTAGGTATGGTGGACACAAATGGCATAGTAGTTGGCTCAAGGATTTTGGATGCATGAGAAGTATTCCCTCTCGATACAAGGTTTAGGCTAGCAAGGTTATTTGAAGCAAACTCAAGGATGAACAGGTGCAGCAAAACTCACATAAAAGACATATTGTAAACATTATAAGACTCTACCGTCTTCCTTGTTGTTCAAAACTCAATACTAGATATTATCTAGACCTTAGAGAGACCAAATATGCAAATCAGATTTTAGCAAGCTCTATGTATTTCTTCATTAATGGGTGCAAAGCATATGATGCAAGAGCTTAAACATGAGCACAATTTCCAAGTATCACATTATCCAAGACATTTTAGAATTACTACATGTAGCATTTTCCAATTCCAACCATATAACAATTTAACGAAGAAGAAACTTCGCCTTGAACATTATGAGTAAAGCCTAAGGACATATTTGTCCATATGCAACAGCGGAGCGTGTCTCTCCCCCACAAAGTGAATGCTAGGATCCATTTTATTCAAACAAAAACAAAAACAAAAACAAACCGACGCTCCAAGTAAAGAATACAAGATGTGATTGAATAAAAATATAGTTTCAGGGGAGGAACCTGATGATGTTGTCGATGAAGAAGGGGATGCCTTGGGCATCCCCAAGCTTAGACGCTTGAGTCTTCTTAGAATATGCAGGGGTGAACCACGGGGGTATCCCCAAGCTTAGAGCTTTCACTCCTCTTGATCATAGTATATCATACTCCTCTCTTGACCCTTGAAAACTTCCTTCACACCAAACTTCAAGCAAACTCATTAGAGGGTTAGTGCACAATTAATAATTCACATGTTCAGAGGTGGCACAATCATTCTTTACACTTCTGGACATTGCATAAAGCTACTGGACATTAATGGATCAAAGAAATAAATTCAACATAGCAAAAGAGGCAATGCGAAATAAAAGGCAGAATCTGTCAAAAACAGAACAGTCCGTAAAGACGAATTTAAAGCTGGCACCAGACTTGCTCAAATGGAAAAACTCAAAACTAATGAAAGTTGCGTACATATCTGAGGATCACGCTCGTAAATTGGCAGATTTTTTCGAATTTTATACAGAGACATAGGCCCAGATTCGTGACAGACAGCAATGCTGTTTCTGCGCAGCGATCCCAAATGTAACATCAACTTTAACATAGAAACTTTACTTGGCACAAAAACATGATAAGGAGAGGTTGCTACAGTAGTAAACAAGACTGAACAAAACAAAAATTGCTGTAGTAAAAACATGGGTTGTCTCCCATAAGCTCTTTTCTTTAACGCCTTTCAGCTAGGTGCAGAAAGTGCAAATCAAGTAACATCGAGAGATGAAGCACCAACATTATTATTTTTCATGCAAACACAACTTGTTGCAGAGGGTACTTTAGGTGCTCCATTATCTAAATTTTCTATGGTGGTGCTAGGGGTTTTAGCAATTTTAGGCCTATAGTAATTCTTTTGTTTAGGCACTTTAGAGGCGTACATAAATTTTTGCTCTTTACCCACATAAGCTTTCTCATTATACTTGAGAGAAGAAAAGGTTGAACCCAAGGTTCCCATAGCTTTTTCAAGTTCATCAATCCTATTGGTTTGATTATCATGGACAACACAAGTTCCTAGGACACTAATTCTTTCATCAATTCCTCCTAGGGATTTATCAAGTTCATAAGTTTTGTCAAATAACATTTCCAATTTAGTTTCAATACTTGGAAAATTTTTCTCTATGGTTTTCAATTTTTTCATAACATCTTCAAGAGAGATTTCAATTTTAACTTCATTAACAGGTGGTATTCCAACTAGACTCTCAATGATGCAACTAGCTTCTAAAGCGGGAGTACCTAGGAAATTACCTCCCGAAAGAGTATCAAGAACATACCTATTCCAACTAGATAAACCAACATAAAAGTTCCTAAGAAGGATAGTGGTGGAGTGTTTCTTAATGCACCTATGATGAGCATTACTAATTCTATACCAAGCATCTTTAAAACTTTCTCCACCTTGTTGCTTAAAAGAACGAACTTCAACTTCAGGATTACTCATTTTAATAGTAATAAAGTAAACTAAGCAAATACAAGTAACTAATTTTTTTGTGTTTTTGATATGGAGAGCAAGACAGTAAATAAAGTAAAACTAGCAACTAATTTTTTTGTATTTTGATTTAGTGCAGCAAACAAAGTAGTAAATAAAATAAAGCAAGACAAAAACAAAGTAAAGAGATTGAGAAGTGGAGACTCCCCTTGCAGCGTGTCTTGATCTCCCCGGCAACGGCGCCATAAATTTAGCTTGCGCGTAGATGCACACGTCCGTTGGGAACCCCAAGTGGAAGGTATGATGCGTATAGAAGCAAGTTTCCCTCAGTATGAAACCAAGGTTTAATCGAACCAGTAGGAGCCAAGAAGCACGTTGAAGGTTGATGGTCGCGAAATGTGATGCGGCGCAACACCGGGGATTCCGGCGCCAACGTGGAATCTGCACAACAAAACCAAAGTACTTTGCCCCAACGAAGCAGTGAGGTTGTCAATCTCACCGGCTTGCTGTAACAAAGGATTAAACGTATCGAGTGGAAGATGTTTGCAAGAAAACAGTAAAACACAATTGCAGTAGATTGTATGCTATGTAAAGAATAGGACCGGGGTCCACAGTTCACTAGAGGTGTCTCTCCCATAAGATAAAAGCATGTTGGGTGAACAAATTACAGTCGGGCAATTGACAAATAGAGAAAGGCATAACAATGCATGTACATGATATGATAAATATAGTGAGATTTAATTGGGCATTACGACAAAGTACATAGACCGCCATCCAGCTGCATCTATGCCTAAAAACTCCACCTTCAGGTTATCATCCGAACCCCATTCAGTATTAAGTTGCTAAGCAACAGACAATTGCATTAAGTATGGTGCGTAATGTAATCGACAACTACATCCTTAGACATAGAATCAATGTTTTATCCCTAGTGGCAACAACACATCACAACCTTAGAACTTTCTGTCACTGTCCCAGGTGTCAATGAAGGCATGAACCCACTATCGAGCATAAATACTCCCTCTTGGAGTTAAGAGCAAAAACTTGGCCAGAGCCTCTACTAATAACGGAGAGCATGCAAGATCATAAACAACACATAAACAATAGATTGATAATCACCATAACATAGTATTCTCTATCCATCGGATCCCGACAAACACAACATATAGTATTACAGATAGATGATCTTGATCATGTTAGGCAGCTCACAAGATCCAACAATGAAGCACAACAAGGAGAAGACGACCATCTAGCTACTGCTATGGACCCATGGTCCAGGGGTGAACTACTCACTCATCACTCCGGAGGCGATCATGGCGATGAAGAGTCCTCCGGGAGATGAATCCCCTCTCCGGCAGGGTGCCGGAGGCGATCTCCTGAATCCCCCGAGATGGGATTCGCGGCGGCGCGTCTCGGAAGGTTTTCCGTATCGTGGCTCTCGGTCGGGGTTTCGCGACGGAGGCTTTAAGTAGGCGGAAGGGTAGGTCGGGGGGCCACACGAGGGCCCCACCCTAGGTCGGCGCGGCCGGGGCCTGGGCCGCGCCGCCCTATGGTGTGGCGCCTCGTGGCCCCACTTCCTTCCCTCTTCGGTCTTCTGGAAGCTTCGTGCAAAAATAGGACCCTGGGCGAAGATTTCGTCCAATTCCGAGAATATTTCCTTACTAGGATTTCTGAAACCAAAAGCAGAAAACAGCAACTGGCTCTTCGGCATCTTGTTAATAGGTTAGTTCAGAAAATGCATAAATATGACATATAATGTGCATAAAACATGTAGGTATCATCAATAAAGTGGCATGGAACATAAGAAATTATCGATACGCCGGAGACGTATCAGGCCACTCGCTGCAATTATTTCTCTCGTACTTTACTACTCGTACTTTATTCATCTGTTACATCAAAACCCCTTGAATACTTGTCTGTGAGCATTTACAGTGAATCCTTCATCGAAACTGCTTGTCAACACCTTCTGCTCCTCGTTGGGATCGACATTCTTACTTATCGAAGATACTACGATACCCCCTATACTTGTGGGTCATCACTCAGCCACTCCCAAAAGCGTAGAGTGCGGCTACGTAACTGGAGGAAGCAGGCGAGTACTGTACACACGAGGAAAGCGGCCCGATCGGCCGTAAAAATTCAGCAAACGTTGGAGACGGAGGCACGGCCAGAAGAAAGTATGGCACCCCAAACAGACAAAAGCCGATGCGGATGCATCGGCTGGCACAAACATGGTGTTCATACGCCGTCGAGTTTCGTACTCCAGGGACCGAAGAAGTGCCGTAGCACAACTTTGCGGTCCACGGCGGTTATCTTTGAAAAGCCACAAGAGAGGAGCTACATGCATTTGAAAGCCCTGTACCTACGAGGTTATATCAATGGGCAGCCTATCGGCAAGATGTTGGTCGACACGGGAGCGGCAGTCAATATAATGCCGTACTCCATGTTACGACGTTTGGGACGTTCCAACGAAGATCTGATCAAGACCAACGTCACACTAAGTGATTTCAACGGCCAAGCATCAGAAGCACAAGGCGTTCTGAACATGGAGCTAACCGTGGGCCGGAAAACCATCCCTACGTCGTTCTTTATCGTCGACAGCAAGAGCACTTACGCTGTCCTGCTAGGGAGAGATTGGATCCACGCCAATTGCTGCGTTCCATCCACAATGCACCAATGCTTGATACAGTGGGATGGAGATGAAGTGGAGGTTGTTCATGCAGATGACTCGATCGAGATCTCATTAGCTGGCATGAACATTTGGGATGCAGACGACCAAGAGCCGCTCTCTGGAATCAATTTGGACGGCTGTGAGCGCATCGAAGCTTCAAAAAACGGGGTGAGGCTGGTCTTATCCACCGGCCTGACCGAGTAACACGACCAAAGTTGATGGACGTACGTGGCAAGGCCGATCCCTGCGATCGGCCCCAAAAAATAAAAAGCAAGGATCTCACCTCAAGCATGTCACGTAGTCATGGAGTACAGATAAGGTGTAAACCTTCATGGTGCAATGCAATTGCAAAGGAGGCCGATTCCAGCAATCGGCCAAAATTATCCTCTCCATACGTTTTGCCTGTGTTCAGCATCGATCTAGCAGGCGACGGAAAGCTTGGATATGGGTTTACATCAGCTGATGAGCTAGAAGAGATTGACATTGGTCCTGGGGATAAGCCACGACCAACATTTATCAGCAAAAAGAACCGCATCTGAGGGGCCCGATGATAGCTTTGTTGAAGGAGTACCCAGATTGCTTTGCCTGGGATTACACAGAGATGCCCGGGTTAGACCGGAGCATCATCGAGCATCGGCTCCCTCTGAAGAAAGGATTTTGGCCGTTCCAGCAGAGAGCACGACAGATGAAGGCCGAAATTTTAGAAGAAGTCAAGAAAGAGATCGAGAAAATGTTGAACGCGGGGTTCATCAGGCCATGCAGGTATGCTGAGTGGATTTCTAATATCGTACCTGTGGAGAAAAAAGATGGCCGATGGCGCGCCGCCATAGATTTTCGGAATCTCAACAGTGCCACTCCAAAGGATGAGTATCCAATGCCAGTAGCAGAGATGTTGATCAATGCGGCTGCTGGTCATAAGATCTTAAGTTTCATGGATGGAAATGCCGGTTACAACCAGATTTTCATGGCTCCAGAAGATATACACAAGACTGCATTCAGAGTGCCAGGATCAGTGGGCTTGTTTGAATATGTAGTCATGACGTTTGGCTTGAAAAATGCCGGCGCAACATACCAGAGAGCCATGAATTACATCTTTCATGATCTAATCGGCAAACTGGTGGAGATTTACATCGATGACGTGGTAGTTAAGTCTGTCTCAGTGGAAGGACACTTGGAGGATCTGCGACACGTCCTAGACCGAACTAGAAAATTCGGATTGAGGATGAATCCAAAGAAGTGTGCCTTTGGTGTCTCGGCCGGTCAATTCTTGGGTTTCTTGGTCCACGAACACGGATTTGAGATCGGCCTGAAAAGTCAAGAGGCAGTACGAACAATGAAGCCGCCTACCACAAAGAAAGAACTCCAGCGCCTCATCGGCAAGATCAACTTCGTCAGAAGGTTCATCTCCAACCTGTCAGGACGAATTGAGCCGTTCATGGGGCTGGTAAAAATTAAATCAGATGACGAGTTTCATTGGGGCAGAACAACAGCGAGCGTTTGACGAGATCAAGGAGTATCTGACGAAGCCACCTGTGTTAGTGCCACCCCAGCAAGACAGGCCATTCTACATTTACTTGTCAGTAGCTGACACTTCCATTGCTTCAGTGGTGGTGCAAGTTTATGATGGCCTAGAAAAAGTCGTTTTCTATCTCAGCAGAAGGATGTTGGATGCAGAAACAAGGTACCCCGAAATCGAGAAGTTGTGCCTTTGCTTATTTTTTACCTGCACCAAACTTCACCACATCCTGTGGACTGCGGAGATTGTTGTCATCTGCAAATCTGATGTCATCAAGCATATGTTGTCGGCTCCTGTTTTGAAAGGCCGACTCGGTAAATGGATGTTTGCATTATCGGAATTTGACATCCGGTATCAGCCTGCGAAAGCAGTCAAGGGACAAGCACTGGCCGATCTTATTGCTGAACGGATCAATACTGATATAGCTGCACTGTCTGTACGTGCATGGGCCATGTTTTTCGATGGATCGGTTTGTGATGGAGGTTGCGGCATCGGCATTTTAATCGTGTCGCCCCGGGGGGCAACATATTCCTTCTCCATAGGTTACCTACCCCTTGCACCAACAATGTTGCAGAGTATGAAGCCATACGCAAGGGAATGGAGTTGTTATTAGAAGCCGGGGCAGAAGCGGTGGAACTTTTTGGAGACTCCAAATTGGTGATTTCCCAGCTCACGGAGGAATACAAGTGTGAGAGCGAGTCGCTCTTCCCGTTATGGATGCAATGCCGTGAGCTGATGGCACAATTCAAGTATATAAACTTCAATTGGATCCCAAGGTTGCAGAATGCCGAGGCCAATGATCTAGCACAGATGGCGTCAGGCTACAAGGACGTAGCAGATGGAGCCGATGGAACCGGATGATTGGAGAGCCGATATCTTCAATTACTTGAAGGATTCGGCTCGGGGGGCACCTAAACGGATAAGATATAAGGCCATGAAGTACGTCCTTATTGGAGATGACATGTTCTATAGGACTTTGGAGGGCTTACTTCTCAAGTGTTTGGGACCAGCCGAGTCGAATCGGCTCTTACATGAGGTACATGAAGGTGCTTGTGGGACTCACCAATCGGCTCATAAGATGAAATGGCTGATTAGGAGATCAGGGTTTTATTGGCCCACCATGCTTGAGGACTGTTTTAATTATTATAAAGGGTGTCAAGCATGTCAGAAGTTTGGAAGCATTCAGATGGTACCTGCATCAGCAATGAATCCCATCATCAAGCCGTGGCCGTTTCGAGGGTGGGGCATGGATATGATCGGCAAGATACATCCTCCTTCGAGCAAAGGCCATGTGTGGGTTCTGGCCATTACAGATTGCTTCACCAAATGGGTGGAGGCCGTCCCTATGAAGGCAGTGGCATCATCAGATGTTATCAGTTTCGTGAAAGAGCATGTTATTCACAGGTTCGGGATACCCCAGACTATCACGACCGATGGAGGTTCGGTTTTCGTTTCTAAGGAATTTAGAAAGTTCTGCGAGGATATGGGAATCAAGCTGATCCGATCGTCTCCATACTATGCTCAAGCAAATGGACAAGCGGAAGCATCCAACAAGAGTCTGATCAAGCTGATTAAGAGGAAAATCGACGAGTACCCTAGACGTGGCACGAGGTATTGTCAGAAGCTTTGTGGGCTTACCGTATGTCATGTCATGGAGCGATCAAAACCTCGCCATATCATCTGGTCTATGGACAGGAAGCTGTGCTACCCTGGGAAATCACGGCTGGCTCAAGACGGGTTGCATTTCAGAATGACTTAACCATTGAAGAATATGCAGCCCTGATGAGTGACAGCATTGAGGATGTAACGGAACTCAGACTATGGTCACTTGAGAAGATCAAGGAGAATAAAGCCAAGGTGGCTCGCGCATATAATAAGAAGGTGAGGCCAAAGGAGTTCCAAGTTGGTGATCTGGTATGGGAAGCTGTATTGCCATTAGGGACTAAGGATGCAGCGTATGGTAAATGGTCTCCAAATTGGCACGGGCCGTACAGAGTCGACCAAGTTTTAAAGGGTAATGCATACATGCTCGAGCAGTTGGATGGTGTGAAATTCCCAGTGGCTGTCAATGGCCAGCATCTCAAGAAATATTTCCCAAGTATGTGGGATGATAGACAGTAAAATATGGGGGCCGATTCATAATATCGGCCAGTAAATTTTTTTTAAAATTTTTTGGGAAAAAAAACCGATGCTCACACATCGACTTCAGATTAAAAACAGCCGATGCACAGACATCGACTTTAGAATAAAAACAGCCGATGTGCAGCCATCGACTTTAGAGGTACACAATGTGATGAGCAGGCATCAAGTTATTATCTGAATTTTGGAAATGTCTGCTTAAACCTGTCTAATTTGGTTTTCGGGTTGGCCTTATGAGCGTTCGATGGTGAAAGACCGATACGCTGCTATCGGTTTCTTGGGAGCGTTGACCTACTTTGACTATTGGAAGACTTGAAATCGGACAATTGAAAGCCAAATTAGAAGAACATTTTCATTCATAAAGGAGGCTTTTACAGAAAAGAGCCGATTGCTCAGGCAAGGAAGAACAAAAGAGAAGCCAATTACTACTACTAGTCCTATGCTAGTAATCCTAGTCTACGGACCGTCGCTGCCCTCATCGTCGCCGTCGTGGCTGTCGTCGGCGCTGCTGCCGGCGAGTTCCTCGTCGCTGCTGCCGTAGTTCGCGGCAGGGGCCGTCTCCTCCTCGTCGTCGTCCTCATCGTCGTCGTCGACGTCCGACCCGAAGCAGATGCGCTTCACCGGCGGCTCGTCAGAAGAGGTGTCGCTCTCCTCTTCCTCTTCCTCTTCCTCTTCCTCGTCGGAGGAGGTGAAGTCGTCCCAGGAGAACGAGTCATCCTCGCTCTCCGCCTCCAGCTCCCCATCAACGAGGAACTGGAAGTCATCTTCTCCGTCGGTCAAGGACTT
Source organism: Lolium multiflorum (assembly GCA_030979885.1). Classification (NCBI taxonomy): domain Eukaryota; kingdom Viridiplantae; phylum Streptophyta; class Magnoliopsida; order Poales; family Poaceae; genus Lolium; species Lolium multiflorum. The sequence continues at coordinate 327,890,172 of CM061749.1, forward strand.
ATCGTCCTCGGACCAGACGGAGGAGTCGTGGTCCTCCTCGTCCCACTTCGTTGGGGCGAGGATGTTGTACGCCCTCATCGGGTCCCACTCTGGCGTCGGCTCTCGGAGGGGAGAGGATGAGCAGGAAAGCCCGGAGGAAGCAGAGGAGGAGGAGGAAGAAGACATGGCTGTGGAAGGGGGTTTTTCGATGGCCAGTACAGGGCAGGGGATGAAGAAGCGAACTGCTCGATGCGGTTAAATAAAGGGGATAGTGGAGATTTAATGTTGCGGTGATTTCCGAGGACGTGGTGCCAAAACTGTCAAATCGTGCAGAGAAGTTGAGAAGGCAAGGCATCATGATGAGAGGATACTGCGACAGTTCTGCTCTGCCACGACGTGACCCTACGAAGAAAAAAAACGGAGTGGTTTTGAAATTATCATTATCAAAACCAGGGGGCATGTGTTATCACCAGAATTTGGCCAACTCAGGAGATGGGCCGTGATGAAGATGGGCTTGAAGGATATACGCGCAGAATGTCTCTGAATCGGCCTTGTGCGTGAATTTGGGCTGAATTGGCCGTGTATCTGTACATTATAGTAGATTGCATCTTAGTTTAGAATTAAGAGATAGAGTTTAACTCGTACACGGTTAGGTGTACTTCCAAAGATAGAAAGTCTACGGACTATAAATATGTACCTAGGGTTATCGAGAAAGGAGGACGATCACATTCACAACAAACACAAACCAGGCGCATCGCCACCCCTTGTTTCGAGGGTTTCTTCCGGGTAAGCATCATGCTGCCTAGATCGCATCTCGCGATCTAGGCAGTATACGTTTATTCGTTATCAGGTATTGCTCGTGCAGCGTTGTTGATGGCGAGTACTGTTTATCTTAGGTGTTTTGGGGCTTGCATTGATGCTCTTATGATCTGCTTGATTAGCTATGCTGCCCCACGATATCTAGCTGCCCTTACACCTATCTTTGGTGTAAGGGCAGCACCTTGCTTGTCTTAATTTAGTAGTTTCGATCTGTTACGGTTACTCCTTGTTCTTCAAGGATTAGTTTAATATCTGCATAGTTAGGCCTTGCAAACGGGTTGAACGATCCAGTAGCGCGTAGGGTACGGTTTGCTGATCCTAGAAGGGACGTTCCGGGAATCAACACCATGTTGGTTTTTAGGCCTCATCTAGGGTTAGTTTTCCGTTATCTTACGTATCTGCCAGGCTCAATTACGTGTAGGATGTTCCGGTTATGCGGTGAAAACCCTAAACTGTCGTAGATCTAATTAGCTTAGTATTGATAAAGCAAGAAACCCATGTTATTGCATATCTAACATGATCCATGGGTTGATCGGCTCCTGGAGCCGATCTACAGGGTAACCTGAGAGCCGATCGAGGCTCATTTAATGTTTACGTGTCTACCATGCAGGAAACTAATCGAAGCCAACACCTCCCTGACCAGGTATAGGTCAGGTGGCACGCCCTCGCATCCGCCAGGACGTGTGCCGGAGCACTGCGGGCCGTTGATCGAGGTGCCAAGGCCCACGAGCAGTCTTGGGAGCCTCCCGGCTCTTCGTGTTGCTTAACCGCTGCCCGCCGGTGGGTTTTGGCAGGCAACAAATAGATATACCCATATCTACTCAGATCATCTGTGAAGGTTAGAACATAACGATCACCACCGCGCGATGCTACACTCATTGGTCCGCACACATCGGTATGTATGATTTCCAATAAGTCTGTAGCTCGCTCCATAATACCAGAGAATGGAGTCTTAGTCATGTTTCCCATTAGACATGCTTCGCATTTGTCAAGTGACTGAAAGTCAAGTGACTCAAGTAGTCCATCGGAATGGAGGTTCTTCATGTGTTTCACTCCAATATGACCAAGACGACAGTGCCACATATAAGTAGAATTATCATTCAATTTAATTCGCTTAGCATCAATGTTATGAACATGTGTATCACTACTATCGAGATTTAATAGAAATAAACCATTCTTCTCAGGTGCATGACCATAAAAGATATTATTCATAAAAATAGAACAACCATTATTCTCAGACTTGAATGAATAACCGTCTTGCATTAAACACGATCCAGATATAATGTTCATGCTCAACGCAGGCACCAAATAACAATTATTAAGGTCTAAAACTAATCCCGATGGTAGATGTAGAGGGAGCGTGCCGACAGCGATCACATCGACCTTGGATCCATTTCCAACGCGCATCGTCACTTCATCCCTCGCTAGGCTTCGTTTATTCCGTAGTTCCTGTTTCGAGTTACAAATGTGAGCAACCGAACCAGTATCAAATACCCAGGCACTAGTACGAGAACCAGTGAGATAAACATCTATAACATGTATATCAGATATACCTTTCTTCTTCTTGACAAGGCCGCTCTTCAGATCAGCCAGATACTTGGAGCAATTCCGCTTCCAGTGCCCCTTCCCATTGCAGTAATAGCAGTCAGTATCAGGTTTAGGGCCACCCTTAGGCTTCTCAGGATGAGCGGCAGCTTTCTTGCCACCCTTCTTGAGGTCCTTCTTAGGTTTGCCCTGCTTCTTGAACTTGGTGGTCTTATTGACCATCAACACTTGGTGCTCTTTCTGTATCTCAACCTCAGCAGATTTCAGCATGGAGAAGAGTTCAGGTAACTCCTTGTTCATGTGCATATTGTAGTTCATCACGAAGTTCTTGTAACTTGGTGGCAGTGATTGGAGAACACGATGAATACCCAGCTGGTTAGGGATCACAATCCCCAAGTCACTGAGCTTCCTCGCGTGTCCGGACATAGCGAACACGTGCTCACTAACGGAGCTGCCCTCTTCCATCATGCAGCCAAAGAACTGCTTCGAGGCTTCATAGCTTTCCACGGCCGCATGAGTTTCAAAGATAACTTTGAGCTCACGGATCATCTCACAAGGGTCGTGGTGCTCAAAACGCTTTTGAAGCTCTGCCTCTAGGCTGCACAGGATGGCACACTGAACTTGAGAGTACACTTTGGTACGAGTCTCGAAAACATTCTTTTCTTCCTCGCACACTGCAGGGGGTGGTGGGGGACCTAGCGGTGCTTCGAGCACATATTGTAGATTTCCGCCATTGAGGAAGATCCTCACATGACGGAACCAGTCGGTGAAGTTGCTACCATTGCTTTTAAGCTTTTCTTTCTCTAGGAACTGGTTAAAATTGATTGATGGGGACGCCATGATCTACAACATATATTTGCAATAGTTTAGACTAGGTTTATGAAAAATTGAGTTCAAATTTTAATTTAACAAAATTAAAAACTAGGTGAACTCCCACTCAAAACAATATCCCTCGCATTGTCTTAGTGATCACACGAACCAAATCCACCACACCAAGCCCGATCATCACGAACAAGATGTAATTTCAATGGCGACCACTCAAAGTGTTCATCATATCAATCATATGACTCATGCTCTACCTTTCGGTATCCCGTGTTCCGAGACCATGTCTGTACATGCTAGGCTCGTCAAGGCAACCTTAGTACCCGCGTGTACAAAACTGGCTTGTACCCGTTGTATGCACATGTTGAATCTATCACACCCGATCATCACGTGATGCTTCGAAACGACAAGTCTTAGCAACGGTGCATACTAAGGATGGACACTTTATTATCTTGATATTTAGTGATAGGGATCATCTTATAATGCTACCGTCGCGATCTAAGCAATATAAGATGCATAAAAGGATTAACATCACATGCAATTCATATGTGATATGATATGGCCCTTTTGTCTTTGCGCCTTTGATCTTCATCTCCAAAGCACGGACATGATCCTCCATCATCAACGGGCATGATCTTCATCATCGTCGGCGTAGCACCAAGGTCAATGGCGCCGTCTTCATGATTGTCCTCCATGTAGCAACTATTACAACTACTTTGAAATACTACTCAACATGAAATTTAAAGACAACCATAAGGCTCCTGCCGGTTGCCACAATACAATAATGATCATCTCATACATATTCATCATCACATTATGGCCATATCACATCACGAAACCCTGCAAAAACAAGTTAGACGCCTCTAATTGGTTTGCATATTTTACGTGGTTTAGGGTTTTCGATAAGATCCAATCTACCTACGAACATGAACCACAACGGTGATACTAATGTTGTCAATAGAAAGAGTAAATTGGATCTTCACTATAGTGGGAGAGACAGACACCCGCAAAGCCACTTATGCAATACAAGTTGCATGTCGAACGTGGGGCAAGTCTCATGAACGCGGTCATGTAAAGTTAGCCCGAGCCGCTTCATCCCACTATGCCGCAAGATGCAAAGTACACGAACTAAAGACAACAAAAGCATCAACACCCACAAAACAATTGTGTTCTACTCGTGCAACCAATCTATGCATAGACACAGCTCTGATACCACTGATGGGATTCGTAGCATAGAAAACAAAAATTTTCCTACCGCAAGAACGAAAACCAAGCCAAGATCTAATCTAGTAGACGGTAGCAACGAGGAGATGATGAGACTAACCCTCGAAGATTCGCAAAGCTTAACGAGATTAGATCTCGGGGTGGATGTAGACGATCACTTGCCGCTTGCAAAAGCGCGTAGAAGATCTTGATCTCGACGGTGCCTGATACGTCTCCAACGTATCCATAATTTCTTATGTTCCATGCTACTTTATTGATGATACCTACATGTTTTATGCACATTATATGTCATATTTATGCATTTTCGGAACTAACCTATTAACAAGATGCCGAAGAGCCAGTTTGTTTTTGCTGTTTTTGGTTTCAGAAATCCTAGTAAGAAATATTCTCGGAATTGGACGAAATCTTCGCCCAGGGTCCTATTTTTGCACGAAGCTTCCGGAAGACCGAAGAGGGAAGGAAGTGGGGCCACGAGGCGCCGACACCATAGGCGGCGCGGCCCAGCCCTGGCCGCGCCGACCTAGGGTGTGGGCCCCTCGTGCCCCCTAACCTACCCTTCCGCCTACTTAAAGCCTCCATCGAAAACCCCGTCGAGAGCCACAATACGGAAAACCTTCCGAGACGCCGCCGCCGCGAATCCCATCTCGGGGGATTCAGGAGATCGCCTCCGGCACCCTGCCGGAGGGGATTCATCTCCCGGAGGACTCTACACCGCCATGGTCGCCTCCGGAGTGATGAGTGAGTAGTTCACCCCTGGACCATGGGTCCATAGCAGTAGCTAGATGGTCGTCTTCTCCTTGTTGTGCTTCATTGTTGGATCTTGTGAGCTGCCTAACATGATCAAGATCATCTATCTGTAATACTATATGTTGTGTTTGTCGGGATCCGATGGATAGAGAATACTATGTTATGGTGATTATTAATCTATTGTTTATGTGTTGTTTATGATCTTGCATGCTCTCCGTTATTAGTAGAGGCTCTGGCCAAGTTTTTACTCTTAACTCCAAGAGGGAGTATTTATGCTCGATAGTGGGTTCATGCCTTCATTGACACCTGGGACAGTGACAGAAAGTTCTAAGGTTGTGATGTGCTGTTGCCACTAGGGATAAAACATTGATTCTATGTCTAAGGATGTAGTTGTCGATTACATTACGCACCATACTTAATGCAATTGTCTGTTGCTTAGCAACTTAATACTGAATGGGGTTCGGATGATAACCTGAAGGTGGACTTTTTAGGCATAGATGCAGTTGGATGGCGGTCTATGTACTTTGTCGTAATGCCCAATTAAATCTCACTATATTTATCATATCATGTATATGCATTGTTATGCCCTTCTCTATTTGTCAATTGCCCGACTGTAATTTGTTCACCCAACATGCTTTTATCTTATGGGAGAGACACCTCTAGTGAACTGTGGACCCCGGTCCTATTCTTTACATAGCATACAATCTGCAATTGTGTTTTACTGTTTTCTTTGCAAACAATCATCTTCCACTCGATACGCTTAATCCTTTGTTACAGCAAGCCGGTGAGATTGACAACCTCACTGTTTCGTTGGGACAAAGTACTTGGGTTGTGTTGTGCAGGTTCCACGTTGGCGCCGGAATCCCTGTTGTTGCGCCGCATCACATTTCGCCACCATCAACCTTCAACGTGCTTCTTGGCTCCTACTGGTTCGATTAAACCTTGGTTTCTTTCTGAGGGAAAACTTGCTACTGTGCGCATCATACCTTCCTCTTGGGGTTCCCAACGAACGTGTGAGTTACACGCCATCAAGCTCTTTTTCTGGCGCCGTTGCCGGGGAGATCAAGACACGCTGCAAGGGGAGTCTCCACTTCTCAATCTCTTTACTTTGTTTTTGTCTTGCTTTATTTTATTTACTACTTTGTTTGCTGCACCTAAACAAAACACAAAAAAATTAGTTGCTAGTTTTACTTTATTTACTGTCTTGCTCTCTATATCAAAAACACAAAAAAATTAGTTACTTATCTTTACTTTATTCGCCTAGTTACTTTTATAATGAGTAATCCTGAAGTTGAAGTTCGTTCTTTTAAGCAACAAGGTGGAGAAAGTTTTAAAGATGCTTGGTATAGAATTAGTAATGCTCATCATAGGTGCATTAAGAAACACTCCACCACTATCCTTCTTAGGAACTTTTATGTTGGTTTATCTAGTTGGAATAGATATGTTCTTGATACTCTTTCGGGAGGTAATTTCCTAGGTACTCCCGCTTTAGAAGCTAGTTGCATCATTGAGAGTCTAGTTGGAATACCACCTGTTAATGAAGTTAAAATTGAAATCTCTCTTGAAGATGTTATGAAAAAATTGGAAACCATAGAGAAAAATTTTCCAAGTATTGAAACTAAATTGGAAATGTTATTGGATAAAACTGATGAACTTGATAAATCCCTAGGAGGAATTGATGAAAGAATTAGTGTCCTAGGAACTTGTGTTATCCATGATAATCAAACCAATAGGATTGATGAACTTGAAAAAGCTATGGGAACCTTGGGTTCAACCTTTTCTTCTCTCAAGTATAATGAGAAAGCTTATGTGGGTAAAGAGCAAAAATTCATGTACGCCTCTAAAGTGCCTAAACAAAAGAATTACTATAGGCCTAAAATTGCTAAAACCCCTAGCACCACCATAGAAAATTTAGATAATGGAGCACCTAAAGTACCCTCTGCAACAAGTTGTGTTTGCATGAAAAATAATGATGTTGATGCTTCATCTCTCGATGTTACTTGATTTGCACTTTCTGCGCCTAGCTGAAAGTCGTTAAAGAAAAGCGCTTATGGGAGACAACCCATGTTTTTACTACAGCAATTTTTTGTTTTGTTGAGTCTTGGAAGTTGTTTACTACTGTAGCAACCTCTCCTTATCATGTTTTTGTGCCAAGTAAAGTTTCTATGTCAAAGTTGATGTTATATTTGGGATCGCTGCGCAGAAACAGCATTGCTGTCTGTCACGAATCTGGGCATAGTCTCTGTAGAAAATTCAAAAAATCTGCCAATTTACGAGCGTGATCCTCAGATATGTACGCAACTTTCATTAGTTTTGAGTTTTTCCATTTGAGCAAGTCTGGTGCCAGCTTTAAATTCGTCTTTACGGACTGTTCTGTTTTTGACAGATTCTGCCTTTTATTTCGCATTGCCTCTTTTGATATGTTGGATTCATTTCTTTGATCCATTAATGTCCAGTAGCTTTATGCAATGTCCAGAAGTGTAAAGAATGATTGTGTCACCTCTGAATGTGTGAATTATTAATTGTGCACTAACCCTCTAATGAGTTTGCTTGAAGTTTGGTGTGAAGGAAGTTTTCAAGGGTCAAGAGAGGAGAATGATATACTATGATCAAGAGGAGTGAAAGCTCTAAGCTTGGGGATGCCCCGTGGTTCATCCCTGCATATTTTAAGAAGACTCAAGCTTCTAAGCTTGGGGATGCCCAAGGCATCCCCTTCTTCATCGACAACATCATCAGGTTCCTCCCCTGAAACTATATTTTTATTCAATCACATCTTGTGTTCTTTACTTGGAGCGTCGGTTTGTTTTTGTTTTTGTTTGAATAAAATGGATCCTAGCATTCACTTTGTGGGAGAGAGACACGCTCCGCTGTTGCATATGGACACATATGTCCTTAGGCTTTACTCATAATGTTCATGGCGAAGTTTCTTCTTCGTTAAATTGTTATATGGTTGGAATTGGAAAATGCTACATGTAGTAATTCTAAAATGTCTTGGATAATGTGATACTTGGCAATTGTTGTGCTCATGTTTAAGCTCTTGCATCATATGCTTTGCACCCATTAATGAAGAAATACATAGAGCTTGCTAAAATTTGATTTGCATATTTGGTCTCTCTAAGGTCTAGATAATATCTAGTATTGAGTTTTGAACAACAAGGAAGACGGTGTAGAGTCTTATAATGTTTACAATATGTCTTTTATGTGAGTTTTGCTGCACCTGTTCATCCTTGAGTTTGCTTCAAATAACCTTGCTAGCCTAAACCTTGTATCGAGAGGGAATACTTCTCATGCATCCAAAATCCTTGAGCCAACTACTATGCCATTTGTGTCCACCATACCTACCTACTACATGGTATTTCTCCGCCATTCCAAAGTAAATTGCTTGAGTGCTACCTTTAAAATTCCATCATTTACCTTTGCAATATATAGCTCATGGGACAAAATAGCCTTAAAAACTATCGTAGTATTGAATATGTACTTATGCACTTTATATTTTATTAAGTTGCTTGTTGTGCGATAACCATGCTTCTGGGGAACGCCATCAACTATTGTTGAATATCATGTGAGTTGCTATGCATGTCCGTCTTGTCTGAAGGATCTATCATTTTAGTGGTTGGAGCATGCAAAATTGTTAGAGAAGAACATTGGGCCGCTAACTAAAGCCATGAATCATGGTTGAAGTTTCAGTTTTGGACATATATCCTCAATCTCATATGAGAATAATAATCATTGCTACATGCTTATGCATTTAGGAGGAGTCCATTATCTGTTGTCCATGTTGTCCCGGTATGGATGTCTAAGTTGAGAATAATCAAAAGCGAGAAATCCAAATGCGAGCATTCTCCTTAGACCTTTGTACAGGTGGCATGGAGGTACCCCTTTGTGACACTTGGTTGAAACATGGCATGCAAAGATCCGGTAGTCCAAGCTAAGTAGGACAAGGTGCGGGCACTATTAGTACACTATGCATGAGGCTTGCAACTTGTAAGATATAATTTACATAACTCATATGCTTTATTACTACCGTTGACAAAATTGTTTCATGTTTTCAAAATAAAATCTCTAGCACAAATACAGCAATCGATGCTTTCCTCTTGAAGGACCTTTCTTTTACTTTTATTGTTGAGTCAGTTTACCTATCTCCTTCCACCTTAAGAAGCAAACACTTGTGTGAACTGTGCATTGATTCCTACATACTTGCATATTGCACTTGTTATACTACTTTATGTTGACAATATCCATGAGATATACATGTTGTAAGTTGAAAGCAACCGCTGAAACTTAATCTTCCTTTGTGTTGCTTCAACACCTTTACTTTGATTTATTGCTTTATGAGTTAACTCTTATGCAAGACTTATTGATGCTTGTCTTGAAGTACTATTCATGAAAAGTCTTTGCTATATGATTCACTTGTTTACTCATGTCATTACTTTTGTTTTGATCGCTGCATTCATTACATATGTTTACAAATAGTATGATCAAGATTATAATGGCATGTCACTTCAGAAATTATCTTTGTTATCGTTTTACCTGCTCGGGACGAGCAGAACTAAGCAGGGATGCTGATACGTCTCCAACGTATCGATAATTTCTTATGTTCCATGCTACTTTATTGATGATACCTACATGTTTTATGCACATTATATGTCATATTTATGCATTTTCGGAACTAACCTATTAACAAGATGCCGAAGAGCCATTGTTTTGCTGTTTTTGGTTTCAGAAATCCTAGTAAGGAAATATTCTCGGGTGAGACGAAATCTTCGCCCGGGGTCCTATTTTTGCACGAAGCTTCCAGAAGACCGAAGAGGGAAGGAAGTGGGGCCACGAGGCGCCGACACCATAGGGCGGCGCGGCCCAGGCCCTGGCCGCGCCGACCTAGGGTGTGGGCCCCTCGTCAGCCCCCCTAACCTACCCTTCCGCCTACTTAAAGCCTCCGTCGCGAAAACCCCAGTACCGAGAGCCACGATACGGAAAACCTTCCAGAGACTCCGCCGCCGCGAATCCCATCTCGGGGGATTCAGAGATCGCCTCCGGCACCCTGCCGGAGAGGGGATTCATCTCCCGGAGGACTCTACACCGCCATGGTCGCCTCCGGAGTGATGAGTGAGTAGTTCACCCCTGGACCATGGGTCCATAGCAGTAGCTAGATGGTCGTCTTCTCCTTGTTGTGCTTCATTGTTGGATCTTGTGAGCTGCCTAACATGATCAAGATCATCTATCTGTAATACTATATGTTGTGTTTGTCGGGATCCGATGGATAGAGAATACTATGTTATGGTGATTATTAATCTATTGTTTATGTGTTGTTTATGATCTTGCATGCTCTCCGTTATTAGTAGAGGCTCTGGCCCAGTTTTTACTCTTAACTCCAAGAGGGAGTATTTATGCTCGATAGTGGGTTCATGCCTTCATTGACACCTGGGACAGTGACAGAAAGTTCTAAGGTTGTGATGTGCTGTTGCCACTAGGGATAAAACATTGATTCTATGTCTAAGGATGTAGTTGTCGATTACATTACGCACCATACTTAATGCAATTGTCTGTTGCTTAGCAACTTAATACTGAATGGGGTTCGGATGATAACCTGAAGGTGGACTTTTTAGGCATAGATGCAGTTGGATGGCGGTCTATGTACTTTGTCGTAATGCCCAATTAAATCTCACTATATTTATCATATCATGTATATGCATTGTTATGCCCTTCTCTATTTGTCAATTGCCCGACTGTAATTTGTTCACCCAACATGCTTTTATCTTATGGGAGAGACACCTCTAGTGAACTGTGGACCCCGGTCCTATTCTTTACATAGCATACAATCTACTGCAATTGTGTTTTTGTTTTCTTTGCAAACAATCATCTTCCACTCGATACGCTTAATCCTTTGTTACAGCAAGCCGGTGAGATTGACAACCTCACTGTTTCGTTGGGACAAAGTACTTGGGTTGTGTTGTGCAGGTTCCACGTTGGCGCCGGAATCCCTGTTGTTGCCCGCATCACATTTCGCCACCATCAACCTTCAACGTGCTTCTTGGCTCCTACTGGTTCGATTAAACCTTGGTTTCTTTCTGAGGGAAAACTTGCTACTGTGCGCATCATACCTTCCTCTTGGGGTTCCCAACGAACGTGTGAGTTACACGCCATCAGGCAGCACCTCCGTACTCGGTCACACGTTCGGTGTTGATGAAGACGACGTCCTTCTCCCTGTTCCAGCGGGCAGCGGAAGTAGTAGATCCTCCTCGGAATCCCGGCAGCACGATGGCGTGGTGGCGGTGGTGGTGGAGAACTCCGGCAGGGCTTCGCCTAAGCGTATGCGGAGTTGCGGTGGAGGAGGAGGCGGCTAGGGTTTGGGGAGAGGGTCTAGGGCGCCGGCCACTTGGGGGCTTTGGCCTAGATGGCTTGGGTGTGGCCGGCCCCCTCCCCTTGGCCCTCATTATATAGGTGGAAGCCCCAAAGAGTTGGATCCCAAGTCTTCGAATAAGACCCCAAAAGCAAACCTACCTTTGGTGGGAAACCTACCCAAGGAGGGAGTCCCACTTGAGGTGGGATTCCCACCTTTCCTTGGTGGGGGGGTGGCCGGCCACCATAGGTGGAGTCCACCTGGGACTCCCCCTCTAGGGTTTGGCCGGCCATGGATGTGGAGTCCCTCCGGGACTCCACCTTCCATAGTGCCTTTCTTCCGGACTTTTCTAGAACCTTCTAGAACCTTCCATAAATGCACCGGATCATTTCCAAACTTGGAATATGACTTCCTATATATGAATCTTAATCTCCGGACCATTCCGGAACTCCTCATGATGTCCTGGATCCCATCCGAGACTCCGAACAAAACTTCGAACTCCATTTCCAAATTCCATATCTACTCAAACGACATCAAACCTTAAGTGTGTCACCCTACGGTTCGCGAACTATGCGACATGGTTGAGACTTCTCTCCGACCAATAACCAATAGCGGGATCTAGAGATCCATAATGGCTCCCACATATTCAACGATGACTTAGTGATCGAATGAACCATTTACATACGATACCGATTCCCTTTGTCTCGTGATATATTACTTGTCCGAGGTTTGATCATCGGTATCACAATACCTTGTTCAACCTCGTCTCCTCACAAGTACTCTTTACTCGTACCATGGTATGTGGTCTCTTATGAACCATTCATATGCTTGCAAGCTAATTAGACGACATTCCACCGAGAGGGCCCAGAGTATATCTATCCGTCATCGGGATGGACAAATCCCACTGTTGATCCATATGCCTCAAGCTCATACTTTCCGGATACCTAATCCCACCTTTATAACCACCCATTTACGCAGTGGCGTTTGATGTAATCAAAGTACCCTTCCGGCATAAGTGATTTATATGATCTCATGGTCGAAAGGACTTGGTAACTATGTATCGAAAGCTTATAGCAAATGAACTTAATGACGTGATCTTATGCTACGCTTAATTGGGTGTGTCCATTACATCATTCACATAATGATATAACCTTGTCATTAATAACATCCAATGTTCATGATCAGGAAACGATGATCATCTATTAATCAACAAGCTAGTTATACAAGAGGCTGATACGTCTCCAACGTATCGATAATTTCTTATGTTCCATGCCACTTTATTGATGATACCTACATGTTTTATGCACATTATATGTCATATTTATGCATTTTCTGGAACTAACCTATTAACAAGATGCCGAAGAGCCGTTGCTGTTTTCTGCTGTTTTTGGTTTCAGAAATCCTAGTAAGGAAATATTCTCGGAATTGGACGAAATCTTCGCCCAGGGTCCTATTTTTGCACGAAGCTTCCAGAAGACCGAAGAGGGAAGGAAGTGGGGCCACGAGGCGCCAACACCATAGGCGGCGCGGCCCAGGCCTTGGCCGCGCCGACCTAGTGTGGGGCCCTCGTGTGGCCCCCAGCGTTGCCCTTTCGCCTACTTAAAGCCTCCGTCGCGAAACCCCCAGTACCGAGAGCCACGATACGGAAAACCTTCCAGAGACGCCGCCGCGAATCCCATCTCGGGGGATTCGGGAGATCGCCTCCGGCACCCTGCCGGAGGGGGATTCATCTCCCGGAGGACTCTACACCGCCATGGTCGCCTCCGGAGTGATGAGTGAGTAGTCCCCTGGACTATGGGTCCATAGCAGTAGCTAGATGGTCGTCTTCTCCTTGTTGTGCTTCATTGTTGGATCTTGTGAGCTGCCTAACATGATCAAGATCATCTATATGTAATTCTATATGTTGTGTTTGTCGGGATCCGATGGATAGAGAATACTATGATTATGGTGATTATCAATCTATTGTTTATGTATTGTTTATGATCTTGCATGCTCTCCGTTACTAGTAGAGGCTCTGGCCAAGTTTTTACTCTTAACTCCAAGAGGGAGTATTTATGCTCGATAGTGGGTTCATGCCTTCATTGACACCTGGGACAGTGACAGAAAGTTCTAAGGTTGTGATGTGCTGTTGCCACTAGGGATAAAACATTGATTCTATGTCTAAGGATGTAGTTGTCGATTACATTACGCACCATACTTAATGCAATTGTCTGTTGCTTAGCAACTTAATACTGAATGGGGTTCGGATGATAACCTGAAGGTGGACTTTTTAGGCATAGATGCAGTTGGATGGCGGTCTATGTACTTTGTCGTAATGCCCAATTAAATCTCACTATATTTATCATATCATGTATATGCATTGTTATGCCCTTCTCTATTTGTCAATTGCCCGACTGTAATTTGTTCACCCAACATGCTTTATCTTATGGGAGAGACACCTCTAGTGAACTGTGGACCCCGGTCCTATTCTTTACATAGCATACAATCTACTGCAATTGTGTTTTACTATTTTCTTTGCAAACATCTTCCACTCGATACGTTTAATCCTTTGTTACAGCAAGCCGGTGAGATTGACAACCTCACTGTTTCGTTGGGACAAAGTACTTGGGTTGTGTTGTGCAGGTTCCACGTTGGCGCCGGAATCCCTGGTGTTGCGCCGCATCACATTTCGCGACCATCAACCTTCAACGTGCTTCTTGGCTCCTACTGGTTCGATTAAACCTTGGTTTCTTTCTGAGGGAAAACTTGCTACTGTGCGCATCATACCTTCCTCTTGGGGTTCCCAACGAACGTGTGAGTTACACGCCATCAATCTCTTTTTCTGGCGCCGTTGGGGAGATCAAGACACGCTGCAAGGGGAGTCTCCACTTCTCAATCTCTTTACTTTGTTTTTGTCTTGCTTTATTTTATTTACTACTTTGTTTGCTGCACCTAATCAAAATACAAAAAAATTAGTTGCTAGTTTTACTTTATTTACTGTCTTGCTCTCTATATCAAAAACACAAAAAAATTAGTTACTTGCATTTACTTTATCTAGTTTGTTTTATTTACTGTTGCTAAAATGAATACCCCTGAAAATACTAAGTTGTGTGACTTCACAAATGCAAATAATAATGATTTCCTATGCACATCTATTGCTCCACCTGCTACTACAGCAGAATTCTTTGAAATTAAACCTGCTTTACTAAATCTTGTCATGAGAGATCAATTTTCTGGTGCTAGTTCTGATGATGCTGCTGCCCATCTTAATAATTTTGTTGAACTTTGTGAAATGCAAAAGTATAAAGATGTAGATGGTGATATTATTAAATTGAAAGTGTTTCCTTTCTCATTAAGAGGAAGAGCTAAAGATTGGTTGCTATCTTTGCCTAAGAATAGTATTGATTCATGGACTAAATGCAAGGATGATTTTATTGGTAGATATTATCCTCCCGCTAAAATTATATCTTTGAGAAGTAGCATAATGAATTTTAAGCAATTAGATACTGAACATGTTGCTCAAGCATGGGAGAGAATGAAAACTTTGGTAAAGAATTGCCCAACCCATGGACTGACTACTTGGATGATCATCCAAACCTTCTATGCAGGACTAAATTTTTCTTCGCGGAATTTATTGGATTCAGCTGCTGGAGGTACCTTTATGTCCATCACATTGGGGCGGCTACAAAACTTCTTGATGATATGATGATAAATTACTCTGAAGTGGCACACGGAAAGAGCTCCACAAGGTAAGAAGGTAAATTCTGTTGAAGAAACCTCTTCCTTGAGTGATAAGATTGATGTGATTATGTCTATGCTTGTGAATGGTAGATCTAATGTTGATCCAAATAATGTTCCTTTAGCTTCATTGGTTGCTCAAGAAGAAAATGTTGATTTGAATTTCATTAAAAATAATAATTTCAACAACAATGCTTATAGGAACAACTCTTGTAATAACTATAGGCCATATCCTTCTGCTAATGGTAATGGTTATGGTAATTCTTATGGGAATTCTTACAATAATAATAGGAATGTACCATCTGGTCTTGAAGCTATGCTTAAAGAATTTATTAGTACACAAACTGCTTTTAACAAATCTGTTGAGGAAAAGCTTGATAAAATTGATATTATTGCTTCTAGAGTCGATAGACTTGCCTCTGATGTTAAGTTATTAAAATTGAAAGTTATGCCTAATGATGATATTGATAATAAGATTACTACTACAGCAAATGCCATCCAAGTTAGAATTAATGAGAATATAAGATTAATGGCTGAACTGCGTGCTAGGTGGGATAGAGAAGAAAATGAAAAACTAGCTAAAGATAATAATGTAGCTAAAGTTTGGACTATTACCACCACTAGTAATGCTAATTCTTCACATGTTGCTGCACCTCCTACTATCAATGGTAAAATAATTGGTGTTGGCAATGTTTCTACTCCTAGTGCAAAGCGTACAAAACTGCCTGAAATTGCTAAAACTGCTGAAACTGCTTGTGATAAAACTGCTGAAATTTTTTCCAACCTTGGGAACAATGATCCCATTGCTGTAGCTCATAATGATTTAGACTTTGATGATTGCCACATCTCTGAAGTTATAAAGTTCTTACAAAAACTTGCTAAAAGTCCTAATGCTAGTGCTATAAATTTAGCCTTTACAAAACATATTACAAATGCTCTCATAAAAGCTAGAGAAGAGAAACTAAAACTTGAAACTTCTATTCCTAGAAAGTTAGAAGATGGTTGGGAGCCCATCATTAAAATGAAATTCAATGACTTTGAATGTAATGCTTTATGTGATCTTGGTGCAAGTATTTCTGTTATGCCTAAAAAGATTTATGATATGCTTGACTTGCCACCATTGAAGAATTGTTATTTGGATGTTAATCTTGCTGATAATGTTAAAAAGAAACCTTTGGGGAGGATTGATAATGTGCACATTACGATTAACAATAACCTTGTCCCCGTTGATTTTGTTGTCTTGGATATCGAATGCAATGCATCTTGTCCTATTGTGTTGGAAAGACCTTTTCTTCGAACCGTTGGTGCTGTTATTGATATGAGGGAAGGTAATATTAAATATCAATTTCCTCTCAAGAAAGGTATGGAACACTTCCCTAGAAAGAGAATGAAGTTGCCTTTTGATTCTATTATTAGAACAAGCTATGATGTTGATGCTTCATCTCTCGATGTTACTTGATTTGCACTTTCTGCGCCTAGCTGTAAAGAAAAGCGCTTATGGGAGACAACCCATGTTTTTACTACAGCAATTTTTTGTTTTGTTGAGTCTTGGAAGTTGTTTACTACTGTAGCAACCTCTCCTTATCATGTTTTTGTGCCAAGTAAAGTTTCTATGTCAAAGTTGATGTTATATTTGGGATCGCTGCGCAGAAACAGCATTGCTGTCTGTCACGAATCTGGGCACAGTTCTCTGTAGAAAATTCGAAAAAATCTGCCAATTTACGAGCGTGATCCTCAGATATGTACGCAACTTTCATTAGTTTTGAGTTTTTCCATTTGAGCAAGTCTGGTGCCAGCTTTAAATTCGTCTTTACGGACTGTTCTGTTTTTGACAGATTCTGCCTTTTATTTCGCATTGCCTCTTTTGCTATGTTGGATTCATTTCTTTGATCCACTAATGTCCAGTAGCTTTATGCAATGTCCAAAAGTGTAAAGAATGTTTGTGTCACCTCTGAACATGTGAATTATTAATTGTGCACTAACCCTCTAATGAGTTTGCTAGAAGTTTGGTGTGAAGGAAGTTTTCAAGGGTCAAGAGAGGAGTATGATATACTATGATCAAGAGGAGTGAAAGCTCTAAGCTTGGGGATGCCCCCGTGGTTCACCCCTGCATATTTTAAGAAGCGTCTAAGCTTGGGGATGCCCAAGGCATCCCCTTCTTCATCGACAACATCATCAGGTTCCTCCCCTGAAACTATATTTTTATTTCACATCTTGTGTTCTTTACTTGGAGCGTCGGTTTGTTTTTGTTTTTGTTTGAATAAGATGGATCCTAGCATTCACTTTGTGGGAGAGAGACACGCTCCGCTGTTGCATATGGACACATGTGTCCTTAGGCTTTACTCATAATGTTCAAGGCGAAGTTTCTTCTTCGTTAAATTGTTATATGGTTGGAATTGAAAAATGCTACATGTAGTAATTGGTAAAATGTCTTGGATAATGTGATACTTGGCAATTGTTGTGCTCATGATTAAGCTCTTGCATCATATGCTTTGCACCCATTAATGAAGAAATACATAGAGCTTGCTAAAATTTGATTTGCATATTTGGTCTCTCTAAGGTCTAGATAATATCTAGTATTGAGTTTTGAACAACAAGGAAGACGGTGTAGAGTCTTATAATGTTTACAATATGTCTTTTATGTGAGTTTTGCTGCACCGGTTCATCCTTGAGTTTGCTTCAAATAACCTTGCTAGCCTAAACCTTGTATCGAGAGGGAATACTTCTCATGCATCCAAAATCCTTGAGCCAACCACTATGCCATTTGTGTCCACCATATCTACCTACTACATGGTATTTCTCCGCCATTCCAAAGTAAATTGCTTGAGTGCTACCTTTAAAATTCCATCATTCACCTTTGCAATATATAGCTCATGGGACAAAATAGCCTTAAAAACTATCGTAGTATTGAATATGTACTTATGCACTTTATCTTTTATTAAGTTGCTTGTTGTGCGATAACCATGCTTGGGGAACGCCATCAACTATTGTTGAATATCATGTGAGTTGCTATGCATGTCCGTCTTGTCTGAAGGATCTATCACCTTAGTGGTTGGAGCATGCAAAATTGTTAGAGAAGAACATTGGGCCGCTAACTAAAGCCATGAATCATGGTTGAAGTTTCAGTTTTGGACATATATCCTCAATCTCATATGAGAATAATAATTGTTGCTACATTCTTATGCATTTAAGAGGAGTCAATTATCTGTTGTCCATGTTGTCCCGGTATGGATGTCTAAGTTGAGAATAATCAAAAGCGAGAAATCCAAAATGCGAGCTTTCTCCTTAGACCTTTGTACAGGCGGCATGGAGGTACCCCTTTGTGACACTTGGTTGAAACATGGCATGCAAAGATCCGGTAGTCCAAGCTAAGTAGGACGAGGTGCGGGCACTATTAGTATACTATGCATGAGGCTTGCAACTTGTAAGATATAATTTACATAACTCATATGCTTTATTACTACCGTTGACAAAATTGTTTCATGTTTTCAAAATAAAAGCTCTAGCACAAATACAGCAATCGATGCTTTCCTCTTTGAAGGACCATTATTTTACTTTTATTGTTGAGTCAGTTTACCTATCTCCTTCCACCTTAAGAAGCAAACACTTGTGTGAACTGTGCATTGATTCCTACATACTTGCATATTGCACTTGTTATACTACTTTATGTTGACAATATCCATGAGATATACATGTTATAAGTTGAAAGCAACCGCTGAAACTTAATCTTCCTTTGTGTTGCTTCAACACCTTTACTTTGATTTATTGCTTTATGAGTTAACTCTTATGCAAGACTTATTGATGCTTGTCTTGAAGTACTATTCATGAAAAGTCTTTGCTATATGATTCAGTTGTTTACTCATGTCATTACCTTTGTTTTGATCGCTGCATTCATTACATATGTTTACAAATAGTATGATCAAGATTATGATGGCATGTCACTTCAGAAATTATCTTTGTTATCGTTTTACCTGCTCGGGACGAGCAGAACTAAGCTTGGGGATGCTAATACGTCTCCAACGTATCGATAATTTCTTATGTTTCATGCCACTTTATTGATGATACCTACATGTTTTATGCACATTATATGTCATATTTATGCATTTTAGGAACTAACCTATTAACAAGATCCGAAGAGCCGGTTGTTGTTTAGTTGTTTTTGGTTTCAGAAATCCTAGTAAGGAAATATTCTCGGAATTGGACGAAATCTTCGCCCGGGGTCCTATTTTTGCACGAAGCTTCAGAAGACCGAAGAGGGAAGGAAGTGGGGCCACGGGCGCCATCACCATAGGCCGGCGCGGCCCGAGGCCTTGGCCGCGCCGACCTAGGGTGTGGGGCCCTCGTGGCCCGTTTTGCGCCTACTTAAAGCCTCCGTCGCGAGCCCCGGTACCGGGAGCCACGATACGGAAAACCTTCAGACGCCGCCGCCGAATCCCATCTCGGGGGTTCAGGAGATCGCCTCGGCACCCTGCCGGAGAGGGGATTCATCTCCCGGAGGACTCTACACCGCCATGGTCGCCTCCGGAGTGATGAGTGAGTAGTTCACCCCTGGACTATGGGTCCATAGCAGTAGCTAGATGGTCGTCTTCTCCTTGTTGTGCTTCATTGTTGGATCTTGTGAGCTGCCTAACATGATCAAGATCATCTATATGTAATTCTATATGTTGTGTTTGTCGGGATCCGATGGATAGAGAATACTATGATTATGGTGATTATCAATCTATTGTTTATGTGTTGTTTATGATCTTGCATGCTCTCCGTTACTAGTAGAGGCTCTGGCCAAGTTTTTACTCTTAACTCCAAGAGGGAGTATTTATGCTCGATAGTGGGTTCATGCCTTCATTGACACCTGGGACAGTGACAGAAAGTTCTAAGGTTGTGATGTGCTGTTGCCACTAGGGATAAAACATTGATTCTATGTCTAAGGATGTAGTTGTCGATTACATTACGCACCATACTTAATGCAATTGTGTTGCTTAGCAACTTAATACTGAATGGGGTTCGGATGATAACCTGAAGGTGGACTTTTTAGGCATAGATGCAGTTGGATGGCGGTCTATGTCCTTTGTCGTAATGCCCAATTAAATCTCACTATATTTATCATATCATGTATATGCATTGTTATGCCCTTCTCTATTTGTCAATTGCCCGACTGTAATTTGTTCACCCAACATGCTTTATCTTATGGGAGAGACACCTCTAGTGAACTGTGGACCCCGGTCATATTCTTTACATAGCATACAATCTACTGCAATTGTGTTTTACTATTTTCTTTGCAAACATCTTCCACTCGATACGTTTAATCCTTTGTTACAGCAAGCCGGTGAGATTGACAACCTCACTGTTTCGTTGGGACAAAGTACTTGGGTTGTGTTGTGCAGGTTCCACGTTGGCGCCGGAATCCCTGGTGTTGCGCCGCATCACATTTCGCGACCATCAACCTTCAACGTGCTTCTTGGCTCCTACTGGTTCGATTAAACCTTGGTTTCTTTCTGAGGAAAACTTGCTACTGTGCGCATCATACCTTCCTCTTGGGGTTCCCAACGAACGTGTGAGTTACACGCCATCGAGGCTTACTAGGGACTTCTTGTTGTTTACATAACACACATGTATCAATGTTTCGGTTAATACAATTATAGCATGGTATATAAACATTTATCATAAACACAAAGATATATAATAACCAATTTATTATTGCCTCTTGGGCATATCTCCAACACTTGTGGTGCAATTAAATAATTGTAAAACCAGTTTTAAATTGTTGGTTAGATTTTGTAAAAATCTGCGAAAAGTGCACAAATAGTATTTGTAAAGAGAGGTCTCAAATAGTAATACACAAATCTGAGTCCTTGGTATTTTCCTTCGGAGGAACTCTAAAATCAAGTTCTTGTCATGCTAATTGCTATGTAGTCAAGGCTTTAATTCCATGTTGCTACATTTGATAGCACTAATTGGTCTCACTTTAACTATTTAAAGCTATAATTAGTCTGTTAGGCGTTTTCTTAGGGCATGTACAATGGTGATATTTTAGCAATGCCACGTAGGATAAATGCTGATGTGGAGGAAAGAGAATGTCAAAAAAAGACTTTGCCTTCTCTTAGCTAAGAGATGATCTCTTAGCACAATCTGTCTCACCATATATTTAGGATGTCTAGTTATTAAAGATAAAACTAAAAAAGAACCCATTGTACATCATGTTTTACTGCCATATCTAGATTACATGGCACAATTAAGATAAGATGGTCTTATCAACCATTGTACATGCCCTTAACATTGTCTACTCTGATAAATTTTATTTCCTAGTATTAACTACTCTCACATTTGCCTTAATACTTGGCGCATTTCCTCTTGTATCCAATTGGTATAGAAAAGTTAAAGCAAGTATTGATTTGCTGCAATATTAAGCGTCAATTTCAGAGCAATTATTGATGCTCCCGATCTAATCCTCGCACATAGCCGGGTTAGAAAAGTCTGGATGTATTGAATTGGCGACTTTTGCGAGAAATATGGGCCCTCGAGTCATGGTGAAAGTGCATATTGATGCAAATTGCCATTTTGGCACTTTCAGAATAATAATTATGACACTAGTCCTTTATCAGAACGGTCAGATACGTCTTGGTACTCCACCGTGTCGTTCTAGAGTACCGGGGTACCGTAAATTTTGTCGTTAAAAAACAGTTGTGAAGTTACCAAACAAATATTGAGACACAAATCTTGGGTTAAATTTTGAAAAAAAATATAGATATGCAATTGGATATATCTGTTATCAAAAGAAAATGTGAATACATAGCCAATTTCAGCAATTCTTAGTTCTGTTAATCATTTTTTTCAAACCTTAAAACCTCGAAAGAATTATTCATTATTATAGTGTAGTATTTTTATCAGGATTTGCTATTCTCAACTAACTTCGTGCTCAGTTAAGTTTTATACCGTTTGATTTTCATCTTGATTCGCCCTAGTCATGAATTGTAAAATAAGTTGTAACTAAAATTTGATGACATCACGTGGCTGAGAACGAAATTAGTTCTTAGTCAACTGAGATATAGTCACACCTTTTTATCTTTTTACTAGTCTTCCGATTGATTTATTGCATTTTATGACATTTAGCGGATTAATCTACAATTCGCATTTAGAAATTTCTCTGCTGAAACTCAAAACACACCTAAACAGTGACAATGAGCTAGCCTGCAATTAGGCTATGAAAACGCACATGCCACAACAACCTCCGGCTCGCTTATGTTCCCCTAATTTTGCAACGCCGCGCGCATGCAGGATATATATAACACCCTAAATCCGCCATGGACCTCTCACCGCCTCAAATCGATCCCCGGCGCTCCCTCCTTCGCGTCGCGCCATGGGTTGCGGCACCTCCAAGGAAGCCGTGATCAGCAGCGACGGCAGCGGCAGGTGCAGCCGCAAGCTCTTCCGGCGGAAGTCCAGCGTCGTCGCCACTGGCGCACACCAACCGGTCGCCGCGAAGGACAATGGCGACGTTGTGAAGCATCACAAGGCGGCGTCGGCGCCGGAGAAGGCCGTCGAGAAGAGGAGCGGCAAGGCCGGTAAAGCGGCCCCCGTTGTTGAGGGCAGCGACGAGGTGGTGTCGACCGTGATCGGCGCGAAGGTAATCGGGGAGAAGAAAGAGGGGGAGGAGATCAAGAAGGACGGTAAGGAAGTAGCAATCGGCGCCACCGACGCGAAGGGCGAGAAGGAGACGGCGAGCGAGAAGTTCACCGGGGAGAAGAAAGACGAGGGCGTCAGCGACAAGGAAGTCGTCGCCGATCTGATCAAGGACGACGTGGCATCGGCTACCGGGAGCGTCGTCATCGTGCAGGAGGAAGAAGAGGGGACCGAGAATGGCGAGCCTGTCGAGGTGTCGATCGTGGCAGACGAGCGAGAAGACGAAGATCAGGGAGTGTCGTCGGCGGGCGCAAACGACGAGGAGGGGTGGTCGACCGAGAAAGACATCGAGGAGATCGCTGTGGACGAGGATGACAGCACTGTCACCTTCGCCGATGGCCCGGTGGGTGTTGCCGCCGTGGCGGATGACGGTGCCCTCATCTCGGCTGATGCGCCAGCGACCGAGGAGGATGAGATTACCGACTTCCCGGCTACCACGGTGGCCGGGGACGACGGCGTGGCCGCGCCGGTGGACAAGGAGGACGAACCCGTCTCATTCGCGTCCGCTCCGTTGGCCGAGGAGGTCGACGGTGTCATCCTGCCGGCTGCTCCTGTCGGCGAGGCAGTTGACGTTGCCGCCCTCACGGTGACTCCTCTGGCCAAGCCGAATGGAAGTGCCGTCTCCATAGATGCTCCGGTGGCGAAAAAGGATGAAAGCGTCACCATTGCGGCTACTCCGGACGTCCCGGAGGACGACGTTGCAGCCACCGTCGACGCGGCGGCCTCGACGACTGCCAACGAGGACGAAGGTGTCATGTCCACGGCTGCTCCGGCTTCCACGGAGGACGAAGGTGCACCTACTGTCGACGTGGCTGCACCGACGACGACCAATTATGACGAAACTGTCGCCTCCACCGCTGCACTGGTGGCCAACGCAGACGAAAGCCTCACATCACCGGCCGCGTCCGAGGTGGAGGCGGCAGAGCAACCTTCACCGTCCGGCAATGATGATGAATTGAGAAACGAGCAAGAGCTGCCGGAACCTACCGCCGTCGAGGAGGCGGCCAGCGAGGCCGACGGCGAGACAGAGCAAGCGAAGGAGCCAGAAGAGTTGGTCAACGTCGAGCAGGAGCAGGACGAGAGCGTTGTGCCTCAGGAGCCAGAGGAGGCCACATCAGCGGCCGCGTCGAGAAACGATGACGGTACCGGTATTTTCCATTTTCTCCATTCATAATAACAAAACCATGCACTCGTTAGATTTCAATTTGATTTGATTTGTACATACCACCATTTGCAGGGGAATCTGACGGAAAACAAGCCGTTGCTTCGAATGATGCCGCAAACGCAGATCAGCTAACAGAAGGGGATGAGCCGTCCGTCGAAGAGAAAAGGGAGGACGAAGAGCCAGCCGTCGCTCCAATCGAGTCGTCATTGAGTTGAAATTGAGACGTGTGAGCATCGCAACAGCCAACTCAGATGTATTTGTGCGTTTGTGATTTATAAATGTGCAGTTTGCTACTCCGCTCTGTTCCTTCCATCGGCATGAAACGTGCATGCAAACATTCAACTTTAGCATTTTCATGTTTTTCTTTTGGTAATCTTCGGGGGGTTTTTATAAATGGAAATACCTCGTGTCTGATACAATATTAATAGATGAAAGAGAAAAATTGTACACAAACAGAAGTGTTTTTGCTAATCTGAATTATCAAGGACAACCTAATTACTCGCTTGGCTAGGGAGCCAATATATAAACACAACACTTGAATTTAAGTCCTCAAGGATACTAATTCGGGTTGCAGTTTATTCTGAGGACTAGGCTTGGTTAGTAACCAAGATATAAAAATCCTACTAGTCATCCTTAAGTTAAAGGTTGCAAATTTTCCAAGAACTTAATTCTAAGACAACTAGACTAGTTTTGGATTAATTTTGTTGAGATAAAATCTACGCTACATGCCGATATATCTTTTTAATCTTAGCTTCATAATATTCACAAAGCCCGCAAAGGCTACAAAGACCGCAACTAATATGCTTAATTGGATGGCAGACCGTGTGGTTCGACTAACTCAAGCAACCTTCATGCAAGGGAGAAACATTCTAGATGGGGTGAAGATTCCTCATGAGACGGTCCATGAACTACAACGAAAAAAGGAATTAGATAATTTCTAAAATTGATTCTGATAAGGCATATGAAAAATTCAAATGGTCATTTCTTCAAAAATCTCTGAAAATGAAAGGGTTTTCCGAAGTGTGGCATGCTTGGATCTATAATTTTAACACTAGAGATAGTGTGATCATTAAAGTCAATTATGATGTTGCCATTAATTTCAGTTGAAAGTAGTTAAGGGAAGACGACTCTCACACATTTTATTTAATATTATGGCGGATATGTTGGCCATCACGATTGAACGTGCAACTAAAATTGCCAAATTGAGGAGTAGTTCCACATCTAGTGGATAGTGAACTTGTTAGGGAATGCGCTATGTCAAAAAAAAAAGCACATAAGCAAGATCATATGCAAGAGGGATGTAACGGATTCATACCCTCGATGTTCTTATCACGTAGTAGAGACGCGAGTCAATTCCTCTATACCCGTCTATCCGCGACAAGATGTATTATCCCGCAATCAAGTGTTGCATATGCAACGCCTCTATGATATCCACACGTACATGAGAAGGTATGACCCATCGAACGTGTGATCAAGTATGAACAAAGCAGTAACGTCTTCGTGAAGATCCGGCAGCACATCAACGATCGCTGGCTAGACTATATCTAGACGATGATAATGATCCAGAAGTACTCCATGAAGAAGACGTGTCAATTTTGGCAGATATCTCCGGGAGGCTGCTAGGGCGGTGATGCTTGGGCGGTGGGGTGGTGCTGCTAGGGTTAGCTCCACCCCACCCTTTACTCCCCTCCCACAAACCGTGCCATCATCTTAGTCCGGATGGCTATGGAGGGCTCTCATGCGACTGTTGGCACATGGTGTCCCTCTGTGCCTCTGCTTACAGATCGTTCTGGAACCTTTCGTGAATATTTTGGACGTTTCCACATGTCTGTATATCCTTCTAGAGCTTTTCATAAAAGTCTGAAACCATTTCGAACAATCTTGGTCATATTTTGGACACATCTAGATCATTATGGGACTCTCACAACTACTTAGTAAGATATAATTCTTGTCTTTGATAAACTACAAATAACAATAGTTACGACGTGTTTGACGATAAATTTATCGGGATCTATCCAACACCATTGTTTCTCCAACGGTGTGTCCTCACACATTACCGGCAATATCTTAGCACTTTATATTTGTCCATAGTCAGGAAAACAAGACCATCATCAATATAAAAACTAGTCTTAGAGGTGACAGTAGGGATGTCGAGGCACACACCTAAACTTCGCGCTCTCTTTTAGGCGACAAATAAAAGCCAACATAAATAACCACATCGGGGAAACTGGAGATGCTACACATCCATATGTTGCTTCAAGGAATCCCATATTAGGATCCTTTAGAAGATATGATATTTGATCCTTAATTAATGTGTGTGGTAATAATTCTAGTTTCATTTAATCTAACCCATATATAAACTCACCTCTATCCAAAATAATATATTTTTTAAATGTCACATTGAAGTTTATAGTGCTTGACTGGATGATCTACTTCAATTTCATCAACTCAAGTGAAACTTCGTGACAAGTTTAATTTAAAAGCGCGAAAATTCCCAAAATTTTTTATGCATGAATGCAATACACACATCTATTTCCTCTCTTTTTATGGCCTCTAATCATGGGATGTTACACAACTCCTACTCTACACTACGCATGCTCGCCCGCCTTCGTACTGTAACAAGATTCCAGTTGTACGAGTCGAGGTGATCTCTTGGTTTGAGTTGACTCTCGTTCCGTGTTGGAGTAGAGCTCAGGACGGTACCTGAAAGACTGAAGTTAGAATCAGCAATGTGCATCCTCCCGGAGCCCGCTCCTTTCGCCACCCTGAGGCGACCGGGGCACCCCTGCCCTCCCTACCCAGTACCCGTCGCCTTCCCCTCCTCCCCAGCCGTCGCCACCGACGAGAGACGCTGGGCAAACCCCGCACGTTGTCGGCGGCGGTGGAGCTCCTCTTCTCCGCGCGCTAGGAGGCCCGACTGGGCGGCCCCGTCCTAGCAATGTTGACCCGCGGTGGTGTCGGCTCCAGATGCTGTCGAGGGCCCCGGGGTCGTTGATGACGCACAAGTATAGGGGATCGCAACAGTCTTCGAGGGAAGTAAAACCCAAATTTATTGATTTGACACAAGGGGAAGGAGAGATACTTATAAGCCTTAACAACTGAGTTGTCAATTCAGCTGCACCTGGAAAAGCACTAGTAATGAGTGATGTGAGCGCAGCATAATATGGGAGCAATAGTGTAACACAAGAGTGGAAGTAACACAGAGGCAATGGCACCAGAAAATAGTTGATACTACTTCCAATGACATATAGAACGAGTATAGGATGATAAGAGATGGACCGGGGTTCCCAGCTATCTACACTAGTGGTAACTCTCCAATAACAAGTGTTGGGTGAACAAATTACGTTGGGCAATTGATAGGATTGAAATAGCATTAAGACAGAACATCAAGTCTATTAATCATGTAGGCATGTTTTCCATATATAGTCATACGTGCTCGCAATGAGAAACTTGCATAACATCTTTTATCCTACCAGCCGGTGGCAGCCGGGCCTCAAGGGAATCTACTGGCAATTAAGGTACTCCTTTTAATAGAGCACCGGAGCAAAGCATTAACACTTGGTGAAAACATGTGATCCTCATATCTAAGACTTCCCCTCCAGTTATCCCAGTTGTTGTCACTCCGGGGCCTCGGGTTCCGGACATAGACATATGCAAATAACTTGTAGATACAATCTAAGCACTAATTGTAGAGCTCAAATCTAAGATCATGCCACTCGTGCACTAGTGACAAGCATTAAACACAACAAAATTGCAGCAACAATAACTTCACAAAATTATATAGATAGACTGATCATAATGTAACAATTCATCGGATCTCAACAAACACAACACCGATTACATCAGATGGATCTCAATCATGTAAGGCAGCTCATGAGATCATTGTATTGAAGTACATGGGAGAGAGTACCAACTAGCTACAGCTAGAACCCGTAGTCCATGGGGAAACTACTCACGGAGCATGATGGAGGCGGTGGCGTCGATGGAGATGGCTTCCGGGGCACTTCCCCGTCCGGCGGCGTGCCGGGACAGAGATTCTGTCCCCGAAACGAGTTTCGCGATGGCGGCGGTGCCCTGGAGTCTTTTGGAGTTTCGTCAATTGGTATCGGGTTTTTAGGTCGCGAGGGATTTTATAGGCGAAGAGGCGGCGCAGAGGAGGTGGGGGCCCACCCCATAGGGCGGCGCGCCCCCTCTTGGCCGCGCCGCAGTGTGGGGCCCTGGGCCTCCTCTCCGGCTCCCCTTCGGTGTTCTGGTCCGTCTCGGTGAAATAAGATGTTTGGCTTTCGTTTCGTCGAATTCCGAGAACATTGCCCGAACAGCCTTTCTGGAACCAAAAACAGCAGAAAACAGGAACTGGCACTTCGGCATCTTTTTAATAGGTTAGTCCGGAAAATGCATAAAATCATTATAAAGTGTGAGCAAAACATGTAGGTATTGTCATAAAACTAGCATGGAACATCATAAATTATAGATACGTTGGAGACGTATCAAGCATCCCCAAGCTTAGTTCCTACTCGCCCTCGAGTAGGTAAACGATAAAAGAATAATTTCTGTAGTGACATGCTACTTACATAATATTGATCATACTATTGTAAAGCATATGAGATGAACGAAGTGACTCAAGGCAACGATCTATAGTTTGCTAACAAATAGATAACATATCGCAAAACTTTTCATAAATAGTACTTTCAAGACAAGCATCAAAAAGTCTTGCATAAGAGTTAGCTCATAAAGCAATAAATTCAAAGTAAAGGCATTGAAGCAACACAAAGGATGATTAAGTTTCAGCAATTGCTTTCAACTTTCAACCTGCATATCTCATGGATAATTGTCAACACAAAGTAATATAATAAGTGCAATAAGTAAGCATGTAAGAATCAATGCACAGTTGACACAAGTGTTTGCTTCCAAGATAGAAAGAAGTAGGTAAAGTGACTCAACATAAAGTAAAAGATAGGCCCTTCGCAGAGGGAAGCGGGGATTAAATCATGTGCTAGAGCTTTTCAAGTTTTGAAATCATATAGAGAGCATAAAAGTAAAGTTTTGAGAGGTGTTTGTTGTTGTCAACGAATGGTAGTGGGTACTCTAACTACCTCATCAACCAGACTTTCAAGAGCAGCTCCCATGAAGGACGTTATCTCTACCAGCAAGGTAGATCATCCCTCTTCTCTTTTGTTTACACATGTATTTTAGTTTCATTATTGATGACACTCCTTCCAACCTTTTGCTTACACAAGCCATGGCTAACCGAATCCTCGGGTGCCTTCCAACATTCACATACCATGGAGGAGTGTCTATTTGCAAAATTAAGTTGCTTCCTGATAGATCAGGGCAAAACATGTGAAGAGAATTATTAATGAAAGTTAATTAATTGGGGCTGGGAACCCCGTTGCCACCTCTTTTTGCAAAATTATTGGATAAGCGGATGAGCCACTAGTCCATTGGTGAGAGTCAGAAGTAAATGACAAGATCGAAAGATAAAACACCACATACTTTCTCATGAGCTATAAAAAATTGACACAAATAAGAGATAATAGCTTTTGAATTGTTTAAAGGTAGCACATGAAGTATTTACTTGGAATGGCAGGAAATACCACATAGTAGGTAGATATGGTGGACACAAATGGCATAGGTTTTGGCTCAAGGTTTTGGATGCACGAGAAGCATTCCCTCTCAGTACAAGGCTTTGGCTAGCAAGGTTGTTTGAAGCAAACACAAGTATAAACCGGTACAGCAAAACTTACATAAGAACGTATTGCAAGCATTATAAGACTCTACACTGTCTTCCTTGTTGCTCAAACACTTTTACCAGAAAATATCTAGACCTTAGAGAGACCAATCATGCAAACCAAATTTCAACAAGCTCTACGGTAGTTCTCCACTAATAGGTTTAAACTACATGGTGCATGAGCTTAAACATGATCTACTTGAGATCTCAAAACAATTGCCAAGTATCAAATTATTCCAGACAATATGAAGCATTTTCTGTTTCCAAACAAATATCAATAAGTGCAACGGTTTTCAACTCCGCCATGAACATTAAAATAAAGTTAAGAACACCAGTGTTCATATGAAAAAGCGGAGCGTGTCTCTCTCCCACAGAAGGATTGCTAGGATCCGAATTTATTCAAACACAAACAAAAATAAAAGCACACAGACTCTCCAAGTAAAGCACATATAATGTGGTAGAATAAAAATATAGTTTCACTAGAGGTGACCTGATAAGTTGTCGATGAAGAAGGGGATGCCTTGGGCATCCCAAAGCTTAGATGCTTGAGTCTTCTTGAAATATGCTGGGATGAACCACGGGGGCATCCCCAAGTTTAGACTTTTCACTCTTCTTGATCATATATCATCCTCCTCTCTTGACCCTTGAAAACTTCCGCCACACAAAACTTCTCATAAACTTCATTAGAGGGATTAGTACTCAAAAAACTTTAATCCACTTTAGTCCTGTAGTGACACATTGCAAGAACTCAATAAAACATTAGCTACAGCTCTCCACGTCTAGAAAGCCTTACTTAAAGTCCACAAGAGACAATGCAAAAAATAGAGACAGAATCTGTCAAAACAGAACAGCCAGTGAACACGAATTTTTAAGAGGTACTTCCGTTGCTCAAATCAGAAAACTTAAAACTAATGAAAGTTGCGTACATATCTGAGGAACACGCATGAAAATTGGCAGATTTTTCTGAGTTTCCTACAGAGAGATCTACTCAAATTCGTGACAGATAGAAATCTGTTTCTGCGCAGAAATCCAAATCTAGCATCAACCTTCTATTAGAGACTTTACTTGGCACAACAATGCAATAAAATAAAGATAAGGAGAGGTTGCTACAGTAGTAACAACTTCCAAGACACAACAAAACAGTAGCAAAATAAAAACATGGGTTATCTCCCAAGAAGTGCTTTCTTTATAGCCATTAAGATGGGCTCAGCAATTTTAATGGTGCTCACATAAGGATGAGAGTTGAAGCAAAAGAGAGCATCAAAAAGAAAGTTCAAAACACATTTAAGTCTAACCCACTTCCTATATATAGGAATCTTGTACACAAATAAATTAATGAAGAACAAAGTGACAAACATAGGAAGATAAAACACAAGTAACTTCAAAATTTTCAGCATGTAGAGAGGTGTTTTAGTACTATGAAAATTTCTACAACCATATTTTCCTCTCTCATAATAATTTCCAGTAGCATCATGAACAAACTCAACAATATAACTATCACATACAACATGCTTTCCATGATCTATAAACACATAATTTTTATCAAGCTCAAAAATAATGGGATTAAAAGCTTCAAACCCACTTTTATCAATAATATAACAAGATGATTGATCAATCTCAAGAGATATGGGGCTCCTAGATAAAGTCAAGACCTTTCCAATCCCATTTTCATTAGTAGTATAATTAATATTATCAAGTAACATAGGACCATCATCTAGTGCTTTATCATAAACATTTGCTAAGCAAAACTCTTTAGTACCATGCATTTCGGTATCAGGCACAAACAAAGCATTATCATAACATTTTTCGAAATAGCATGGATTATCATAGATAATAGTAGCATAATTATTCTCACAAGTTTTACTCATAGGGAATATTTCAAGAGAATCCACAGGAACATAACATTCATCCTCCTTTGGTAAGCATGGAGGACAATCAAATAGTGTAAGAGATAAAGAGTTACTCTCATTAGAAGGTTGACATGGGTAGCTAATCCATTCTTCCTCCTTTTGTTCATCACTCTCCTCCTATTTTTCATCCAATGGGCTTTCAGGTTCATCAATTTCTTCTTCTTTTTCATCCAATGAGCTTTCAGGTTCATCAATTTCTTCTTTCACAGGTTCCTGCGATATGTGAGTGCATTCTTGTGCATTAATGAGTCTCTCTTTATAATCAATGATATAAGGATTATCACTATAACTTTCTATGCAAAAATTTAGGATAGAAGAGACATAATCTTTAAGGTCCTTACAAGCAACACAAGTTTCATAATTTTTAGACATGAAGGATTCTATTTCAGAAGCTCCCATAAATAAGACAAATTGTTCTACTTCTTCGAACCCAAAATGAATATAGTTATTCCAGTTATAGTTCATAATTAAAACTTCCTCACTAAAACCACAATGAAATTTAAGATGTTTAGTATCCTGTTTAGAGCAACAGTTTATATCATGGCGTTTAAGCAAGATTTTAGCAATTGTATTCAATTTTTCTATCACAGCACTCATGACTTTACCCGTTCTTGATTCTCTATAATTCATATATATTTCAATAAGCTCCAAATAGGTTGTGGGTTCTCCCATAACAAAAGTTTTAATTTTTTGGTTTTTCAAATTTTTATGGATTTTCGAGTATATAAGAAAAATAAAACAAGACAAAAACAAACTAGACAAAAATAAACTAAGCAAAATAGTACTAGACGGAAATAAACTAAGCACAAATAAACTAGACAAAAGTAAACTAAGCAAAAAAAAACAGAGAGAGGTAGAGTGTACTCCCCAGGTGAACTTATGAGTAGAGCTATGCCTCCCGGCAACGGCGCCAGAAAATAGTCTTGATGACCCACAAGTATAGGGGATCGCAACAGTCTTCGAGGGAAGTAAAACCCAAATTTATTGATTCGACACAAGGGGAAGCAAAGAATACTTATAAGCCTTAACAACTGAGTTGTCAATTCAGTGCACCGGAAAAGCACTAGTAACAGGGGTGATGTGAAACCAGCAGTAATATGGGAGCAATAGTGTGTAACACAGCAGCAGTGGCAGTAACACAGAGGCAATGGCACCAGAAAATAGTTGATACTACTTCCAATGACATATAGAACGAGTATAGGATGATAAGAGATGGACCGGGGTTCCCATCTATCTACACTAGTGGTAACTCTCCAATAACAAGTGTTGGGTGAACAAATTACAGTTGGGCAATTGATAGGATTGAAATAGCATTAAGACAGAACATCAAGTCTATTAATCATGTAGGCATGCTTTCCATATATAGTCATACGTGCTCGCAATGAGAAACTTGAATAACATCTTTTGTCCTACCAGCCGGTGGCAGCCGGGCCTCAAGGGAATCTACTGGCAATTAAGTTACTCCTTTTTATAGAGCACCGGAGCAAAACATTAACACTTGGTGAAAACATGTGATCCTCATATCTAAGCCTTCCCCTCTAGTTATCCCAGTTGGTGTCACTCTGGGGCCTCGGGTTCCGGACATAGACATGTGCAAACAACTTGTAGATACAATCTAAGCAATAATTGTAGAGCTCAAATCTAAGATCATGCCACTCATGCACTAGTGACAAGCATTAAACACAACAAGATTGCGGCAACAATAACTTTACAAACTTATATAGATAGACTGATCATAATGTAACAATTCATCGGATCCCAACAAACACAACACCGATTACATCAGATGGATCTCAATCATGTAAGGCAGCTCATGAGATCATTGTATTGAAGTACATGGGAGAGAGAGTACCAACTAGCTACAGCTAGAACCCGTAGTCCATGGGGGAACTACTCATGGAGCATGATGGAGGCGGTGGCGTCGATGGAGATGGCTTCCAGGGGCACTTCCCCGTCCCGGCGGCGTGCGAACAGAGATTCTGTCCCCGAAACGGAGTTTCGCGATGGCGGCGGCGCCCCTGGAGTCTTTTTGGAGTTTCGTCAATTGGTATCGGGTTTTTAGGTCGCGAGGGATTTTATAGGCGAAGAGGCGGCGCAAGGAGGTGCCTGGGGGCCCACCCCATAGGGCGGCGCGCCCCCTCCTTGGCCGCGCCGCCAGGTGGTGTGGGGGCCCTGGGCCTCCTCTCCGGCTCCCCTTCGGTGTTCTGGTCCGTCTCGGTGAAATAAGATGTTTGGCTTTTGTTTCGTCGAATTCCGAGAACATTGCCCGAACAGCCTTTCGGAACCAAAAACAGCAGAAAACAGGAACTGGCACTCGGCATCTTGTTAATAGGTTAGTCCGGAAAATTGCATAAAATCATTATAAAGTGTGAGCAAAACATGTAGGTATTGTCATAAAACTAGCATGGAACATCAGAAATTAAAGATACGTTGGAGACGTATCAGTCGTGCGTAGCCATCCTCCTTGTCGCTCCTGCTCGTAGCGCATCTAGCCATCCTCCTCCTGCGCATCAGGCGGGCCCGCCGGGGCGGGTCGCGGACTCACGGTGCTGGGGGCGGCAGCGTCGGTCCCTTCTGGACTTTTAGGGGACCTAGACACTCGGACGTTGCATTTGGCTTCGTCCTGGCCGACTCTTTCTGGGATAGGGTTCCTAAGTCGGCGTGTGCTCGTCGAGTAGGCAGCATGTTCGGTACTACAGCTGACCTTGTGGTAGTGGTTTGTTTTCCTATGATCTATTGGGGTCACGCTGCTACAGGTGTTGGCGCGTCGGGGATGGTGCGGTCGTCGTGGTGCGGTCGATCCAGCGTCAAGCGATGTCTGGTTCGGGTCTGGCTAGGCTTGTCCAACTAGCTCTTGCATTCTTCATGTGGGTGACTCTAGTTGGGGCTAGGTCTTAGTGTGGCTTGGACTAGAGATGTGGCATTGATATCTGCCTTGTTCGCTCAGCCTCCTCGCGAAGGCAACCCGATTTTTGACCGGGTTGGTCCTCGACAAAAATTGCGCGTGGTTGTGGTCAGTGTCGGTGACGGCGTCACCTCTGGGTGTTATTTTCTTGTTGAAGGCGTCTCGATGATGTTCCTCCAGTTCAAAGTGATGAATGACGTCCCTCCGTCCCTTGGTGGAAATGTTCCGGGCAAGCTTCTTTTGCAGTGTCTTGTGGGTCACCTTGTGATCTCTCGCCGGTGTCTTAGCCCTCTCACATCGTCGGCCTGGCTGCTTTTACATGGTCTTGCTTCGGTGTTTGGCAGCCGCCCTAGTGCCTTGGGTGGTTTTTGCTAGGTCGGTGTCAGGTTGTAGCTACTGCCGGTGTGTGTATCCATATGCCATTGGAAGATGTTGTGTTTTTGTGAAAGGACACGGATGCCGCCTAGAGGGGGTGAATAGGCGGTTTAAAATTTTATGAATAAAACTAGCGTTTAATTTGCCAAGCACAAAACATATATAACTAGTGTTCACCTATGTGCACCAACAACTTATGCTAAGCAAGACAAGCAACTATGTGATAGCAAGATATATAACTCCAAGCATGAAGGCTATCTCAAAGTAAAGTGCATAAGTAAATAGCTCGGGTATAGGAATAACCGAGGTGACGCGGAGACAATGATGTATCTAGAAGTTCACACTCTTGTGAGTGCTAGTCTTCGTTGGAGAGGTGTGGAGGACAAAACACCCCAAACGCTACGAAGGCCTCATCGTATTCTCCTCTACCCTTCCCACCAAAGGGGAAGACCTCGATCCACTATGGAATCTTAAGGGTGGTCATCGAACCCGCACAAAGCTTGGGGTTATCTCCACAACTTAATTAGAGCCCAATAAATAGCCACAAATGCCTTGCCCTTGAAGAATCTCCACAACTTAATTGGACTCCACAAGAACACCACAAAGACATATAAGGGTCCAAAGACCCAAAAGGAACAAGCTCCGGGAACAAGCTCCTGAAGATAATATCTCACGAACATTCACCTCCACGTATCACTGCGGAGAAGTCAAGCCGATGCACCAAATGCAATGGCAAGAACACCACAAAGATGCCCAAATCCTTCACTCTCAAATTCCAACAAAACAATTAAAACTAATGCGGAAATAAGAGAGGAATAACAAAAAGGAGAACACCGAATTCTCCAAGATTTAGATCTCAAAGATTTACTCACAAATAGATGATTTGGGTTGGTCAAAGTGTGGATCTGGATCTCCTCAAATTTTCTCTCAAATAGATGCAATAATCATTGGTTGCACAGAGAGAGATCAAGCTTATAAAAACTCAACAACAATGGTGCAGAGGAGAGCATGAGAGGGAGGAATAAGAAGCAATAAGAGAGAGAGAGAGAAAGTCTTAAAAAGGGGGCACACATTTTTCTGCCAGTTGGGCTGACCAGATTCAGCATGGGCCGGTAGTAACGGCGAGGGAGGCGCGGTACTACCGTCCGGCCCGCGCGCGTTGCCAACCAATGCAAAAAAGAACGGGAGCAAGCAAGGCAATTCCTATAGACCGACTAGGTCGGCCGTTAACGCACGTCGCACACCCACGCGAGCGGTATGGGCCGGCCTGGTCGGCCCAGTTTGCCGTTAATTTCCGTTTTCTGTTTCTTTTTCTTTTTTCCCTTTTTTTGTGTTTATTTTTTATTTTTTTTGTTTCTTTTTTTTGTTTCTTTTTTTTGTTTCTTTTCTGTTTATTTTTCTTTTTGTTCAAATTTGGAAACTTCAAATTTGAAAATGAAGGGATTCGTAGCATAGAAAACAAAAAATTCCCTACCGCAAGAACGAAAACCAAGCCAAGATCTAATCTAGTAGACGGTAGCAACGAGGAGATGATGAGACTAACCCTCGAAGATTCGCAAAGCTTAACGAGATTAGATCTCGGGGTGGATGTAGACGATCACTTGCCGCTTGCAAAAGCGCGTAGAAGATCTTGATCTCGACGGTGCCACAATCGGGCAGCACCTCCATACTCGGTCACACGTTCGGTGTTGATGAAGACGACGTCCTTCTCCCCGTTCCAGCGGGCAGCGGAAGTAGTAGATCCTCCTCGGAATCCCGGCAGCACGACGGCGTGGTGGCGGTGGTGGTGGAGAACTCCGGCAGGGCTTCGCCTAAGCGTATGCGGGAGTTGCGGTGGAGGAGGAGGCGGCTAGGGTTTGGGGAGAGGCTAGGGTTTGGGCGCCGGCTATGGGGCAGCCAACTTGTGGTGCTTTAGTTGGCCGGCCACCTCCCCTATGCCACTCATTACTCACTAGTGACAAGCCTCCCAAGCAAGCTGTCACTAGTATGGTGTCAGTAGTACTGCCTGTCACTAGTGAGGGCAAGTTGCCTGTCACCGGTAGGTGTCACTAGTGACAGGCAAAAAAATATTCATGTCACTGGCATGATCAAAGGGCGTAGCCATGTTGGGTTCTCTAATGACTGGCCCATTATCGTGCATGTCACTGGTATGAATATCGGTATTAAAAAAATTGTGTTTTCGACGAATATGCAGTACAAGACAGTATAGCATTCATACCAAGCAGTATAGCATCCAATAGGCAGAATCTCGTATTAAATTTAACAAAAAGCACATTGTAGAGCATGTGTATTATAAGGGACGCCTAAATCCAAAGTTGAAGATCAGTTACATAAAATCTGAACTTCTAAGATATTTAACTTGCACCAGAACATTCACAGGCTCTAAGGATTCATGCTGATCTTTAAAAACGTGCGCTCCAGCTGCTGGCACACCATGAATTAGCACTGTCGACCGACGAGGCAGCGGCATGAATCTGGAGGTGTTGCTAAATTCTTTAGCCTTCCACGTCTTAATGATTTGAATTTGTTGGTGGAAGACAGATCATGTTAGTACCGTCCGCCCTGAAAAATTAAACCACATGTTAATTAGTACCATAATTTGCAGCCATTACTTAGTGCTTAATTTAGTTCAGATCTTGCTAAGGTAGCAAGCGCAAGATAGCCCTGAAATGTTCACGTCAATAATGCAAAACAGTAAAAGCACAAGGAAAGAGCAAAAGGTTTTAGGGAAACATTACGACCAAAAAGAAGACATGGCCAGGTGGGCGTACGCACATTAGACATTCAGTTGCTAGAACAGATTAGTCAGAAAAGGAGGATTTACTTGTAAACGCACACAAAAAAATAGTGGAGCCTCTAACGAACAGATCATTGTATCTAACTGTACAAAAAACTTAACATTTATGTCTTCTTCTCCCAGAGACTGAATAACAGAGCTGGCATGACTGTAAGCCTAAAAACATCAAAGCTTAGCCAAGTCGAAGTAAGCAACACAAAGGAGCAGATCCATCATTAAAACCTTATCAAGTAGGTCACGCCTTATTGTACAACTTTGATGACACGTGATTGTACCATCTAGACTAGCTTTGGAATCCTGAAGAACATGGGAAAACGGAGTGGCTTTCGGTGCAGCATAAAGTATTGTTATTTTCTTCTCTCTTATTTAGAAAGGTCCACGAACGAGGGACGCGTGCCAGAAAATCGCTAACTGAAAATCGACAAAGTCTGCGCTAACTAAATTTGTGGCACTAGCTAACTGATAGCTAGATTATTCCAACAAATAGCAGCACCCATGGGAAAAACCAAGTAGTTCAAAGCCTCCAATAGTTCAAGATAACGATGATTTTTTTCAAGGGAAGTAAAACAATATTTAGAGAACAAAGAAGCTTGAAGTAGAGGTGTACCTGCTTGCCTCTTTGCTTTTTCCCCTGTGGCTACGGCTGAATGGTGGTCGGTGTCCAAGAAAGCCCACTGCTCAAGCAACCAGCAGAGTTAAAAATGCAGATACAGTAGATACTTAATATCTTCTATGATCTTAGCAAGCTTCTTCGAGTTCTAGCCAGTAGTCATGATCCAGGTAACAAACAGAAGATAGTTGTATACATGCAACATTTATGTGTCCAGATCACACTTTGACTTGGTAAAATTAGTCAAACATGACACTGCATAGACAGTAACAGTTCTGCCTGCCAAACATGACATTAATCCTACTTTTCTGATAGAACATTTGTGAAATAAGTCAGAGTTCAGAGCTTTACAAAATTTTGTGCTATTCAGCTTCTAGAATGTTAATTCAGTAAGAAACTTTAAACAGCCAAAACTTTACATAAAAAATCTCAGTCAAAATTTACATGATCAATATGTTCTAGTCAAAATGTGATCTTACTCAGGCCTTCTAACATTTCCTGTCATTAATGTTGAGGCAACTATCTAAAAGAGCACAAGGTTGCAACACAACACCTGAATTTACATGTGTGCCTAGATCACAGTCTGAATTGGAAAGATTAACCGACAAAAATTCTATCCAGCAAGTACAACTCAGAAGCGTAGGTTTATTAATCATCAATGCATCACGTAATATCCTACTGAGAAAGCGGGGAAGGACCCAGACCTCCAATCCGGGGCCTGATCCCCACGCGACTGTAAGAGGAGGACACCGACAGAAGCCCGCCGTCGCAATCAGGCGCCTTTGCACGTCACCGCGCCTCTCCCTCGTGTGGCAGCCGCTGCGAATCGACCTGCAGCCGCTGCGAATCGAGGCGTTGGGGAATCCGGGCGGAGCAGAGGTTATGGATGGAAGGGCGGCGGCGTCGGAGGGACGGGCGGCGCAGCGTTGGGGATTCAGGGAGGAGCAGAGGTTGGGGATGAAGTGTGGCGGCGTTGTTAGAGATGGCTCTGGGCGACCGGCACGGAGTAGGGCGGCAGCGGTTGGGGATTTGAGGGCGGCAGCAGTGATCTGATGTCTGGCCAAGTCCCCACGTTTTCACCGTGATATTTTTGGCTGGCCCAGAAAGAGAATGAGCGGATGGGCTACGTGGGCTCTCCACGAAATGGACAGTGACATGCTTTCTTATAAGCCAGTCACTAGTTTATTTTCGCTTCCGGCCAGTTTAAGAACAAAAGTCTAGTGACAGTCAATATTATGCGCCTGCCACTAGTGTTTTATATTAGTGACAGGCTTATACATGCCAGTCACTGGTCCTACAACTAGTGACAGGCATAATTTTGCCCGTCACTAATGATCTGGCGGCTATGAGGTTTTCTGCAGTAGTGGCCCCTCATTATATAGGTGGAAGCCCCCAAGAGTTGGATCCCAAGTCTTCGAATAAGACCCCAAAAGAAAACCTACCTTAGGTGGGAAACCTACCCAAGGAGGGAGTCCTACTCAAGGTGGGACTCCCACCTTTCCTTGGTGGGGTGGCCGGCCACCCTTGGTGGTGTCCTCCTGGGACTCCCCACTAGGGTTTGACCAAGGGTTGTGGAGTCCCTCAGGACTCCACCTTCCATAGTGCGTTTCTTCCGGACTTTTCTAGAACCTTCTAGAACCTTCCATAAATGCACGGATCATTTCCAAACTTGGAATATGACTCCTATGTATGAATCTTATTCTCCGGACCATTCCGGAACTCCTCGTGATGTCCTGGATCCCATCCGAGATTCCGAACAAAACTTCGAACTCCATTTCCAAATTCCATATCTACTCAAACGACATCAAACCTTAAGTGTGTCACCCTACGGTTCGCGAACTATGCGACATGGTTGAGACTTCTCTCCGACCAATAACCAATAGCGGGATCTGGAGATCCATAATGGCTCCCACATATTCAACGATGACTTAGTGATCGAATGAACCATTTACATACGATACCGATTCCCTTTGTCGCGATATATTACTTGTCCGAGGTTTGATCATCGGTATCACGATACTTTGTTCAACCTCATCTCCTGACAAGTTCTTTACTCGTAGTGGTATGTGGTCTCTTATGAACCATTCATATGCTTGCAAGCCATTTAGACGACATTCCACCGAAAGGGCCAGAGTATATCTATCCGTCATCAAGATGGACAAATCCCACCGTTGATCCATATGCCTCAAGCTCATACTTTCCGGATACCTAATCCCACCTTTATAACCACCCATTTACGCAGTGGCGTTTGATGTAATCAAAGTACCCTTCCGGCATAAGTGATTTATATGATCTCATGGTCGAAAGGACTTGGTAACTATGTATCGAAAGCTTATAGCAAATGAACTTAATGACGTGATCTTATGCTACGCTTAATTGGGTGTGTCCATTACATCATTCACATAATGATATAACCTTGTCATTAATGACATCCAATGTTCATGATCACGAAACGATGATCATCAATTAATCAACAAGCTAGTTATACAAGAGGCTTTACTAGGGACTTCTTGTTGTTTACATAACACACATGTATCAATGTTTCGGTCAATACAATTATAGCATGGTATATAAACATTTATCATAAACACAAAGATATATAATAACAATTTATTATTGCCTCTTGGGCATATCTCCAACAGTCTCCCACTTGCACTAGAGTCAATAATCTAGATTACATTGTAATGTACCTAACACCCATGGCATTCGGTGTTGGTCATGCTTTGCCCTAGGGAGAGATTTAGTCAACGGATCTGCTACATTCAGATCAGTGTGTACTTTGCAAATCTTTACTTCTCCATCTTCGATGTACTCGCAAATCGAATGAAAACGCAGCTTGATATGATTTATCTTCTTGTGTGACCTTGGTTCTTGTGCATTGGCGATGGCA
This sequence comes from Lolium multiflorum, assembly GCA_030979885.1. Classification (NCBI taxonomy): domain Eukaryota; kingdom Viridiplantae; phylum Streptophyta; class Magnoliopsida; order Poales; family Poaceae; genus Lolium; species Lolium multiflorum. The sequence goes on from CM061749.1 coordinate 327,931,422, forward strand.
CCCATGTTGTCACAATAAATGACTAGTGGGTCCAATGCACTAGGAACCACACCAAGCTCAACAATGAACCTCTTCATCCATACCGCTTCCGATGAAGCCTCCGAAGCCGCTATGTATTCCGATTCTGTTGAAGACTTCGCCACCGTGCACTGCTTGGAGCTGCACCAGCTTACCGCAGCACCATTCAATATAAACACGTACCGAGACTGAGACTTAGAGTCATCAGGATCAGTGTTCCAACTTGCATCGATGTAACTTGTTACAACGAGCTCTTGGTCACCGCCATAACAAAGAAACATATCCTTAGTTCTTTTCAAGTACTTCAGGATATTCTTGACCGCTGTCCAGTGTTCCATTCCTGGATCACTTTGATATCGGCTAGTCAAACTAACAGCATGTGCTATATCCGGTCTAGTACACAGCATGGCATACATGATAGAGACTACTGCCGAGGCATAGGGGATCTGATTCATCCTCTCTCTTTCTTCTGCCGTAGATGGACCTTGAGTCTTGCTCAAGACCTTACCTGGCAACATCGGTAAGAATCCTTTCTTACTTTCATCCATTCTAAACTTCTTTAGAATCTTGTCCAGGTATGTACTCTGTGAAAGCCCTATTAGGCGTCTTGATCTATCTCGATAAATCTTGGTGCCAAAAATGTGCTTCACCAAGGTCCTTCATTGAAAAACACTTATTCAAATAGCCTTTTACACTGCTTAATAGTTCTATATCATTCCCAATCAACAATATGTCATCTACATATAATATCAGGAATGCTACAGAGCTCCCACTCACTTTCTTGTAAATACAGGCCTCTCCATGGCACTGTATAAACCCGAAGTCTTTGATCACCTTATCAAAGCGTCGGTTCCAACTCCTGGATGCTTGCTTCAGTCCATAAATGGAACGCTGAAGTTTGCATACCATGTTAGCATTTTTAGGATCGACAAAACCTTTGGGTTGTACCATATACAACTCTTCCTCAATGTCACCATTAAGGAACGCCGTTTTGACATCCATCTGCCAAATCTCATAATCGAAAAATGCAGCTATTGCTAACAAAATCCTCACAGACTTTAGCTTCGCTACAGGTGAGAAAGTCTCATCGTAGTCAACACCTTGAATTTGTCGGAAACCCTTTGCGACAAGTCGAGCTTTATAGATAGTAACATTACCGTCAGCATCTGTTTTTCTCTTGAATATCCATTTATTCTCAACAGCCTTTCGGCTATCAGGTAGATCTACCAAAGTCCATACTTTTTTAACATACATGGATCCCATTTCGGATTTCATGGCTTCTTGCCATTTGTTGGAATCTGGGCTCATCATCACTTCTTCATACGTCGCAGGGTCCTCATCATTGTTGTCCACAATCATGAGATTTAGACAAGGATCATACCAATCAGGAGTGGTACGTTCTCTTGTCGACCTGCGAGGTTCAGTAGCTACCTCGTTCGAAGTTTCATGATCATTATCATTAGCTTCCTCTATTACCGGTGCGGGCAGCACAGGAACATCTTCCGGTACTGCGCTACTCTGATCAACGAGAGAAGGTTCAGTAACCTCGTCGAGTTCTACTTTTCTTCCAGTCACTTCTTTAGTGAGAAATTCTTTCTCAAGAAAGGTTCCGTTCTTAGCAACAAAGATCTTGCCTTCGGATCTGTGATAGAAAGTGTACCCTATAGTTTCCTTAGGGTATCCTATGAAGACGCATTTCTCCGCTTTGGGTTCTAGCTTGTCCGGTTGTAACTTTTTACATAGGCTTCGCAACCCCAAACTTTTAGGAACACAACTTAGGTTTCTTATTAAACCATAATTCATACGGCGTCGTTTCAACGGATTTTGATGGTGCTCTATTTAAAGTGAATGCGGTTGTCTCTAACGCATAACCCCAAAATGATAACGGCAAATCGTAAGAGACATCATAGAACGAACCATATCTAAGAGAGTTCGATTACGATGTTCGGACACACCATTGCGTGTGGTGTTCCCGGCGGTGTCAACTGTGAAGTATTCCGCATTTTTTAAATGCATGCCAAATTCATAACTCAGATATTCGCCTCCGCGATCAGAACGCAGAAACTTGATCTTCTTGTTACGTTGATTTTCTACTTCACTTTGGAATTCCTTGAACTTCTGGAAAGTCTCGGATTTATGTTTCATGAAATAGATATACCCATATCTACTCAGATCATCTATGAAGGTTAGAACATAACGATAACCACCGCACGAGGCTACACTCATTGGTCCACACACATCTGTATGTATGATTTCCAATAAGTCTGTAGCTCGCTCCATAATACCAGAAAATGGAGTCTTAGTCATTTTTCCCATTAGACATGCTTCGCATCTGTCAAGTGACTGAAAGTCAAGTGACTCAAGTAGTCCATCTGCATGGAGTTTCTTCATGCGTTTCACTCCAATATGACCAAGACGACAATGCCACATATAAGTAGAATGATCATTCAATTTAATTCGCTTAGCATCAATGTTATGAACATGTGTATCGCTACTATCGAGATTTAATAGAAATAAACCATTCTTCTCAGGCGCATGACCATAAAAGATATTATTCATAAAAATAGAACAACCATTATTCTCAGACTTGAATGAATAACCATCTTGCATTAAACACGATCCAGATATAATGTTCATGCTCAACGCAGGCACCAAATAACAATTATTAAGGTCTAAAACTAATCCCGATGGTAGATGTAGAGGAGCGTGCCGACAGCGATCACATCGACCTTGGATCCATTTCCAACGCGCATCGTCACTTCATCCCTCGCTAGGCTTCGTTTATTCCGTAGTTCCTGTTTCGAGTTACAAATGTGAGCAACCGAACCAGTATCAAATACCCAGGCACTAGTACGAGAACCAGTGAGATAAACATCTATAACATGTATATCGGATATACCTTTCTTCTTCTTGACAAGGCCGCTCTTCAGATCAGCCAGATACTTGGAGCAATTCCGCTTCCAGTGTCCCTTTCCATTGCAGTAATAGCAGTCAGTATCAGGTTTAGGGCCACCCTTAGGCTTCTCAGGATGAGCGGCAGCTTTCTTGCCACCCTTCTTGAGGTCCTTCTTAGGTTTGCCCTGCTTCTTGAACTTGGTGGTCTTATTGACCATCAACACTTGGTGCTCTTTCTGTATCTCAACCTCAGCAGATTTCAGCATAACTCCTTGTTCATGTTCTGCATATTGTAGTTCATCACGAAGTTCTTGTAACTTGGTGGCAGTGATTGGAGAACACGATGAATACCCAGCTGGTTAGGGATCACAATCCCCAAGTCACTGAGCTTCCTCGCGTGTCCGGACATAGCGAACACGTGCTCACTAACGGAGCTGCCCTCTTCCATCATGCAGCCAAAGAACTGCTTCGAGGCTTCATAGCTTTCCACGGCCGCATGAGTTTCAAAGATAACTTTGAGCTCACGGATCATCTCACAAGGGTCGTGGTGCTCAAAGCGCTTTTGAAGCTCTGCCTCTAGGCTGCACAGGATGGCACACTGAACTTGAGAGTACACTTTGGTACGAGTCTCGAAAACATTCTTTTCTTCCTCGCACACTGCAGGGGGTGGTGGGGAACCTAGCGGTGCTTCGAGCACATATTGCAGATTTCGCCATTGAGGAAGATCCTCACATGACGGAACCAGTCGGTGAAGTTGCTACCATTGCTTTTAAGCTTTTCTTTCTCTAGGAACTGGTTAAAATTGATTGATGGGGACGCCATGATCTACAACAATTATTTGCAATAGTTTAGACTAAGTTTATGACAAATTGAGTTCAAATTTTAATTTAACAAAATTAAAAACTAGGTGAACTCCCACTCAAAACAATATCCCTCGCATTGTCTTAGTGATCACACGAACCAAATCCACCACACCAAGCCCGATCATCACGAACAAGATGTAATTTCAATGGCGAACACTCAAAGTGTTCATCATATCAATCATATGACTCATGCTCTACCTTTCGGTATCCCGTGTTCCGAGACCATGTCTGTACATGCTAGGCTCGTCAAGGCAACCTTAGTACCCGCGTGTACAAAACTGGCTTGTACCCGTTGTATGCACATGTAGAATCTATCACACCCGATCATCACGAGATGCTTCGAAACGACAAGTCTTAGCAACGGTGCATACTAAGGATGAACACTTTATTATCTTGATATTTAGTGAGAGGGATCATCTTATAATGCTACCGTCGCGATCTAAGCAATATAAGATGCATAAAAGGATTAACATCACATGCAATTCATATGTGATATGATATGGCCCTTTTGTATTTGCGCCTTTGATCTTCATCTCCAAAGCACGGACATGATCCTCCATCATCAACGGGCATGATCTCCATCATCGTCGGCGTAGCACCAAGGTCAATGGCGCCGTCTTCATGATTGTCCTCCATGTAGCAACTATTACAACTACTTTGAAATACCACTCAACATGAAAATTAAAGACAACCATAAGGCTCCTGCCGGTTGCCACAATACAATAATGATCATCTCATACATATTCATCATCACATTATGGCCATATCACATCACCAAACCCTGCAAAAACAAGTTACACGCCTCTAATTGGTTTGCATATTTTACGTGGTTTAGGGTTTTCGCATAAGATCCAATCTACCTACGAACATGAACCACAACGGTGATACTAATGTTGACAATAGAAAGAGTAAATCTTCACTATAGTGGGAGAGACAGACACCCGCAAAGCCACTTATGCAATACAAGTTGCATGTCGAACGTGGGGCAAGTCTCATGAACGCGGTCATGTAAAGTTAGCCGCTTCATCCCACTATGCCGCAAGATGCAAAGTACACGAACTAAAGACAACAAAAGCATCAACGCCACAAAACAATTGTGTTCTACTCGTGCAACCAATCTATGCATAGACACGGCTCTGATACCTTGAAGGGATTCGTAGCATAGAAAACAAAAAATTTCCTACCGCAAGAACGAAAACCAAGCCAAGATCTAATCTAGTAGACGGTAGCAACGAGGAGATGATGAGACTAACCCTCGAAGATTCGCAAAGCTTAACGAGATTAGATCTCGGGGTGGATGTAGACGATCACTTGCCGCTTGCAAAAGCGCGTAGAAGATCTTGATCTCGACGGTGCCACAATCGGGCAGCACCTCCGTACTCGGTCACACGTTCGGTGTTGATGAAGACGACGTCCTTCTCCCCGTTCCAGCGGGCAGCGGAAGTAGTAGATCCTCCTCGGAATCCGGCAGCACGACGGTGTGGTGGCGGTGGTGGTGGAGAACTCCGGCAGGGCTTCGCCTAAGCGTATGCGGGAGTTGCGGTGGAGGAGGAGGCGACTAGGGTTTGGGGAGAGGCTAGGGTTTGGGCGCCGGCTATGGGGCAGCCAACTTGTGGTGCTTTAGTTGGCCGGCCACCTCCCCTATGCCCCTCATTATATAGGTGGAAGCCCCCAAGAGTTGGATCCCAAGTCTTCGAATAAGACCCCAAAAGAAAACCTACCTTTGGTGGGAAACCTACCCAAGGAGGGAGTCCTACTCAAGGTGGGACTCCCACCTTTCCTTGGTGGGGGGTTGGCCGGCCACCCTTGGTGGTGTCCACCTGGGACTCCCCCACTAGGGTTTGGCCGTGGTTGTGAGTCCCTCCGGAACTCCACCATCCATAGTGCGTTTCTTCCGGCTTTTCTAGAACCTTCTAGAACCTTCCATAAATGCACGGATCATTTCCAAACTTGGAATATGACTTCCTATATATGAATCTTATTCTCCGGACCATCGGAACTCCTCGTGATGTCCCGGATCCCATCCGAGACTCCGAACAAAACTTGAACTCCATTTCCAAATTCCATATCTACTCAAACGACATCAAACCTTAAGTGTGTCACCCTACGGTTCGCGAACTATGCAGACATGGTTGAGACTTCTATCCGACCAATAACCAATAGCGGGATCTGGAGATCCATAATGGCTCCCACATATTCAACGGTGACTTGGTGATCGAATGAACCATTTACATATGATACCGATTCCCTTTGTCTCGCGATATATTACTTGTCCGAGGTTTGATCATCGGTATCATGATACCTTGTTCAACCTCGTCTCCTGACAAGTACTCTTTACTCGTACCGTGGTATGTGGTCTCTTATGAACCATTCATATGCTTGCAAGCCATTTAGACGACATTCCACCGAGAGGGCCCAAGTATATCTATCCGTCATCAAGATGGACAAATCCCATCGTTGATCCATATGCCTCAAGCTCATACTTTCCGGATACCTAATCCCACCTTTATAAGCACCCATTTACGCAGTGGCGTTTGATGTAATCAAAGTACCCTTCCCATAACTGATTTATATGATCTCATGGTCGAAAGGACTTGGTAACTATGTATCGAAAGCTTATAGCAAATGAACTTAATGACGTGATCTTATGCTACGCTTAATTGGGTGTGTCCATTACATCATTCACATAATGATATAACCTTGTCATTAATGACATCCAATGTTCATGATCACGAAACGATGATCATCAATTAATCAACAAGCTAGTTATACAAGAGGCTTTACTAGGGACTTCTTGTTGTTTACATAACACACATGTATCAATGTTTCGGTCAATACAATTATAGTATGGTATATAAACATTTATCATAAACACAAAGATATATAATAACGAATTTATTATTGCCTCTTGGGCATATCTCCAACAGAAAATAGTTCCAATCCAAAAATTGTTCTAATTCAAAAAATATTTAAATATGAAAAAAGTTCAAATTCAAATTTTGTTCATAATAAAAAACCGTTCAATTTTGAAAATTGTTCGAGTTAAAAAATTATTCATGCACAAAAATTAATATTCTTTTGATTTTTTTTAAATATTTGAAAAAAAATCAAATTTAAAATATGTTCAAATTCGAATCTTTCAAATTTTAAAAAAGCAAAGTTTTTCAAAAAAAAGTTCAGATTTCATGGAGCCTATGCGTTTTTCTACCTCAAGCGAACCAGCAGGACACGTTGAAACAGAAGAAAAGTAACGAAACGTTCGGAACCAGCACGGGAATCAGTGAGAATGGGCCAAACCCACAAACGATTGGGGGTGTGCGGGACGTGATTGGCGCCGACCAGATCGGCATATAGCACCACCCAGCAAGCAAACCACATCAGAGAGAGGAACACATGTGGGGCCAGCTCGCGAAGTCAACGCGGGGGCAGCGTGCACGATCAAGGGGGAGCGGGTGACTCGAGCGGGGAAAGGCTGGGCGCGGAGCGAGCGGCACAGCTGGCGTGCAGGCGCGGGAGGAGTGGCGTGCGGACGCGTGTGGTGGCCTGGTGGCTGGGCGGCCCGGTAGTACCGGCCGAGTTGGGCCGGTACGTGGTGCCTGGCCTGGTACCGGTTTCGATACCGGTCACTCACACCGGGGATACTGGGAGTAGGGGCGACCGGCCCGGTACCACAAACGGTAGTACCGGTCAGGCCAAATCTTACTGTTATATTTTTCTTTTAAACCTAAACTTGAAATGCAAAAAACTTGAGATTGGAAAATTCAAATGAGAAGAAACCAATTTTGTTGGAAAGATGACGGCAATACTACCCCCACAAAAACTGAAAAATATAGAAACAAGTAAGGGGATGATTTTCTATGAATTTTAGAGGTGCAACCCCTCGATATGAGAAACCGAGAAAATCACCAAACTCGAAAACCCAACACATGATACATGCCAAATCCGTTTTCGACAACAAGAGCTTGTCATGGAAATAACCACAAGCTCTAAAACACCACATGGATAAGATCCAAATAACAACCAAGAATGATGATGCAAGGATGCAACGGTTTGAGCTCTCTCCGAATGATATGACCGAGTTACTCACTCAAGAGCCCTCTTGATTGTACGGCCACTATCCTATAAAATGATCTCCCAACTAAACCATGAGACCGGTAAGAAACATACCCTATCAAGAGCAAACCTTAACCTTGCGCATTCCACTTGAGCTTGATGATGACGATCTTGACCGTAACAATATGTAACGCCTTTCTTGATTGTGCTTGCTTGATGTAGTCTTGCGGATTGCTCCCCCACACTCCACAATGGAAGAGCTCCTTCTTCGGTGCATCTTTACATATCCATGAACACCATATGAATGGCAAGCTTCAAGCATATGATCTCTTCGAGTTGGCTCATCATGAAATTGCACTTTATTCCTTCTTATTGCAACCTTGAAGCCAACATATGGTTCAAAAATTGTCTATGGACAACTCTACAAATATAACTCAATGCAAATATTGGAACATATGGATTGTCATTAATTACCAAAACCACACATGTGGACTCTATGCTCTTTCAAAGGCCTAGCTCGCACTCGTGGGGTGGTGGTTTGGGGTCTGGGTGAAACCTTTGCGGGACGTCGGTCTTTGCCGCCGACGATGACGCATTCTCGCGCCATTCACCTTCTTTGAGGCATCGCCGCAAGACCCCCCCTCTTTGGATCTTCAAGTTCTGCTATGTTGATGGCCCGTCGTCGAGTTGGATGCTGTTTTGGTGTGAGGGAGGTTTGTTGGCGTGGTTGGGCCAGGGTCGCTCTGGTGCAATAGAAGACAAGACTCCCTGGATTTGGCGGGCTTCGGCTTGGTTTTTCTGTGTTGGCTTTTGTTGTGCGTGTTTGGTGTGCGCTCTCCGCGAGCGTGTGTTGTATCTCATGTTGCAACTCCAAACTGGTTGTTGACTTCGTTAATTCAAAGTCAGGTTCTTCTCGATCCTTCCATCTAAAGTAGAACTCATCATGTCTTGGAGTTGGGAGACTGGCTGGTCTTGGTCTCCGGGCAGGAACCAACTGTCATCTTCTTGCCATGTTCTCTGTACCTTCCACGGTAAGAGGATACTTGAGGATCCAGCACTAGTTCGGCGTACCTTCTAAAATCAGATGGTCTTTGTGCCCTTCTTCACGTCCGAATGGAGTCCTTCTGAATCCGACTCCAATTGGGGAGCCTGTAAAAAATGGCTACTAACAATAGGGGAGTCCAAGGTTTTGAGTAAGCTTCCAAGATCTTGATAACAAGGAAGCTCACCTAGACTAGGCAATTATATTAGTTGATTGTTAGTTATTAGAACCGAAGTGTCCCACTAAAGGGAGAGGTTATTACTGACGAAATATGTTGCCTAGGAAAAAGCAAAATCCCCACACAAGAAAAGGCAGATGCAGGGTGTCAATTTAAGTCGGCATGTACTCCTTTGCAGTGCAGGTCAACTTCTCCTTTATTCAAACGACTAAACGAGTATGGCGGATATATGATGCATGCATCAGGAGACCCTCACCTAATCGTGGTTAAGGGAACCGATCGAAGTTCGTACACGTACTTCCCGGGAAAAAAAAGTTCGTACACGTACTGACAGCAAGTGGTTCTTGATGAAAGTACTAGTTACGCGTAGCAGTACTCAAATTGACATAGAGTAATCGCCACTTGTAGCTTGGATGATGCATACTAATACTATACCCTGTTTTTAGCGTAAAGGTCAAGGACTGAGAATGCATAACCAAAATCATACTTTACGAGGGTAACTAGCGTAAAGGTCAAGGTCTTTCACTAGCATGGCATTTCTAGGTGTACTACTATCAGATATTGAAGACATGCTTTTCACCATGTCTGAATTAACACATGTACTACTAGTTAACAGCTGATAACGACAGTTATTCTTCTGAAGAATGTGACAGTGTAATTGACCACCCCTAACATGAGTTAAACTAATCACGCTGCATTCCTACGCCCTTACCTGCCTGCCTACACAAGGCTAATAGGATATCGTCCACACCCTCATCCTGACCTGTTGGTAGTGGCGTGCCTCTTGATCTGGGTGGGTGGGCGCGAAGCTGACTTGATTGATTGATTGGCCGATGCTTGTCTCGTCCCCAGCCAGACGGTCCCAGGAAGCTGAAAAGAAAATCCATCATGGAAGAAGAGGAAGGGAGGTGGAAGAGGTCGACGGCGACGCGGCAACCACTGCCCACATGATGCAGAAAGCGAGCGAGCGCCATAGGGAAATTCAATAGAACATTCAGAGAGGAGACGACTGACCGAACAAACAGAGAGAGAAGTAGTCTTTAAGACACCGCAGAAATCCCACTGCTGCTGCCTGCGAGGAGAAGAACTCGTCTCGTGCCGTCGCCTTCTTCTTCCTCTTCTTCAGTTCTTCCTCGCCCTGCGACCTCGACCGGGCTCGCGTGTCCACCCTCCCTCCGTTGAGCGATCATGGGGAAGATGTGCTGCAGCCATGAGGAGGACGAGTCGGAGTTCAACCTGATGCCGCTGCTGGTGGCCGCCGTCGTCATCATGCTGCTCTTCCTCGTCTGCTCGCCACAGCCCCGCCGCAGGCGCTGCGTCGTCGTCCCTTGCTACTGACCAGCCCATGGTGGGAGGGAGGCTACCCAATCGGCCGGGAGCTTCTATCAAATGGGGTATGCAGGCGGGCGGTAGGCGTACTTTTGTTTCTGAATCTTCTGACTGACGCATGTTTCGGTTTCGCGGAATAATTCATCAATATCTGCTGCCTGAATTTGAACTGTAAAGTTAAGTTGTTCTTACTCTGGAAAGCAAGTTGTTAAGTTTATATGTGGCAAGCAGTCTTGTTTATCGGTTTATTTCTGATTCTGGTTGTGGTTTGTCTGTGGCTCTGTGCCCTGAACATAACATCGGAATTGATCTTCTCTTTCATTTATTCTGCTCCCGTGCTTAGATCGAACAATATTACGAAATCAGTGATACACAAAATCCTCTTCCATTCTTTCCGCACTGATCGATTATTAGTGCCGCAATTCCTGCGATGTGCCTGGGTTGTCGATCAGCTTAGAGCGGCCGAGCTGCTGCACAGGAACATATGTGCTTGAATCCTGATGCACATTCGAGACTGCTGCCCACCCTTGCTGGCTGGCTGGTTGCTAGCTGCTCTGTTCAAAACAATTCTATTCCGTTCATGTGTGTAAGAGATCGAGTGCCGTGCAGATTATTGTGAATTCTGATATGAACTTGCAATTCAGAATCTGCGCGTACCACTCGGAGCCTAGCATAGGACTCTACCCTGTGTAGGTTAGCTGTGCAATTTAGAATCTGCGCGTACTGTGTACGAAGTTTGTTAGCAGCAGATTGGGCAGACAAATGCGCGTGTGGTTGGCATCATCTTGCTTAGCTTACCCGTTTCGATTTGGGGCTGGCAGCTACCGGCCGATCGAAGGAGTTGGTAGCACCCTACCCTGCATTGCCGAGGCGACGACCGCGATGTGGCAAAGGAGGTAGGAGGGAGGCAGATGGCGGAGAAGAGTGCCGACAGAGGAGAGGCCGCCCTGGTCTGATCTGGTCGCACCAGCAAGCAAGTTAGCTTCTTTCTTTTTTGCAGCCCAACCCCAACGGTCAGAAAATCTTAGGCCGGGCCAGGCCCGAGCGTGCCATAGGGTTGGGCCTGAGCCTGAATTTGTACCAAAACTCCAAAAGATGTTTTTTTTGTTTCAGTGTTCTTCCTTTGCAAACTTTGGTCCTATGTGGATGGCTAGCTTCCGACATCCTTTCCTAGGCTAACATATACCTTCAACTTTAGTGGTAATGGAAGGGAAAGTGGAACACCGAAGCACACCTTCCAAAAGATTTGGTTATGCTTCATACGGCAATATGTGACGTCATGCATACTGCAGTAAGCCGAGTAGAGAAATAAAGGAATCTCTACACGAATGACAGAAGTATAAAAGATTAAATAAAAAATGGCCTAAAGAGATAAGGTTTGCTGCGACGTGGATTTTAAAGATAAATTTCTTTTTTTACATAGATCATAAAAATATTTTTTCCTCGCGAAACTTGACGAACCCACATATGTTGTAGAGGTATACATGTAGAGATTTTAAAAAAAAAAATTCAACATTTTGAATTATAATTTTTGGGGAGAGGGACCATATTCAGCCCAGAGCCGAATTGAATTTCCGATTCTTTGACATACTATTCAATACTCCTTCTATTTTTCAACGCAACACATAGCGGAAGCCCTTCTATTTTGCAAAATCAACAATAGTCAGCATCCTGGGTAATAGGAAATAACATTCATTCCGCCAAGCTCACAATAGGAATTTATACTATGATAAAAGATATGTATATTGGAATGTGTAAAAACCGATTTATTTTACATTCTAGGAATTTGTACATTATAATTAATATTAAAGCTCAATTTTTTAAATAATTAGATATAAAATAGGAGTAAATTATTCACCGCTAAGAAATTTTATTATTGAAATCAAAGTGGACTCAGTTTGAGTCAGCTGATTAAATGAATGCAAATTCATTAAGAGTAGGAGTGGGCTCTTAATGGGAAATCAAAGTACATGCAACACTAAATAGTGGCGAGCTCCATCTTACATGATACTTTAAATGTTACAAAATGAAATACACACCATATACCAAATAAAAATACGAATGTTGTCAGATTTCTGTGCTCTATGATTGGAGGCCTTTTCATCCTCGCATAGACGCTGGTTCCATTGGGTATTTTCGAGGTTTCCTGCCCCTATCTTTGAGAGCCCCGTCGGCCGTAGCTCCTGCCGCCAAGGGAGATTTTTCGGGATACGTGTGTCGCTGAGCCGCTGGCTGTGATGACCAAAGCGCATCGCGCGGCTGCCTCGTGTTCTGCCTAGAGTGGAGTCATTGTTTGTAGTGCCGAAGCGACGCTAGAGGTGGGCTCACCTTGCGGTGGAGAGGAGTCGTCGGTAGTCCACCATCAAAGGTACGTGTTGGAGCTACCCCTTGTTTCTTGTTCTTCTACTCCTTTGTTCTTGTGGATTCAACGATTCTGCTCTCGATTTACTCGAATTGCTCTATGGATGTGCTAACAAATTGTTAATAAAACTAGATGTAACCATTGAACTGAAACTTGTGTTTTATTGATTGTTACCGGTTGATACAAAGATTTAAAGCGATTTCAGAGAGGCATATGTTTACAGAAGGTGACTACTCGACATGCGAAAGTGTGTCTACGGATATTCGTGTCCATACGGTGCTTGGACACCAAAAGTACCGGCCTAATCTAATGGTCAGTTTCTTGTTGATGGTTCTCTTCGTGTAGATTTGCTAGAGACGTCTTTCGTTTCTCAGTAAGACTATGAGATGATATCAGGTCAACTATTAGTGGTTTTGTTTGTGAGCGTGTGCCTAGCTAGTTGAGTTAGTTTACATCTCTTGGATATTTCTTTTACTTATTTATAACGTATTCAATTAACATTACAATATTGCCTAGTATATACCTTTATATATCACACATTTACTTAAAAAATCGACTACATGATAGTGATGGCACGTAAATTGTCCCAAACTGGATAATTTGTTAAGCATATATGTGTTTTATGTTTACTATGTTATCTTTAAATACATTGGTAGATAGATTTAAAGTGTATGTTATAATAAATATATTGACATAGGTTCAAGAGAGCATGAGCATACCTAACTTAAATGAATGTACTAGAAACATGTTCATCAATAATATCAAAAGGGACAAGCGTGATTCTGGTTGTTGTTTCAAAACTGATCGCTTTTTTTTTTTCTTTGAGGAAATAAACTGATGGATTCTTAGTGCCGCAATTCCTACGATTGCTTTGGGTTGTTGATCAGTTTAGAGCGGCCGAGCTGCTGCACAAGAACATTCTTTTGTTGACAACATTTTGTCATAAGATCGACTAAGAGCAGGTCTAACAGGCCCCGTATAACCCGCCCACCCCGTAAAATTCCGGCGACATACGGGGCAGGCGCGGTTTGGGCCGTCTAGCAGGCCCCGTATTCGGGCCGCCCGTTGCGGAATACGGGGCCCAGGAAATCGCCCGTCGCCCCGTACATATAGTGGGCGCAGTGCGAGTGAGGGTTCACCCTCACCGCAACCCTAGCTCCGCCGCGCCCGCCGCCTCCTCCTCTCCGCGAGCACCGCTCCCCGCGCCGCATTCCACCCGCGCCGCTAGGATGGACTCCGCCGCCGTAGTAGGGCCTCGCCGTATCGACCCGCTCGCCGGACACCGTAGAGGAAGCATGGCGGAAGTGCAAGTATTCCGCCGCGGGGGCCGTCGCGCGGCCGTACGCCGGCGCGCGACGTGCCGGAGCCGCTCGGAGTACGCCGGTGGGCGGTGGCAAGCGGACCGTCGCTCAAGCCAATGAGCGGCGGGTTCGAGAAGTGGCTCGCCGAGTGGCGCACGACCGCGCGTCCAAGGCGGCATGGAGGGCGACCATCGCGGCAGCGGCGGAGGAAGCGGAGGCGGCGAGGGAGGAGGAGGCGGCGGAGAGGAGGCGGCCTACCGCCGTGCGCTCGCCTTATCCGAGGCGGATGCCGCCGAGAAAGCTCGGGCGGCGAGAGGAGGCGGCGGCCATCGCTCGGGTGGAGGAGTTCGGCGCGGGAGGCGCGGGAGGCGCGGGAGGAGGCGGCGAGGATCGCCTTCATCCCCTACGTCATCCTTGACGACTAGAGGTAGGTTAGCTTAGTTTGATCCGTAGTATGATCAATATGTATGTATGAATCCTAGTATGATCAATGAAGATGAACTTCCCGGGGTTTTTATTTTTGAAAATACGGGCGAAATACGGGGTCTGCTAGACGGAATGGCTCGAAATGTTGCAGTTTTTCGATAAGGGGCGAAAAAAGAGACTTATACGGGGCAGCGAAATACGGGGCCTGTTAGACATGCTCTAAGCTACCTGCCGAGTTCTTGATACACATTTGAGACTGCTGACCACGCTTGCCGGCTGGTTGCTAGCCGCTCTGTTCAAAATAATTCTGTTCCGTTCATGTATGTTAGAGATCGAGTGCCGTGCAAATTATTGCGAATCCCGCTATGAACTTGCAATTTAGAATCTGCTCGTACTGTGTAGGATCGGTGCAATTCAGAATCTGCGCGTATATCGTGTAAGAAGTTAGTTAGCAGCAGATTGGGCATAGAAATGCGCGTGTGGTGGGCATCATCTTGTTTAGCTTAGCCGTTTCGATTTGGGGCGGGCAGCTACCGGCCGATCCAAGAGTTGGTACTGCCCTACCCTGCATTGCCTAGGTGATGACCGCGACGTGGCAAAGGAGGAAGGAGGGAGGCAAATGGCGGAGAAGAATGCCCTGGTCTGGTCTGGTTTAGTCGCACCAGCAAGCAAGGTAGTACTGCGTACCACTACGTGCGCACACCAACCAGTGGGAGGCAAGGAAGCTGGTTTCGCCCGCCAGCACTAGCTAAACCAGCCCGACCCGGATGGGCCGAAAACCCCGGGCTGGCTCAGCCCAGAGCATGTCATCCTACTGGCCCAGCCTGAATTTAGGTCTAGTTAGGCCGGTATCAGGGTTTCCTTATACCCCGCTCGCACGCACGCAGCGGCGCGCCTCGCGCACCCCTGTTGGGTCGGCCCAACCGTGTGGGAACAGGTTCCTTCGGTTGTGTGTTCTTTTTCTTGTTAATCTTTTTAAACAAAATTTTAAGATTTAAATTCCTGTCAAAATTTTTTTGCTCGAATTTAAAAATTGTTTCAATTCAAAAATTGTTCGAATTTAAAATTTGCTCGAATATAAATATTGCTTCAATTTAAAATTTGCTCGGATTTCAAATTTTCTCAAATATAAAATTTGCACGAATTTGAAATTTGCTCCAATTTGAAAGAAAAAATCAAAAATAAAAAAGGGAAACCCCAAAAACCAAAAAAATAAAAACGAAAAAAGAAAAGCCAACAGAAAACCACAAACCAGAATTTTTTTTGAAGAAAAAACAAAAAAACGTAAACCAGAGCATGATGGACCAGGGCCCACTCGTTTTCCCACGTTGGCGGACGTTAATCCGCCCCGCTAGTGGGCGGGGAATAGGTTTTCCGCCGGTATCAGGCTTCACATATGGGCGCCCTAAGGGGTAGGCCTGTCCTAGCGCCCGTCAGGCTTTTCCACATATTGAGCCAGGCTTTAGCCTAAATTTTGAGCCCTGGCCTGGCCCAAAGCCTAGCCCGAGGTATGGCTAGGTATATCACTGGCTAAATGGATATATGGACCATTGGCATGAACGGTTAGCACATAGGTTTATTACAGAATTTAATACGATATATCTTTTCAAAAATACAAAGCAACTATCTCTTACATTTAATCTTGATTTTATTTGTATCTGAAATATTTAGTTTTGCATAAAATTAGAGATCTAGAAATTGCATGGCGACTAAAGTTTCTGATTCGCACATCAATGGCGAGATGTCGAGCCGTGGCCCTGCAATGCAGTGTCCACGATGAGATGTAGAGGTGTTGTATGATGCAATAGTGTCGCATGAAGTGGCAAAAATATTGGATACGAAGATCATGTCAACTATTAGTGAGTTAGTGATTGAGTACATGACCGGCTAGTGGAGTTAGTTTATATCACTCAGATATATTTTTTACTTCTCTATAACTTATTCAATTAACATATAGTCTTGGCTAATATACCGTAATATCACATTTACCTACAAAAATGACCCCATAATAGTGATGGAAGCTAATAATATAAAAATGGTCATTGATATAGAATGACAACTAGTGTCTTGGTAAATTATTCTACTTATGATTTTTAGCTTGTTGTTTAATTTTGTGTGTGTGTGCATTGTCCCTAAAATGACCTTTCTTCTGACTGACTCTCCTTAGATAATAGAACCACAAAATACCAAATTAAACACTTTCACATATTAAGTTGTGCCAAACTAGATAATTTGTTAAGCATATATGTGTGTTTATGTTATTATCTTTGAATACATAGGTAGAGAGCTTTAAAGTGTATGTCATAACATATCTTGACATAGGTTCTACAATGTATACCTAACTTAAATATGTGTTTATAAGTCCCTAGAGTGTTTGAGATTTTTGCACAAGGTTTGTATTCAGAGAAGAGCAATGGATTTTGCAGCTAGCTTAGCTAGTCTAATGAAAATATATGGTTTTATCTTACCCTGAACTAGAATGTGCTAGAAACATGTTCATAATCATATCTGAGGGAACAATGTGCATTGCACTGTGCCCAGTCTTCTCTTATGTGATCGTTAACCAAATAATCGTGTGGTGCAACAGAATAAAATAAAGTATATGCTTCAAAATATGCGATGTGCAAAGACTTTTCATAATGTTATACCTTCAAGTGCACGCCGCGAGCATGATTCACATGGGCTCTTTGGCATTGTTGTCCTTCAATTCGATGTCCAACCCTAACTCTGGTTCATCATCAATTGTGGACAAGACCCTGAAAAACCAAGACTTATCTACCCCATTGCCATAGCCCATGTCAAGTGATGCATGACCGATCAAAACTAAACAAGAAATTAAATTGAAGTTGACACTCTAGTTAAGCATTGTGCAATCTCAACAAGTAATACACTTATGGGTATCTATCTTGATCCCAATTAGAGAATCAGGTTTAGCTAAGCTTGATAGTAGAAACCATGGGACGATCTCAAAGACATGCCCGATTTAAGAGTGTTGCCTCTCCATCCTTCTTGTCTGCTCGATCCCGAAGTCAGGCACAATGGACGTTTATGTAGTCCTTTGTGGTAGACGAGTTGGTTCAACTTCTCAATTTCAGGTTCTTTTCCCCTAGATGAGAATAGATAACCCATACCCTTTATTTATTGATTCACGGTTGCATAGTATTCAATTGAAATTAAAGCGGCGCCTTTTATGTTACTGTTAATTTGTAACTATCCATGTAAAATGGAGAATTAAATTCTAAAAAAATTCTGGTGTAACAAAATAGTTGGAGATATTGTTACTGTTGTGGACAATCTGCAGTTCCGTTGAAGTTATTCTGAACCTCCGTATCTTATATAATTGTGTTGTAATTTTTTTTGGTAACTTTGCATACCCAATATTAAAATAATGGCTCATCCCCTGCTCTGTAATATGTATGGATCATTGATCAACCACCACTCGTAGGCATATGCATGATCTGCATGGTCATTTGCCTTTAAAATAAATCTTCCTTTTGTTCCTTGTTGCTAAACTTTTTGATGTTCCTTATTTTTTCCCAAACTAAGCTGAACCTTGGATTTTGGTTTTTCCCCTAGCCATCTGAGATAATTAACTATATTTTACTATCTTCATTTCCTTCCTTTTTGTGGGGAGATGTGACGGGGATTTTTTTTTTTGTTCAAAGGGGTGATGCATGGGGATGTGGAAGAACATATGAGACAAATTACATCTAACCGCGTAATTAGTTGAGGTGGCCATGGGATGGGATAAACCATGGGACGATCTCAAAGGGTCCGAGTTGTGTTCAAACTATTTTACATTGTTCTTCTAATAATTCAATATGTGCAATTTTTTCATAAAGAGCAATAAATTAATATCGAATTTGTATAACACAAGTGACGTCGCAAGAAAAACATTAAGAACGCACTTAGCACTCGATTGACCGAGAATTGTATTAATTCTCGCTTGATCAGCTTCATCCTTGTTTTATGGATCGAATCCCTCCTCTGTTTCTCCCATGTATTGGTTGGGCTTTTGACATTTCAATGAGCAATCAGAAGCCCGATATAAGAAGCTCAAAATCAAACGATTACAAGCCCAATACAAGTTAACATGGAAAAAATAAAATAAACAGAGATCACATATAATCAATATGGAGCACATATATGCAATTATAATTATGTGCAATTGCACACATACGTGCTAAAAAAGTTCACATGTTACAATTCAAGGCGAGTTACAAGTTAACATGGGAAACTCTTATCGAAAAAGATACTACATATGAACTTCAAAATTACTCAGATATAAGTAATTGCGCATCCACATGGAATTTGCACATCTATGTGCAATTGCGTATTACAAAAAGTCCACATGTTACAATTCATGTCAGTTGCAATTCATTGTTTGCGAAACATTGCATATTGTTGTGCAATTGTATAAAAATGTGGAAATTAAACATGGAGAGTTCAGCTGCAATTGCATACCATTTAGTGGCCCTAGAAAGTTGTACAATTCAAAAAAGCATCTCTATAAAACATGAAAATGAAAAAGACACAAAAAGGAGGTAAAAATGGCCCATCCAAAAGGCCTAACAGCAAAAAAACAACCTAGGCCCAATAAAAAGACAATGAAACGGTTCAAAAAAAAAAAAGCAACAGATGAGAACAATCAATCGACCTCGGTTAGCAAAAGGGGAACACTTGTTGAAGCACGAGAAAATAAGTTCAAGGAGGTAGTATTTGTACACGAATATGGAGCCTCAAATGTAGATGCCCGTTCCATAGCAAGGAGTGCGGTATCTCAGTGGTCGACCGTCATGTATGGCTCTAAGAGCCCTGGGACAGGGAGGCTGGGATGCTTATTATGTATCCCTTATTTTGAATTTTGAATGAATAAAGACCATATTTCCCTAAAAATAAAGCAATATAAATTTTCCACTAGAACAAAAGCATCTAGAAATTTCGTAGCCCCGCCAGAACCTTAGACCAAAAATCCATACGAGCTAATCCCAGTAATCAAACAGCTTACCTAGACAAAGTTCCTACAGACACTCTTGAAAATTCTTGAAATTTAAAAAGCGGCCCTAGCTAGTTATGCGACCGGAGCGCACCCTGACGAAATAAATCGAGCCTGCTCCGTTGGGATGTCAAGGCGATCCGAATACGCGATCGATGGTGACACGGCGTTCGTTGCATTGCATGCGGTTCCGTGCTCTGGTCAGTCTCACCCTGACGATGCCAACCTCTCATCCTTCCATTCCATTCCATTCCATCATCGACGGCCGACGCGCGCAAGTGGCGACTCAATCCAAGCCTTCTCAGGCTGGCCGTCTCCGTCTTTCCGTACCTCTCCAGTCCAGCACGCACGCCTCAAGTTGTCTTCCGTGCCAGCGTTCTCACCTTCCCCCTGCGGCGACAAGCAACAACGATTAACCACGATTACGGGCGAGCACACGCTAAGTTGACGTAGGACCTCTCGAGTTCGAACGAGCTGGGGCGTCGATCGAGAATGCCAACTCGGGCGTCAAATTCAGTTGCATTTCAGAAAGGGATTGTTGCCGCATGTCGAAGTTAATGTCGATTGGATGATTCATGCATAACAACTCTTCTCTTTCGCCATGACATGCACGCACGAACTTTCTTCGTATTAGCTAGAGATTGCTTCAACCGCGCGGTAATGGCATGCATAACCAACTCAACAAACTGATTGACACTCGGGTAACAAAACTCTAGCTGCCATGTCCCTCCCACAAAAGGCAGAATCCTCTTCTTCCTTTCCCCTCCTTGCGATGAAGGCTTAACAGAGAGTAGATTTGGTGATGGGAACAGGCGGAGATTCGTTGCTATAGTCATAGTAAAATGGGCTTACCTCTGTTCCGAAATGTAAGTACTCCATATTAGAAAAGCTAATTTAGCTTTGTAAAAAAATGTTTATATTTTGAAACAAAGGTAGTGTTTGTGAGCTACAGAGGCAAGTACCTGCCCTGCCAGCAATCGTGAATTCTTTCACTACGGTTTGACATCCTGCCATGTGAAAAGGCAATTTTGCCCTTTTATTTTCCTTTAAAAAGATCTAAAGTTGCCATCTAGCCATCAATTCCGAAAACGAAGGGCCTAGATCGTGTCGCGCCGCATCACTAAATTTGGCACGTTAACTCGATATAATTGGGTTATTTTTCCTGAGAGGGAGGCGAAATGAAAGAGCATATTCGGTGAAATGCATGGGAGCATGGGGGTATATAATTTGAACATCGCAAAATGGCAGTGGTAGAGAGACAAGAAAATTGCCACAATAAAGCAGAGGAACGATAATACAATAATGAATCTACGGGTTGGACAACCTAGAGGGACAACTTCAAGTGAAACAACATTCCAATGTCTCGGGAGACATGCGTCGACGACCAATAACCTCCAATCTCCACTGGTCATAGCGTTGGTCCCCTCTCGCTCCACTAGCAGCTCCGACTTCAAGAGGGGGGGATCTCGTTGCGTTCTATAGTTAGGGTTAGAGTCTGTCTGGTGTGGAGCGTCGTTGGGGTGGCAGGAGCGGCGCCTAGCGAATATATATGCCTAAACTCTACTCCCACGCCGGTGGCGACCTTTACGGCGGCATCTCGGAGTTGATGACAATGTGTTCTTTTTGTTCATCGGATCTAGCGAGATCTGTTTCTCGACGTGTCGCTGGCATTCGTCGTTACCCATTGGAGTGTTCGGGCCTAGGGAGCGGGGAAATCTGGATGCTCTAGAGCGAGAATATTGGTCCGGATGTGGTGGATATGTCGTCATTTCCCAACTTCAGGGATGGGATGTGGTGGTTCTTGGTCGACCTCAGTCGACATGCCACAGTGACATGTGCCTCGCTGTTATAGCGGGCTTGTTCATTGACTCACAAAAAGCCTCGTTGGTGATGATACTTTCTTGAATCTAACAATTGTGAGGCTGATGACCCACAAGTATAGGGGATCGCAACAGTCTTCGAGGGAAGTATTACCCAATTTATTGATTCGACACAAGGGGAGACAAAGAATACTTGTAAGCCTTAACCGAGTTGTCAATTCAGCTGCACCTGGAAACAGACTTGCTCGCAAGAGTTTATCGGTAGTAACAGTTTTATAGCAGTAGAAATAGTGAAATAACAGCAGCGGTGAAATAAAGACAGCAGTAGTGATTATAGTAAACGGCAGGATTAAAATCAGTAGGCACGGGACGGATGAATGCATGGAATTCATGTAACAATCATGGTAGGGCATTTGCAGGTAATAATAAAGCGGTATCCAAGTACTAATCAATCAATAGGCATGTGTTCCATATATAGTCGTACGTGCTCGCAATGAGAAACTTGCACAACATCTTTTGTCCCACCAGCCGGGGCCTCTAGGGAAACTACTGTAAATTAAGGTACTCCTTTTAATAGAGTACCGGAGCAAAACATTAACACTCCGTGAACACATGTGATCCTCACATCACCGCCTTCCCCTCCGGTTGTCCCAATTTCTGTCACTTTGGGGCCTTGGGTTCGGCAACGTGTGTATACAACTTGCAGGTAAGATCAATAAACAATGCATATCATGATGAAACAATAACATGTTCAGATCTGAGATCATGGCACTCGGGCCCTAGTGACAAGCATTAAGCATAACAAGTTGCAACAATATCATAAAAGTAACATCTACGGATACTAGGCACCATGCCCTAACAATCTTGTGACTATTACATGATCAATCTCATCCAATCACTACCATCCCCTTCAGCCTACAGCGGGGGAATTACTCACACATGGATGGGGAAACATGGCTGGTCGATGGAGAGGCGGTGGTGATGGCGGTGAAGATCCCCTCCAATTCCCTGTCCGGGAGTGCCGAACGGAGTTTCGGTCCCGAGGCGGAGTTTCGCGATGGCGGCGGCATCTGGATGGTCTCGGAAATATGGTCGAACCCCCGGCGTTTTAGGTCGAAAGGCATATATAGTCCAGAGGAGCGTCGGGGGCCGCCGAGGCGCCCACACAACAAGGCGCCCCCGCCGCGCCGGCCTAGTGTGGGGGCCTCGGGCCCCCACCTGGCTTGCCCTTCGGCTCCGTCAGGAAAATAGGGCCTTTCGCATAAATTCCGAGGATTTTCCTGAAAGTTGGATTTCTGCACAAAACGAGACACAGAGCAATTCTGCTGAAAACAGCGTTAGTTCGTGTTAGTTGTATCCAAAATACACAAATTAGAGGCAAAACAATAGCAAAAGTGTTCGGGAAAGTAGATACGTTTTGGACGTATCAACTCCCCAAGCTTAGCTTATTGCTTGTCCTCAAGCAATTAACAACTGAGTGCGATAAAAGAACTTTCACGAACACATTTGTTCATATGATGTAAATATTCTCATGATATGGCAAGTGCTTAAGCAATTCATAATAAGGTACATGCAAATAAAGTCATCTAGTAACTGTGTCAATCATAAAAGAGATACCAACAAACTAATAACATGCATCATGAAACACTTCAATAAGCAGGATTGCAATGTTCATAGAAGGATATGATAAAGTGGTATCTCGCTTGCCTGTATTTGTAGCAAAACATAAATGCCCAGGCACCTCTCAAGTTCATAGAAAGACTAGAAGTAAATTTGTCAAAGATAAAAGCATCAAAGTTATACCACAGCTGATCATATTTTGGGACAAGCATATCATACTAAGAATGAAAGTCATGCTCTCAAGAAAGTGCTCAAAGAAAGGATGGTGACTCAACATAGAAGTAAAAGATTGACCCTTCGCAGAGCAGGGATTAACATGTGCTAGAGCTTTTCATTTTTCAAAACAAGTAAAATTATTTTGAGAGGTGTTTATTTTTGTCAACGAATGATAGTGTGTACTCTAACCACCTTGCTAACCAGACTCTCAAGAGCGGCTCCCATGAAGGACGTTATCTCTACCAGCAAGGTAGATCATCCCTCTTCTCTTTTGTTCACACATGTATTTTAATTTCATTATGGACACACCCCCAACCTTTGCTTACACAAGCCATGGCTAACCGAATCCTCGGGTGCCTTCCAACATTCACATACCATGGGGAAGTGTCTATTTGCAGGTTAAGTTGCTTACTGATGAATCAGAGCAAAACACGTGAAGAGAATTATTAATGAAGGTTGATTAATTGGGGCTGGGAACCCCGTTGCCAGCTCTTTTTGCAAAATTATTGGATAAGCGGATGTGCCACTAGTCCATTGGTGAAAGTCTGTCCGAAGTAAATGACAAGGTTGAAAGACAAAAACACCACATATTTCCTCATGAGCTATCAAACATTAACACAAATTGAGAAGTAGTTTGAAGGTTTAAAGGTAGCACATGAGAATTTACATGAAATGGTTTGAAATGCCATGCATAGGTATTTATGGTGGACACTTTGGAACAACTTGGTTTTGTTTGGAAGCACGAGCAGAGTTCCCGCTCAGTACAAGTGGAGGCTAGCAATAGACGGGAAGCGACAATCAAGAGAGCAATAACTGTCATAATCATGCTTGCGACAAAATAAAATTAACGGAGGCATAAAAGTGATACAAGAACTCGAAGCAAAGTAAATCATCGAGGCTTAATTGACTTTTGTTTAGTCATATGCATGCGTGAGCATGTGCCAAGTCGATTCAAGTGAATTATTCAGAGGAGGATACCACAATGTCATACCGATCTATGAATAAAACAATGCAAGCGAATATTCATGACATGCTATTCATTATTAATAGATTGGAACTAATCATGAGAGATCATAAACTACTAGACTTTCATTAAATGACATTACCTCACATGAACCAACTAAGAATGCTCACATGGATGAGTATATGTACAAAAATGAAAACAAATAGAGTTCATACCAGCCTCTCACCACAGTCAAATTGCCGTAGATCGTCATTATTGCCTTTCACTTGTGCAGCTTGAATAATAATATGAAATGAAACCAAGCTTCAACCACCGGAGACCTCTGAACTCCCTAATGAACTTTACAAAACCAAAGAAGAACAACAAATATTTTTGGTGTTTTCGGGTTAGAAACAAGAACAAAAGGAAACAAGAAAACAAAGCAAAATCTTTTTGGGTTTTCTCATAGCAAACCAACGATAGCAAATAAAGTAAAATAAGAGCAATGCACCAAATAAACAAATGGTGAAGAGAAATAACAGAAATATTTTTTGTCTTTTTGTGTTTTAGGAAAGAAACAAAGCGAAAATAAGAGAATGCAAACCAACAGAAACACAGAAAAACAGGATGGCAGAAATCTGCCAAAACCTGACAGCAGTACAGAAATCGAAATTAACAAAAATCTTCCATTGCTCAGCTTAAAAAGTGTTCAACTAATGAAAGTTAGATAACAACCTTGGGCACATGCTCAAAAATTTTCAACTCAAAATAACGTTCTGGCTGTGCGTACGAATTTTTTTGGTAACAGCATAGAATCTGTTTTTGGACAGCACTTCTCCAAATATCATCTCCTCTCATTAGAAAACCACTCTAAGAACTAAACAAGTATGTACAAGTATCCAGCAACCATAATATGCAAAGAATGAGTGATGCCGGTATACCCCCCCAAGCTTAGGCTTTTGGCCTAAGTGGAGTTCATTCCCAACGAGGGTCGGGGTTCCACGCCGGTGGATCGTACATGGAGTGATAATAAGACCCCTGCGCAGAAGAATATCGTGGAGGCTCCACATGACCATAATTTTGATATGAGGAGCTCGCTGCATCGGATGAAGAGTCGGGGTGCTCCTCGGCCTCCTCTGTGCCGTCCCTTGCATGATGGCCTTCCCTTTCTATGTATGCATTTAGCTCAATTTCCGTGACCGACCACCCTTTCCTGGAATCAAGGTTAAGCAGGTGCAGGCAATCGTACTAGTTTTTCAATTTTCTTAGTTATTCTCCAATTTTTCTTATAAAATGTTATCCTATAATACAGGTTGTTCAAGTTAGACGCATCTGAAATAAACTCATGTTTAATCATGGAAACAACATCAAGTTTCTCCATGGAGAGCGGAATATCTAGGTGGTGAGGTTCTACACCATGCATAGCTAATAAGCGAGAGGCGATAAGACCTCCACAAATTCTTCCCTTCTCACAGTTAGTAGCAAGTCTACAAGCTATTAAAGCACCCAAATTATAAGTTCTATCCTGTTGCAAAGCGGCAGCTAAGAAAGCCATATCTTGGACAGACAACTTACTTGCATTCTTTCTAGCAAGAACACACTTTGTAACGAAATAAGCAAAGTAGCGGATAGCTGGAAGTTGAATGCTACTGATCTTACCACCATCATTGGAGAAGCTTCTCCCATGACAAATCATTGTATAAAGATTCGAGAGCTCCTGCGGCGTTCCCCTGACCTTCTCACGGATCCCCCTGCGGCACTCTAATTGCTGCACAAAAATCACTAAAGGGCAAGTTGATAGTTTTGTTATAAATCTTGTATCGGACCATGGGGTTAGTTTGAGACCGATGAAATTCGAAATCCTACAAAACCGACACTGTTAGTTTAGCATATTGGTAAGGTTCACCAACAAGTAAAACCTTCCAACCCGCATTGGAAATCAGTGTTTAAACATCTTGCAGATTCCTGTATTCCGCATAAAATCGTGCATGGGTAATAAGAGGGGTATACTCCCTCTTCGCGGTGAACTCTCATGACTTGTTGCACCTCCAATTCTTGTTGGTTTAGTTGGTGCCTACTTCCTTCCATTTTCTGAAATTTTTCAACGATCATTATAAAATTTGATTTCAAGGTATATAATTGAGGGGAACTACTATAGGAACTTGCTAGAGTACTAAACATGCATCAAAACTAGTTTCTACCACTTAGAACAAGCATGCAAGCTCACTAAACATGTTACCTAAAGCAGCAAAATATTCAATATATACTCAACCAAACAAAATTCTAATTGGATAATCAAAGGAGTCTGATGACCCACAAGTATAGGGGATCGCAACAGTCTTCGAGGGAAGTATTACCCAATTTATTGATTCGACACAAGGGGAGACAAAGAATACTTGTAAGCCTTAACAACGGAGTTGTCAATTCAGCTGCACTGGAAACAGACTTGCTCGCAAGAGTTTATCAGAGCAACAGTTTTATAGCAGTAGGAATAGTGAAATAACAACGGTGAAATAAAGACAGAGTAGTGATTATAGTAAACAGCAGGATTAAAATACCGTAGGCACATGGACGGATGAACGGGCGTTGCATGGATGAGAGAATTCATATAACAATCATGGTAGGGCATTTGCAGGTAATAATAAAGCGGTATCCAAGTACTAATCAATCAATAGGCATGTGTTCCATATATAGTCGTACGTGCTCGCAATGAGAAACTTGCACAACATCTTTTGTCCTACCAACCGGTGGCAGGGCCTCTAGGGAAACTATGGAAATTAAGGTACTCCTTTTAATAGAGTACCGGAGCAAAGCATTAAAACTCCGTGAACACATGTGATCCTCACATCACCGCCTTCCCCTCCGGTTGTCCCATTTCTGTCACTTTGGGGCCTCGGGTTCCGGACAGCAACGTGTGTATACAACTTGCAGGTAAGATCATAAAACAATGCACATCATGATGAAACAATAACATGTTCAGATCTGAGATCATGGCACTCGGGCCCTAGTGACAAGCATTAAGCATAACAAGTTGCAACAATATCATAAAAATAACATCTACGGATACTAGGCACCATGCCCTAACAATCTTGTGACTATTACATGATCAATCTCATCCAATCCCTACCATCCCCTTCAGCCTACAGCGGGGGAATTACTCACACATGGATGGGGGAACATGGCTGGTCGATGGAGAGGCGTCGGTGGTGATGGCGGTGAAGATCCCTCCATTCCTCGTCCCGGAGTGCCGAACGGAGTTTCGGTCTCGAGGCGGAGTTTCGCGATGGCGGCGATGGATGGTCTCTGGAAATATGGTCGAACCCGGCGATTTTAGGTCGAAAGGCGTATATAGTCCGAGAGGAGGTCGGGGGGCCGCCGACCACACAACAAGGCGGCGCGCCCCTCCCCCGCGCCGGCCTAGTGTGTGGGGCCTCGGCCCCCACCGGCTTGCCCTTATGGCTCCGTCAGGAAAATAGGGCCTTTCGCATAAATTCGAGGATTTTCCTGAAAGTTGGATTTCTGCACAAAACGAGACACCAGAGCAATTCTGAAAACAGTCCGTGTTAGTTTTATCCAAAATACACAAATTAGAGGCAAAACAATAGCAAAAGTGTTCGGGAAAGTAGATACGTTTGGACATATCACAATGTGCAAATGTGCCAAATTTGACAAAGTGAGAAAGAGAAATTAACGCAGTAAACAGTGAAAAAGTGAGTACGAGTTTTCGAGAGAAGAGAATGAGTGAAAGGGATGATGAAGTGGGGCAAGGAGGCCCACACACCAGGGTGGTGCGCCCTGCGGGCCGCGCCCGTGGGTGCCACGGGGTGCCCCACTGTCATCCCTAGGTGCTCCAGTGCCCCTTCGAAAAATAAGACCAAGATAATTTTTGTAAATTTTTTAGAACTTCGAAAAATGCACATTTCTGGGTGTTAAAGTAATTATTATAGCAGGAAAATGATTTCCAAAATCTTAAACAACTAAAGCATATTGCAAAACAAAAAGTGCTACAGCAAGTAAAACAAGTGGAGGGAGAAAGAAAGAAATAAATGTTGTTTAGCTCTCTTATGCATTAAAATATACTTGTTAACAAGGTTGATCAAGTCTTGCTACCAAATAAATTTTATATGACATAAGAAGAAATAAACCTCAAATCAATCATGTTACCTTATATTGAATTGATATGGATCCAATCACAAGAGTTTGATATTCTTCTTTAGGCTCATATATAGGACAATCAATGGATCCCACTTTGATAGTTTTCACATTAAAAATTGTATTAACTCCATATACTTTATCAATCCTCTTGGGAAAATAGACAGTATGTTCCTTGTCATCAACATTGAAAGTAACCTTGCCTTTATTGCAATCAATAACAGCCCCTGCAGTATTAAGAAAGGGTCTTCCAAGAATAATGGACATATTATCATCTTCGGCATTTCCAACACAACAAAATCAGTTAATATCAAGCAATGTTGAGTAACTTGAACAGGAACATTTTCACATACACCAACAGGAATAGCAGTTTATCAGCCATTTGCAAAGATATATCAGTTGGTATCAACTTATCTAAATCATGTCTCTTGTAAAGAGAAAAGGCATTACACTAACTCCTGCTCCCAAATCACATAGAGCAGTTGTAACATAATTATTCTTGATGGAACAAGGAATAGTCGGTATACCTGGTCTCCAAGCTTCTTTGGAACCTTACCATTGAAGGAGTAATTAGCGAGCATAGTGTAAATCTCCTCATTGGGAATTTTCCTTTTGTTAGAGACAATATCTTTCATATACTTTGAATAAGGAGGCAATTTAATAGCATCAGTCAAAGGGATTTGCAAAAATAAAGGTTTCATCCAATCACAAAATTTATTATAATGTTCCTCCTCCTTTGATTTTAGTTTCTTAGCAGGAAAAGGCATTTGCTTTTGAACCCAAGGTTCTCTTTCATTACCATGTTTCTTTGTAATAAAATCTTCTTTAGTGTACTTTTTATTTTTATCATGCTTTTCAGGTTCTTTTTCAATTTCTTCTTTATCAGGAGTATCATTCTTATCATTATCTTCATCATGTTCATTACCACTTTCAGTTTCAGCATCAATAGAAATACTATTAGGATCATTAAGGTTCAGAGGATTCTACAACAGTTTTATGTTTCTTCTTCTTTTTCTTAGAAGGACTACTAATTTCTTTAGTTCGTTGAGAATCTTGTTCAATTCTTTTGGGGTGCCCTTCAGGATATAGAGGATCCTGGGTAGAAACACCGCCTCTAGTTGTTACTTCATAAGCATGTTTCACTTCATGATTATTTTTTAACAAATCATTTTGCACTTTAGTAAGTTGATCAATTTGAGTTTGAATCATATTAAAATGTTTAACAAGCATCTTAACATCATTGGAGGTTCTCTCCACAATATCATGCAATTTACTAATAGCTTGAGAATTTTCCATTAGATGATTCTCTACTCTCATATTAAAATTACTTTGCTTAACAATATAATTATCAAATTCATCTAAACATTGATCAGGAGGTTTTGAATATGGAATATCTCCTCTATCAAAGTGTTGAAGAGAATGTCCCTCGATTGTGGATGAAGGGGGAATTATCTCACATAGGTCTTCTATTGGAGGCAAATTCTTCACATCTTCAGATTTAATACCTTTCTCCATAAGAGATTTCTTGGCTTCCCTCATATCTTCATCATTTAATTCAATCATACCCCTCTTCTTCAGTATTGGTGTCGGAGTTGGTTCAGGTGTAGACCAATCATCATGATTTTTGCTTATCTTCGCCAATAATTCTTCAGTCGTCCGGAGTTCTCTTCCGAAAACACAATCAGCACAACTATCCGGTATGCCCTAGACTCAATGGTTAGTCCACTATAAAATATATCAAGTAAATCATGCTTTTCCAAATCATGTCCAGGCCGAGCTCTAATAAGAGCGCAAAACCTTGCCCAAGCTTCAGCAATTTCTCTCCATCTTCTTGATCAAAACTATAAATTCTCTGCAGAGCCATATGTTGAGCACTAGCGGGAAAGTATTTCCGAAAGAAAACATCAAGCAAACAACTTGGACTATCAATAGAATCAGGAGGCAAATTATTATACCAAATCTTAGCATCATCCTTTAATGAGAATGGGAAAATCTTAGCAACAAAATAAGTACGCATCTTAACATCATCAGAAAACAAGCTACTTAAAGTAGAAAGCTCATTCATATGTTCTACAGCACTCTCTTTTTCAGTACCACAAAAAGGTGTTTTCTCAACAATAGATATATGAGATAAATCAAGAGAAAAGTCATAATCTTTATCCTTAATGTTTATAGGAGATGTGACAAATTTAGGATCAGGAGACAGTTTATATCTAACAACATGTTGTGCAATAAGCTTTTTAAGGTTACTTGTACTAGTAGTAGCATTGCATTTATCAATAAAATCATCATCAAGTTCCACATAATCTTCATCAAGATCATCAATCTCAGGTGAATTAACAAGTATTTTCATTAGGAGTTTCAGTATTTTCAATTTGTCTAGACCTAGCAATTGTAGCATCTAGAAAAGGACCTAATGAACCATTATCAAGCACAGTAGAAGCATCATCAAAATTATCGAGGAATTTTCAGATTCAGCAGAAGTACCAACACGTGAAGTTTGTGGTGGTGAAACAAGTTGACTTATCAGATGGTGAATTAAGAGCAGCGGAGGTACTCAGGGTTGTACCTTTTCTTGTAGTGGATGGTAATATGGCGACTTTAGTATCACGAGGTTTACCCATGATGGAGAATTTGCAGCGAACAATATCAATCCAAGTGAACTTGCAAATAAAGCTATGCTCCCCGGCAACGCGCCGAAAATAGTCTTGATGATCCACAAGTATAGGGGATCGCAAGTCTTCGAGGGAAGTATTACCCAATTTATTGATTCGACACAAGGGGAGACAAAGAATACTTGTAAGCCTTAACGGAGTTGTCAATTCAGCTGCACTGGAAATGACTTGCTCGCAAGAGTTTATTAGTAACAGCTTTATAGCAGAGAAATAGTGAAATAAGCGGTGAAATAAAGACAGCAGTAGTGATTATAGTAAACAACAGGATTAAAATACCGTAGGCACAGGACGGATGAACGGCGTTGCATGGATGAGAGAATTCATATAACAATCATGGTAGGGCATTTGCAGGTAATAATAAAGCGGTATCCAAGTACTAATCAATCAATAGGCATGTGTTCCATATATAGTCGTACGTGCTCGCAATGAGAAACTTGCACAACATCTTTTGTCCTACCAGCCGGTGGCAGCCGGGCCTCTAGGGAAACTACTGGAAATTAAGGTACTCCTTTTAATAGAGTACCGGAGCAAAGCATTAACACTCCGTGAACACATGTGATCCTCACATCACCGCCTTCCTCCGGTTGTCCCAATTTCTGTCACTTGGGGCCTCGGGTTCCGGACAACAACGTGTGTATACAACTTCAGGTAAGATCATAAAACAATGCATATCATGATGAAACAATAACATGTTCAGATCATGGCACTCGGGCCCTAGTGACAAGCATTAAGCATAACAAGTTGTAACAATATAATAAAAGTAACATCTACGGATACTAGGCACCATGCCCTAACAATCTTGTGACTATTACATGATCAATCTCATCCAATCCCTACCATCCCCTTCAGCCTACAGGGGGAATTACTCACACATGGATGGGGGAAACATGGCTGGTCGATGGAGAGGCGTCGGTGGTGATGGCGATGAAGATCCCTCCAATTCGTCCCGGCGGAGTGCCGAACGGAGTTTCGGGTCTCGAGGCGGAGTTTCGCGATGGCGGCGGCGCATGGATGGTCTCTGGAAATATGGTCGAACCCCCGGCGTTTTTAGGTCGAAAGGCGTATATAGTCCGGGAGGCCGCCGAGGCGCACACAACAAGGCGGCGCCCCCTCCCGCCGCCCTAGTGTGTGGGGCCTCGGCCCCCACCTGGCTTGCCCTTCCGGCTCCGTCCCGGAAAATAGGACCTTTCGCATAAATTCCGAGGATTTTCCGAAAGTTGGATTTCTGCACAAAAACGAGACACCGAGCAATTCTGCTAAAAACAGCGTTAGTCCGTGTTAGTTGTATCCAAAATACACAAATTAGAGGCAAAACAATAGCAAAAGTGTTCGGGAAAGTAGATACGTTTTGGACGTATCAGAGGCCTCAGCGTTTCTTCCAACATACATCTAGGCGGCGTTGGAGTTTGGCGAAGGCCGCTAGCTTCTGCAAGTGCAAAAAACCTAGAGATGGATCTGTTTTCCTATTCTTTAGGTGCCTATCTAAAAATGTTTTTCCGTCTTTTAGATTCCTTATTTGTTTGGTCAAGTAACTTGATTTTTTCTTAATGGAGCAATTGGTTGCTTTAAAAAAAACTTCAAGATTGCACAAATGTTGACTTCATCAAATTTGAGGCTCCACAATTCCAGTATTTACGCATCTGTGTGTAATTTTTGTGACTCTACCTTTTACTCGGGGTTTGCTGATAAAATGCCGAAATTGTAAATATCGATTTATTTGAGGGCCCACCGGTCGGTCAGCTACCTTCATTCTTCCTGATCTGAACCCGTGCCCGCGATGTTGACCGGAATCCCCGATAAGCATTGGTGGCAATCCGTCTTTTGACGCCACCACCAGTTCAAGTATAAATACACCACGATATAACTAATCGCCGCCTCCTGCGTGTGTGATCTCGCTTCGCTCCCCGTAATTTAATTTATAAAACGATCCCTAATTTATTTCCCCTTCCGTTCTCGACTATAGTACAGCTAGCTTCCACGGCTCGAATCTCTACTTTGTTTTCAGTCACTACTTCAATAAAATTCGGCGCGAGCTCAGATTAGCCTGTCGCCGCGCACTCCAATCCCCAGGCTTACTGGCGCCGGCGCGGAGTTTCGGTGTGGATTTTCGGCCGATTCGGGCCTCCGGTAAGGCGATTCCGCGGGTGTTGTGCCCAGTCGTGGGTAGGATTAGCTTGGATTTCCTCTGAAGTTTCGTTCTTTGTTCTGATTTTGGAGATGGGTTCAAATTTCAGGGTATGGAGCGCCGTGGGCTGCTCAAGGCGGTGCTTCTGGCGTGTTTGCTTGTGGTTTGCTCCGGGAGAGGTAAATGACTTGCCCTCCTCTTTATTTTATTTTTGACATGGTAAATGGCCAGCCTTCCTCTTTCATTTCGTTGCAAGATGTTGTCTTGTTAGAACTGTTTGCTGTGCTTGACTGTAATCTATGTAAAAGTAATGCTTGCCATGTCTCAGTATGGAAATACAGATACAAGTTTATTCCAGCAAAACAAATCGTAATCAGAGGTATGAATCTCAGAATGGCCATATAAGCAAAGAAAAAAAAAACATATCACTAGTTCATTCAGATTTGAAATGCTGGGCTCGAAAGTGGGAATGTGTCTAGTTGGTATACTTTTGCCACATTGAGAATAGCTTCTTCTTTTAACTTCTTTGCTTGTTCCAACTAGAAGATTCAGTTTAACTTTTACAGGAGACCATAAACTTCAGATTACTTCTCACGAAAACAAAAAGATTATTACAAAGGCAGTACGTAGATTTGACTCTGAGACAAAAATGTTACATGATTTTTTTGCTTCTCTTGGTTCTGTATTTTCTCTATTTATCCAACACTATCCATTGTAGTTCCTTAGCGCTTTGCCTTTTCTTTTAAACTTGTTCAAGCTTACAACAGTTTCTTTTTAAATAATAAGAACTCAAATCTGCATCCATGAAGACTTGTTGTACATCCACTTCCCTAACCAAGTGAGCTAGGCTCGTATCCTAGCCGGTTGAGGGCTTTATTAATTTGAAGCTGGGCCCTTTCGAGCTTTATGTTTAAAGTCCATGTTGCTCTTGATATTGCTCTTTTTTATGGTTCAGCACCTATGGTTACACTTCAGTCATCCGATACCATATACAACTCAACTCTTGCCAAGATAATGGTGGAATATGCTTCTGCTGTAAGTTCATTCACCTTTTCTTTATCTTAATTGTTCTGAATATTTGCTCATCACTTAAGATGAATTAGCTTGTCAGATTCGTTCTGGTATCTTGGAAAGTCTTATACACGTGTACGCCTGTACGGTATTACTTAAGTTACTACTATCCATTTATGCAAATTTAGAATTTGGTGATGTCTTGCAGATCTACACTGCTGATTTGACACAATTGTTTACCTGGACATGTGATAGATGCGGTGACCTGATCAAGGTAACGCTTCACACACTCATGTGCTTTCTGTTTGCTGTAACGTAAAATATTTGTCCAGCTTCATGCATGACTATTATGGATGATGAAAGTTGTTGGATGACCCAGGGGTTCGAGATGATGGACATCATCGTAGATGTGGAGAACTGCTTAGAGGTCCTTTCCTACTTGTGCTCATAGTCTGCTTATCTCTGTATCTTTAGCATCTTCTAAATTGGCCATATTTTGATTAACAAACAGGCATATGTTGGTTTTGCCAGTGATATTAATGCTGTTGTTGTTGTGTTCAGAGGAACTCAAGAGAACAGGTAACTGACATATACCTTGTTTTGATTGGTCATTAACAAATACAATTCAAGTTCTCATTCAGAATGTTTTATCTTTTATCAGAGGCAGGCCTTGCGTATTTCAATTTCACTCATCCTTAGTACTTACCATTTATATAAATCTCGAGCATATCTATGTATAGTGTAATGCTCGTGCAATGGATATCTGCAAACCCCTAACCGTACTGACCCTCCAATTTATCAGCATCCAGAACTGGATAGAGGACTTGCTATGGAAACAACTTGATCTTGATTACCCTGGCATGCCTGAAGCAAGGGTGAGCATAGCTAAGGCATACAGTTGAATTTCGTTGTGTTAAACTGATATTCACAGTAGTGCTCCCTTCGACATAGGTACACCGAGGATTTTACTCTGCTTATCATAACACAACATTACGTGATGGAGTTGTCGGTGGCATTTCAAAGACCCGGAAACTGAATGGAGATGTTCCGATCATGATTACAGGGCACTCAATGGGTGCAGCTATCGCTTCATTTTGTGCACTTGATCTTGTTGTGAGTAAACCTTGTTGATCTCGAATGTATTAAATTTGAGCATTTGTTTAAGTTGCATAGAAATTTGTGTTCCACAAATCGACGTGATAATGTTTCGCATTATACTAGTTATATGGACATTTTACATTCTGAGTCTTGCATTTAGTCTATACAACCTTCTACATGTCTGAGCAATCAGTTATTTACCACATCTGTATTTCCTTCTCATTTAAATTCCCCTTCTAAACAGAAATGTATGTTCTATTTCAGGTGAACTATGGGCTAGATGGTGTGAAACTAATGACATTTGGGCAACCTCGTATCGGCAATGAGGCCTTTGCTTCCTATTTCAAGGTGTACCTGCCTCATGCGATCCGAGTTACTAATGCGAATGATATCGTCCCTCACCTGCCACCGTACTTCACGCTCTTCCCACAGAAGACCTACCATCACTTCCCCAGAGAGGTATGCTCAACTGTAGCACACTTACTGTGCCCGCTTGTGCTCATAGCTACTCTGCAAAGCCGTCCATAGTCTGCAGCGACAATGAAAGTGCATTTAGTCCCCAAATGGAACCTAAGAGCCATGTAGAATCGAATTGTTTCCCGTAATCATATCTCTACATGTTTCTATGGCATAATGACAAACTGTTCCTTTCATGTGATATTGTTCAGGTATGGGTCCACAATGTCGGGCTCGGAAGCCTGATATACACGGTCGAGCAGATCTGCGATGACTCCGGCGAAGACCCGGCGTGCTGCAGGTCCCTCCCTCCCTACCTGCCTTCATCACCACTAGTGAATCATTGCGTGATGCCTCCTGGTTAACATTGGTTCTGTCTTTTTCAGGTCCGTGAGCGGCAACAGCATACTAGACCACATAACCTACCTGGGCGTCAGCATGCACGCCGAGGCATGGAGCAGCTGTAGGATCGTCATGGAATACACCGAGCTGCAGCACAAGATGGACCTTTACGGTAATGTCGTTTTGTCGAAGCAGCCAGATTTACATAGCGCCCAGTGAATCCATGTAAAGATCTCATGTACCATAGGAGTAGCACCACGCTCCTTCTGTTTCGTTGTTTCTGCTTTCAGAAAGGGGGATGACACGTTTACTGGAAGATGCTTGCTGTAAATGTTGTTTGGTTATACAAAGCATTTTTTTCGGTTCAAAATATGCAATCCCTCTGTTCATCTTTGTTTACCTGTCACTTCTGACCGAAATTTTCCAACACAATACTTGTAATTTATGGTTCCCAAGATGAATGTGATCAGTTCAGAAACGTTTGGCGCTAACATGCAAGGTACATAACTGGCGAAGATAGCAACATATACATGTACACCACATGGGAGAAAACAATAGGCTCCAGTTCAAAAGAAAAACAATAGGCTCTGAATAATACTTTGCTCCATGTGCTAAACCATGTTCACGCTAAGATACAGGTAGGAGTACATTCAAGCTAATACAAATAAATGACTGATCAGGTAACTCAAGACAAGAAAAGAAAAACAGTAGCTGTACGAAATACAGGTAACACTATCCTATCCCCAAACCTGAAATCTCATCAGAAGAAATTTCACCGACTCCGGGTGGCCAAACCTGCCTGACACGGTTGTACAATCGGTTCCACAACAGAGGTGCAGGTGAACACACTCATCCTAATTGTGTGGCCCCAACTTTGAGATTCAACCTTCCCCTTCTCCTTTTCCGCATTTCTAGCTTCATCTTGTAGGCTCCTGAGCTCTACAAGGGCATGAGTACATGAAACAATCACATTCTCAAAGGAATGGACGCGGCCAGCAGAAGGCATGTCAGTGGCAACTACAAACAGATAAAGCAACCATGAGGCAATGCTGATGGCCAGAGAGGCGCAGGAAAAAAAAGCCTTTATTCACAGACAACGGGGCTGAGCTGGAACAAACACCATGTTCCTAATTCTGGCCCGTTTGGTGCTGATGAGAAAACTCATCCCTCCGCCAGAGCGCCGACTTAACAGAGCTGTCCACTTTACTCATTTGTACTATCAAAGCTACCATGACCATTGGGTAGCTTCCGTTCTCTGGAATTCTCCCCCCACATTTTGGCATCTGCGATAGCACGCTGCCTGTCAGCACTCCTTCGGCTTTCTCTTTTTCTTCCTGTTTGAGCTGGACTACCTAGTGGCGATCCTTCCATGTCCATCTCATCCAATCCTGATCTCCGACCAGAACCACCAGTAGAACTAGTCCGGCTAACCTCCCCTCCATACTTTGATGCCCTGGCAGCCTCCTTCCTCAAGTCTGGAGAATGATGATTTGGTGAGCGCCTGCTGCGTTGATCACCATTCCGCCCACTCATATTCCTGGCCCTAGGGGTCGATGAATTGCTTCGATTTGGGGTATTTGGATCATATGTCTGAGAAGCTAGATATGAGAGAGCAGTCACAACATCTCCTATATGAGGGCGAGTCGTCGCTTGTTCTTGCAAACACATGGCAGCAACAGCTAAAGCCTGATACAGACCCCTCATAGGGAACCTGCCTTGAAGCATTGGGTCAGCCATTTTAGGAAATTTCCTGCGATCCTTGAAGAGTGGACGAGCCTGTAGATCGGAGAAGCTGTATTAATTACCCAGCCGAAATGCAACAAAGTTTTTTCTGGTAAGAGTTAAACACTACAGTAGTAACTGGTCGTGGATGTCATTTTAGGACAAGTAGAAAGAAAAGAGCATTTTCAATCAAACGTGGAATGGCATAGCTTAATTAGCAGGATAGTATCTCACTAAGAATACAACAGTAAAACAAGGAGCTGCGTGCAAACCCCAGCACAAAATTATCAAGTATAGCATGTCAACTGAGATAAGCATAGTAGTATCAAAACATACCCATGCCACTAGGTTCTGCTCCCCCTGGGGTTTGGTATTGTCAATTGCTTTGCGCCCTGTAATCAGTTCAAGGAAAACAACACCAAAGCTGTAGACGTCTGATTTCACAGTGAGCTGGCCAGTCATTGCATATTCTGGGGCACAGTAGCCGTAAGTTCCCATCACCCGCGTTGAAACATGAGTCTTATCACCAACCGGACCGAGTTTTGCTAGGCCAAAGTCAGACAGCTTCGGGTGAAATCCTTCACCAAGAAGAATGTTTGACGACTTGAAATCCCGGTAAATAACAGGAGGGCTGGCCTTGTCATGTAGATGTTCCAAGCCCTTAGCTGCACCTGCAGCTATCTTCATCCGTGTGTTCCAATCAAGAGCTTCCTTTTCAGGTGGCACATCTATTTAAGTTAAAAGATATTACTTCAGCCATCAAGTACAAATGCCATTAAACGGTAAAGGATGCAAGTGCAGAAGTAATGACTCATGATGAGTGACATGTATAGTTCACACAAAAAACTTCATACAAGTCGCTATACTCACGTATGTAATTTAAAGATTAGATGGCAAAGAGAGAATAAACGAACCATGCAAATGATCTTCTAGTGAACCCAGTGGCATAAACTCATAAACAAGAAGGCGTTGGTCACCATCAGCACAGTAACCAATTAGATTGACAAGGTTAGTGTGATGCAAGAGACTGAGCATGAGGACCTCAACGAGAAATTCTCTATTTCCTTGGAGACCATTGCGATCAAGTTGCTTCACAGCAACAGCCTGAGAAGTAGAATTATTGGTTAGTGTCACAATGGCCATAAAGGAGAAAAAATAGCTACTGTACCAACATTTTACTTGATAACTGGAAATTTCAGCAGCTAAACCGCTCATAACCTGAAACTTGAATGTATCTACTAAGATCGAAATGTATCCTGCCAAGACTAACCTGCCCATTATCCAGGCGACCTTTGTATACACGGCCGAAACCGCCCTCGCCCAACAGGCTATCTTGCTTGAAGTTCTTAGTGGCAGCAGCAAGCTCACGAAAAGTGAAAATATGTGCTGCAATGTTTTGGCTGTTGCCATCCCTAGGGATGGTTAGATGATCCTTCTTAGAGTCCAATCCACCCTGTGGTCTCGATTTATCTAAGGAGACAATGATCCGGAGTTAGCACCCAGCAGTTATAGTACAATCAGTTGGGAAAAACTGAACAGAAATATGTGTTATTCTACTCTTAGAGCACTAACATTCTGCAATTACAAATATGAAGTCCAGTGGTACGGCATGAAGGATGATTTGCTACTAAGGAAGTACTTGAACTTGTAAGGAATAAACTTATTTTAAACGACTCGTCTTATAAAAAAACCCATATTTCTCTCCTAGGCAACAATTATTTTGTAATCACTAGTCCTAAAAGGATAAATCATATTCATCTTCTAGGTTAACAGCTAAAGCAAACTTGAAGGCTCAAAGCCATTCAGATGGTGTAAAACAGGTTAGGAAGTGATACCGGACTTGTCTAA
The DNA here is from genome assembly GCA_030979885.1 of Lolium multiflorum. NCBI lineage: Eukaryota > Viridiplantae > Streptophyta > Magnoliopsida > Poales > Poaceae > Lolium > Lolium multiflorum. Next base: position 327,970,913 of record CM061749.1, read on the forward strand.
AACACCAGTCGAGTAAAGTTCACTAATCAGATTCATGAAGTAATAATACTAGAAGCGCCGTCACAATGGTGTAAATAGTAAATAGGTATTTCCTACAGTCCCTCCCATCACTACTCAGCCGCATGAAAATATAGCATCTTGTATCAATGTTTTGTACAACATAATTGGGAACTATAATCCATCGCTCGTTATACACTGTTAAACCCCCAAGCAAGTCACTGCAGCCATTTCGTGTGCCACTAAGACGAGCAGATGCCTAGCTGGACAAATAAACCGGCGCAAACATATCACCTACATGTAAAAAACGATTATTGAAATGGGAGCTGTATCATGTGTATCTATCCTCTCCCACTGTGTGTCTGGAGTTCATGGGCTGGTAACAGCATATCCATCACTCAGTCTCATGAAAATACAAAGATCCTCTGCCAATCTTTACTACTCCACAATCCATAACAGGCCACTATAATCCATCATGCATTTTGTGATGTTAAACTAGCAAGGCACGACAGAAAATTTCTGTCTTACCAGCAGGAGCAGCTGCCTAGCTGGACAAATACACCGGCTCAAAAATATCCCTTATACATGTAAAAAAACGACGATTAAAATGAGAGCTACATTTTGTGTGTATATCCTAGTCTCCTATTGCGCGTCTGGAGTTTAAGGGCTGGTAACAACATGCCCATCACTTCCTTACGCATCTATTGAGGGTCATACCATATGCATAGCTAGCCTCACTACCTGTTCTCCTAGTTCCAGTATTCTCAGGAAGTATATACTACAGAGACCTATACAGCTTCCAGACGCTCTGGGCTACCGCGCAGAGACAAGGCGAACGAACCGCGGCTAACTATCATGGCCAGAAGCTAAAGCTGGAGCGAAGAAAAAAAAAAATCCAAGATCCGCACCTGATCCGCCGCCCCTGGTCGCGGAGCCGTCCTTGCGCTGGTGGTCCTTGGCGTCGGCGGGCACGGGCTTCCTACCGTCCTCCGCGTCGAGGCCCGGGCCGAAGCAGGAGAAGCAGCTCATCGGGGCGCCTGACCCCGCACCCTCGCTCGCCGGAAGCAAGCAAGAAACGCAGGCGCGCGGGGGAGAGCGAGGCCGCGGCGCCGGGCGGGACCTGACGGGGATCCCTCCCGGAGAAGATCTGCTCTGGGAGGACGGTAGCTCGCCCCCGAGCAAGCAAGACTGGATTTTTGGGCGGGAGGGGCCGAATTGGGGCGGGGATTGGGGGAGGGCGGAAGCTACAGGGAGGAGGAGAGGAAGAACATGAGGCTGGGAGAGGAAGAGTGAGAAGCAAAAGTCAGCTCTGTCTGTCTCTGGGGGCGAGTGAAGAAAGAAGGGATCTTTTGGGGCACATCCGCTTGCCTGCCCCCGCCACGTCACCGTTTGAATTCTCTGCCATCATCGTCCGTTTCAAACCGCGATTAATTACGTTTCTGCGTCACCCGTTCACATCGGCAGGCGGTAATTGTTTTCGATTTCACATGGCGTGCGTGATGGTAGTATTTGTGTGGAGTGTGTAGTTCATGGGGTAGCGTTCACGGTTCGAGATATGTTTCCACTGCAGATCTCTCTGCGTATCTTGGGTAATTTATTGTGGTGGTGAGAGCTGTCGATTGACTGGGCCGTAGCGTCGTCACTCCTCTCCATGTGATTCGCGTGGGCAAATTGGCAATCGCACTATTCAATTCAGGTTTAGCTTTCACCATGGAAACAAGGGAGCTACTATGAAGAAAGATCTAACTAAACAATGCTTATCCAAAAGTGCGTCTTTCTCCGTCCCAAATCACGTGATTCGCCGAAAATCTTTCTATCCTTTCTGCAAAAATTTTAGGACAATTGTATTCTCATGATCTGTCTGGTAGCATTCATGTTTGTTTACTTATGTAACTTGTTTTTCTATTAATGAAATATGTGTTTGCTTTGCAGATAATAAGCCAAAGTAAAATTTTGTTAGGATCAAGTTTATAACGAAAAAATAGCAACTTCTATAATACCAACTCAAGGTTATTATAATTATCGGGAATCAACATGTAGTTGGATGGTTAGGAGGGAAATACCACGCCCAACCCAGTAGAGTCGAAACCTAAGGTTCGACACTTTGGTGTCTCATAAAAAGACGTTTTTTAGTGAGAGGCGGTGATCCCGTCAGTGAAGCTCCGGTGATGCCTTTGTCGATCTCAAGACCTATTGAATCAGCTTCTTGACTCAATCTTTCGGAGGTGCTTATAGGGGTAGGGTTTGTGTGTATGTACGTATATACATATGGTACCGCGGATATCGATATTTTTTTGCTATATACTTAGTCAAATTTAAGGTTTCACTTTGGCTAAAAAAATTATATTACGAAACATATTTTGGAACGGACAGAGTAGTAGATTGTGCGGATCTAGCAATGTCGTCGAACCAGCGAGCCGTGACGTGGTGCTCGATCGGGTTTATATTCTCTGAAAGGGGTGAAGAGAGAGGTCCCTCCTTTGACCTTGGCTCATGCCCCTCTTCTCCGGCAGCCTTGCCGACCGGAGGGGACATGAGGATGGGGCCAACCTCCTATAGATAGTAGTCGTCTGCGTTTAGGGTTCTCATGTTGTCATGCCACTTTGGAGGACCTTTGGCTACGACAAGATCGGCTCATGCCTATATGCCCCCAAGTTGTTTTGTTCCTGGCGGCAATGAGGTTAGATGCGTCGAGCTCTACCATGGTGGAGAAGAATCTAGATGTGATCGACATTTCAAAGTTTTAGAGTTTTAAAGTATGGTTCTTTGTGCAAATTGTAAAGGCTTATCTGTAGTTTCATATTGTTATAAGGCCCTAAGTGTAAAATGTCCTGACACGCTAAAATTGAACGAAGTTAGTGGAGAGTAACTTAGTCTAGTAACATATGTCATGTTACTAGTCTAAGTTACTATCTCCATAGTGGATAGTAACTTAGATGTGGTTTCATACAATGTGTCATTAATTATGTTGTAGACTCATATTGCTTTGGGATGTGTGATGTTATGGTAACATAGCTAGTTACCACATCACTCTCTTTCTTTTTTTATTGTCATGCCATGTCACCAAAATGTCTTGAGACGTGTGATGTTACCACCTATGTTACCCCCACTATGAGCAGTCTAAGGACCGTTAGCGTTAAGCAGCTGGACCTACGGATGGACTGATCACTGACACACGTATGCATGCAGCTGTTTGCTGCCGCCTCCACATAGGCGAGCGCACCAGGGCGGCTGCAGAGGAGCCATGGGTGCATGTCATCCAGAGCGACGATCGAGCATGCATGAGGGCATCTCTAACGGGGAGAACGTAAATCTGACTCTAAAATCGATAGGGTGCATCTCTTTGCGTCAACCCGTGGATACTGAAATAGTTGCTAGGTTAATATTGTCCGTTTTCGTCGGGGGAAGCCCTAGCGAGCCGATGCATTTCGTCCGGTGAGGCCGGCATGTTCTCTATGGTAGACACGATTGTGATATTCACATTTCTAGGTAGAATCGAGGTTTTGAAATTAATGCAACATGTTAAAATAAATTAAACATACAAACTGCGAAAAAATATGTCCAAACGAACTTTTAAACCAGGTACTTCTTCACGGAGGTGCTTCCTGCTGGTCACCTCCTCGGAAGAGCTAGTGCCGGTCGACGCGTCCGACGAGCTTGTGTCCCCTCAGACGAGTAGTCATTGGTGTCTTCGCCGTCGTCGGTGCACGCATGTTGCGCCTCCGCCCGCGCCTTCGTCCGGGCCCTTACCTCCTTCTTTGCCGCAGCTGCCTCCTCAACCGTCTCCATCTTGCATCTTCATCCTCTTCCTTTTCCTCCTCCTCATCCTGGCCGTCGTTGGCAACGGCGTCCCCCTCCTCATCCTGGCTGTCGTCGGCAACGGCCTCCCCCTCCTCCTCCTGGCTGTTCGTCGGCGGGGAGCTAGATCTGGTCGGCGTGGAAGTTCTATCCCACCAATGGCGCCATCCCGATGGCTTCCCCTCGCTATCAGTGTCCGATGGTAAAGATAGGTTGTTCATGGCCTAGTCATAGAGATGAATGGCGCAGGCTGGTTGGAGATCCTTAGCGCAGACGCATCGGGTCTTATTGGGCGGGGATTAATGGCGGCGAGATATCGAAGAGGGCTGCGGTTGCTATTCCGCGGAGGTTCGCGCGCCGATCAACGCGGTTGCCACTCCGATGGTTGCCCTTCCCGGTAATTGTTGTGCTTAAACTCGCGCCGGCTCAAGCCAGGATCGCTATCAGGCGGGCCCGTGGGAGAAGTGACGTAATCGTGCCACATATTTGAGCCGTGTTTACATCTTCCCAGACGACTCGATCACTATGCGTCGCTCCGCCGACCGCGCGGACGCAAGGGTCGCCCCGTTAGAGATGCCATGAGCATACGATGGTTGATGCAGCCGTGGAGTTTGTAGATGTGGCGAGCCTGTGTCGCACCAGCTGTTGGATCCTCTCGTGGGTCGGTCGCTGCGCTGGATGTATATATCGTGGTGCCAGAGACAGGGAGGCGTGTAGCACAGGCAGCAAGAAGAGAAGAGAAGTGTAGGAGCAGTGCACGTAGATCCTAGAAGCTAGAAGGTGCCACGGTCACGTACGTGCATGCTGTCAGTAACCACTACAGCTGGCTAGCGGAGCTAGCTAGCACACGCGTTGTCCCGTGACGAAAACGATCGTGCGGACAGGCACAAGATCGAGCTTGTGTACGTCGAGAGAGGAACATATATCCGGACCAAACATGCCCACCCGTAGACACGGTAGACCGCGCGCATGCTGTGGTCGCCTGCGAAACGAAGGCCTACTGGTGTACGCGCGCCGGTGAAGCAAGGACGGAGGCGTCGCCGTCGTCGGTCTCCCTGGACGATATATTTGGGATTTATGGTTTGCGTCAATGGCCAGGAGAAGCTGGGAAAGAAAGGTGGAAGCAGCCAAGCGCGCGCCGCACGTCAACAACGGAGTAGGACCTGAACGACGGGGACTGGGTCCGGGACGGACGCGCACTCGCGCGCGCGCCAAGTGCCGCCCGGCGCACCATACCAGTCGCGGTCGCTCCGACGGAGATGGAGACGTACGTGGGCCGGGCGGGGAAGAAGAAGAGTTTGTCGTGGCGTCAGGCGTTGCTTGCCCGCCGTCCGTGCCACCTGAGCCGCACACGCACGCAACCCGTCGGATCTCTCGCGACTCATATCCGTAGCAGGTGCAAGGGAAAGGCCTGTGGTTAGGCTCATCGCGTGCCTCCGAGCCTCTAGTTCGGCCGATCGATCGCCCTCCTAGATCGACCGGCCGCACCCAGCCGTGCGTACGCGGCTCGCTCGGCAGATGCATATCACTCGCCTGCCACGGCAGCATTTCTCGTCGGTCGACCGATCCCACTCCCCAGTGTTAGAATTAGACATCTTCTGTCCAAACGCCGTACGGACGCATGTGTCCGTACGGTCGCAACCCTTCGCCCGTATGGACGTCTGTGTTCGTATAGGCGCCTCTTCCCCATGTCGGTGCCATCTTGAGGCGCCTCTTCCACTTGTATATATACCCTGTTGATCAATGGAAAGCGACACTTCATTCATTCAATCGATTCCTTTCTCGTTTTACTTTAACACGTTATCAGCACGCTCTTCATCCTGAGCAATTTAGAGATCAAGAAGAACAGAAAGGAAAAGATCAAAAGAACAGGAAAACTGTAAGAAAAAATAGCCTGAGAGATCCCATCGCTGTTTTCTTTGCCTCCTTTATGAGGACATAAAGAACAGAAAATTCTGGAGATACATCTATTACTAATTGGTAAGATCGACTGAGAATCCAAGACATCAGCCAACAAAGGTAATCACTTCTTTGATGTGAGATGTTCTTACCAACTTGAAGACACCGAACGACGGACTAGCTCATCGCCCTCCACGCGTGTCCCTCCGACTTTGCAAATCGCACATGGTGGAAGTGGTGCGCTCGGTCTTCACGACCGGGCCTCTCGACACCGCGCCCGCGCGGAGCATCTGATGTGACGGCGAACGCGGCGGAACTGCCCACCAGAGCCGCTGCTCGTGCCAAGCGCGCGGCCCCCGTCCTCGATGCCTCTGCCCCCGGTGGCGTCATCTTCCCGTGGTGGCGCCCGCTGGCGCGCGCAACCACGGCCTGCACGCCTGCAACAAAGATCCCAGCGGGGCGTGACCATGATGGCCGACTCCATCGCGCCCCTGCGACTTTTGTCGCCGACGCCAACCGTCGACGGCGACGACGCGCCGGGAGCCAGCGTCGCGGTCGTTGATGTCGAAGCCGTCGCGCCGCGCCTTCCATCCCCAACAGCGGCCACCCCGCCTACTTCACCGCGCACACGCGCCCGCCACCGCCATACGGCCCTTGGCTACACGCTGAGCCCGCCGTCCGGTGGCCATCAGGAGCCCGGCCACGCTTGGGTTCGCGAATGGCGTCGCCCGGGGACCCAGCTCCCTGGCGGATCCTCCGACGAGGATGAGCGGGGCTGGAGCACCAATCGCCGCCGGTGAGCGGTGCCGCGCCGGCACAGGAGAGGCCGCGTCGTGGTCGCCGCTGTATTGATCTTGGTCTAGTACGGTGGATTGGGGAATCGACAGCCCTACCTTATCCTATCGTATATGACCAGACCGGCCGGGTCTAGGCTGCCTGCTGTTGAGCCACTCGTGCCTGCTGTTTCCACATGAATAGTGCACCTTTTCAGATTTCTGTTACTAAATCAATTTACTAATAGTAGTTCTAACAGTGATTTAATTCATGTTTTAGACCCTGTTAATATCAGTACATGTTTATTGTATTGTGAACCTGTTGAGTACCATGTATTCCAGGGCAATGTGATGTGATATATATTTTCATGTTCCCTACATGTTATGATTATCACATCCATTAATTTGCAATCGAGATTTTTAATTTCTTGCAAATGAGAAACAATTCATCGTCTTAATTGAGCCTTCGGCATAATACGAGCACGAATTGATAAATGCAAAATTCTAAGTGACTTCTTCGAATTGATGTTTTGGGATTATAGGTAGTGTGCGGATCTACTGCATTGCAGATTATCTTCACTACCACGATTGCTTTATCAAGTAATCTCCCATACATTTTTATTAAGTCATGACATAAGGCAATAGATCGGGAGTATCTACTGATTTTATCAGATTATACTCTCTAATACTGCGAGACGGACTCTAAAATTTCTTTTGGAGATTATCTACAAAGTGTCAAACTTAACAATTTGAGGTTCACACTAATGATTTCAAGCCAATGCCTTGAAATCTTTATTAATTTTGCAAAGTTCATTACAACATAACCATGATGGTTTTTGATTTACCAATTGTAAATTAATAATCTCTGGTTTACCCATGTAAGTAAATGATGGCTGGAAAAGAATTTGAGGCATTCGCCCTCGATGGCCACTACTACCATACATGGGACATGGACATAAAGATCAATCTTGCGTCCCATGGATTAGTGCGTGAAATTCAGGCCCCGGAGGATCCACCTCCGGCCGGAGTCACGCCGCTAATATAAGAGAAAAGGTATGTTGTCTTGCACATCATAAGACATCATACATCCAGATCATAAGGGTCGTGAAACACATGGCAGGGCACAAGTTTGACAAAACTAAGCTTTGCGACGAGTGTGGATGCTATACGCATACCACGTAGGAGTGTCACACCCCACATCATCTGGTTTTTCTGTATCAGAAATCGCTGACATGCAAATGACCTTAAGGGAAAAGGTTTAAAGCTTATTTCAACCTTCATCTAGACCGCAACAATGGAGCTAGTTGTTCGCAAGACGTTCCTCCGGGACGTTGCAACACCATGCCTCTCTAGCGGTCACAAGACCCTATGGATACGGAGAACATGATGATTGATTATGCCTCAACCGATATGTTTGGAGACTTTAACTAGTCCCATTATCTCCTTAGTGGTCGATTTATTCATGTCCATTTGTTGTTGTAATAGAACATATATATTGTATTTCACATATATATTGATTGAATCTTCTATATATTTGATAAAGATTTCCACAATGGAAACTCTCCAATTCGATATATAGATTTCTACGGGATTCAATCCGATGGATGAGGAACAAGTATTTGAAAAGGTACCCTCTCTGTTGTTTGGATTGTACTACACGTACAACCAACCCGTAGCACATGTTGCCTAGAAATCAATTCCATTGATAATGATTTGCATGAAGCTAAGTTTTCTCAATCATCGAATATGTAGCCCATTTTGAGGTTCTCATATACCTCAAGATCAAAGCTAGATCACTTAAGTCCCTCGATCGAATGCATAGTGTGGCCTCTTCCAACCATACTGTGGACTGAAAACGAATTATAATCAATTCGAATGGACAATGATGCAAATTCTCTTCATGTGCCTTCAATAATTATTGACTGGCTTTCGAAGATTGGAGTTCAGCACTTTGTCACATATGTCCATACACAAAAGGTTTGGTTGAATATCTGAGCAAGAGGATCGGGCTCGTTGCACGACCTTTGTTAATGAGTTGAAATTTTACCAACTTCATGTTGGAGTCATGCGGCTTTACACACCCTTGACTAACTAACTGCATATCGCAGAATTTCCCCCCTGCAATTGATACGTGGAAATCCTCCGAGCATTTCCCATCTGCGTAAGTTCGGAATCGCTTCACGCGTACCGATCTCACCACCGCAGCGTACATCATAGGCCCACAAATTAGGGATCTATGTGGGGTACAGATCTCCGTCGATCACTAAGTACCTTGAACTCCTCATAAGGGATCCGTTCATAGCCTCGTACGCTGATTGCAAATATTGAAGGATGGATATTTCCAGGCATTAGGGGGAGATTTCAAATACCAAATAGAATGCCAGGAAATCATTTGGAACTCCACGTTCCTCCTCATGTCCACGCACTCAAGAATATAGACTATACGTCTAGGATTCACAAATTTGCAACAGTTCGCAAATAACCTGCCATATTCATTTACTGATCTCAAAGGTGTTATATAATCCTTTAATCCGGCTAGAAATGCGCCCGAAAGAGTGGAGGTACCAATAAAAACCACTCAACTCCCTATTTCTTAAAAGAGGGGGAGTAGTACGGCCTCTAACCAGGATCTAGCTTCCTGCAAGCAACAAGGAAAGACGGGGAGAAATCCTCTGAATCGGTAAATGCATATCAACCTAGCGTTGATAAACACCTAATGGGTAGTATACACCCAGTGGACGGGAAAACTCCACAACCTAGCTCCAGTTTGCACACACTGGCTAGGACATCGGAACACCCGGACTCACTCGTATTGGGAAATCACGAAGAGTCATCATGGGTACTTAGATTTCCTCTAACTATATTGATTCTGGAGAATCATATGATTAAAGCCTACAAATGTCGACAATATTTCTCTTATATGATTGCAAACATCTTTCATAATGATTCAGATCCAAAGACCATGGCCATGGCAGAGTGTAAACCACTTGCTTGGAAACAAAAGGGTGCAATCCAAGCAGAATTAGCCTCGCTCCTCCAAATGAATTCCCTATGCGGTTCAATATGTTCTCTTTCAGAAATGGAATGAGATAACAAGGTGGTGAGAAAGCAAGGCTTGTAGCACAAGGTCGGATTTACGCAGAGATCCGAGACCTAATCTCCAGACGCGAGTGGAATCCTATTTCCGATACATTATATCATCGGCAAAACAAAATCATCTATCTATGCAGTTGATAGATGTAGTGACTACATATCGATGTGGATCACTAGATTTGGACATGGTATGGTTCCCGATGGAATCACAATCCGAATCGAAATGCAAATGCAACATTGATTGTGTAAAATTAATAAGTCACAACATGACTTATTGTTGTCGGTATATTTTGGTACAACCGATGTAGTGAGTTTCTTATATACAAGGATTACTCCTACAATGATGATTACCCATGTGTGTTTGTCATACACAAGGATCACTCTTGCAATGACGAAGCGCGTGATCATCTAAAAGACGGAACTTGAGATGAAGGATTTGGTGAAACCCAAATAGTGCTTTGATATTGCAAGTCGAGCTACTTCACTCAAGTATTATGGTACACCAAGTTGCCTACATTATAAATATTGGAGAAACTTAAAATGTACAAGTCATATTCATCTCCCATGCCGGTTGTTCGATCTCTAGACGTAGAGAAAGATTCACTCAAACCACGGGATGATGTAGAACGGATGTTGGGACTTGAAGTTCCATATCTCAGTGCCATTGGATCCACCAACACAATTGGTTGGGAATTAAGAATTTCTTTCGATATCTCCAAGGCACCACACATTACTTGACATATTCTTGTAATTTCAGAGAAATCTGAACTCCAATAGCATCAGGATACACTGATGTTGGCTACTTGAATGATCCCCACAATGTGTATCAACATGGTAGAACTGTCACTCCATTGATGTCTTCGAGACAGACTGTGGTGACTACACCTACCAATCATTCTAAAATACAAGGCCTCATACACACGTGTAGCTTTATGGAATGATAAACCACATACATCAGTCATGTGGTATTGGTTCCCTTGAACCGTCAATCATTATCCACACAGATAATGTTGCTTGTGTTGCATGGATGCAAACATGATACATCAAGAGCAATATCACTAAGCATATTACCTCTAGATTGTTTATCTCCATGAACTTCAGAAGAGTTGGGAATAAACATTTTGCAAGTCAAATCACACAATAATGTTGTTGGTTTGTTCACGAAGTCTCTACCAACTTCAACATTCCATAAGTATTTTGTGGAATTGGTATGTGACGGCTTCCAAATTTGCAAGAATCAGGGGGAGTATCTTCCTGAATCAATCATGTTCAAAGCATCATATTACACTCTTTTTTCCTTTGTGAGTTTACTATACAGGTTCTCATCAAGGTTTTTAATGAGCTAATATCAACACAAGATGATATGTCATATTTTCTGTTTTCCCCATCGGGGTTTTTAGGAAAGTATACACATCATACATTGTTCTCTAAACTCTATGGGGTTTTCCCTTTTTACAAGGTTTTTCTCATATCGAGTTAACAAAGAGACGATACCAATTATATGTTGTATCATTTTCTCCTTATTTTTCCACTGGGTTTGAAGGAGTTTTAACAACATATCCTACCATACTCCTCACATTTTTCCCACATGGTTTTTGGAGGAGACCTTATCAAGATCATGGACACTCCTCATATTTTTCCCATAGGGTTTTTGGGGAGTCATTCAAGGTGATCAATTATAAACAACAAGCTTTTCAAAGATCGATGATTCCGATATACAAGACGGCGTTGTACAAGGGGGAGTGTTAGAATTAGACATCTTCTGTCCAAACGCCGTACGGACGCATGTGTCCGTACGGTCGCAACCCTTCGCCCGTATGGACGTCTGTGTTCGTATAGGCGCCTCTTCCCCATGTCGGTGCCATCTTGAGGCGCCTCTTCCACTTGTATATATACCCTGTTGATCAATGGAAAGCGACACTTCATTCATTCAATCGATTCCTTTCTCGTTTTACTTTAACACCCAGGTACCTCGTGTACGTGCGTGTGTGCGTTCACCGTCACCAAATCGCCCACCTCGTTTGCCTTGAAAGTTTTGGCAAAACCCAGGTATATATATCCGGCCTAAGTGTTCCAACGATCGAGCGGGAGGCAACATTCTCCTCAATAGCAAAAAAGAGGCATGTGCTAAACTCGTCAATTTCAAAACTCGTTATAATAATCCCTTCAATTTCAATCTTTTGGAGGCATGTTTTTAGAGGTAAGTTTTATGTAGGTATTTGCGCTAAGTCGTTCATACTGTGTTTCGAAAAAAATGCAAGCCAAGCCATGTCGACCATGCCTTGGAAACACGTGTTTATCTAGACATACGTGGAATCGCATGAGACTGGTCGTGTCGCATCGCACCTTTAATTACCCGGTCGGCTGGACACACCGCGAGTTCCTATTGCCCCAACCGTGCTACCCTAAAAAAGTGAGGGTATACTTGATTTGCATGATTCTTAGAACACAGAAATAAGAAAATCGTTGGATTAGAATGTCACATGATTTAGAATATATACGTTTTTTTTCAAATAGCATTTGATTAACATAAAAACCAAAGGAATTCTAACATAAGATTTAAGGAATTGTAACAATGCAATGCTTCAGAAAAAAATTCCTATGCATTCCTAAGGTTTCAACCCTTAGAATTAGACGGTGCACATAGAAGAATACCTAAGAGTAAAAATCCTGCAAAATTCCTTATGATTTTTTTGAATCAAACAAGCCACCTTCTGCTCACTAGAATCACCATGAGTGCCTGCACCAAGCACATCTATATCTACTTAAACAATATTGTTACCAGGTTGATGCCTTGCCTCCTACCTAGGTTGCACCGACTGCCTATGATGATCTTTCTAGCAATGGCACGATGAACATAGAGTCCGCCGGCCCGCTGGAATTGCATTTCTTGCAGCGCCGATGTCTACCGGTCATAGATCTACCGTTCACGACTTCTTGTGATTTGTGCTAGCCCTCTCATCCAACTTGTTTCATGTCGATATGGCATGTCGTTGATATTAAAACGAAACCATAATGAAATCCTGTAGTACAACAAAATTATAAACCGATATTAACCGTAATTTGATTGAAATATGTGTGAAATCCATCAAGAATGTTCCTGAAATAATAATATTTTGCCATGTTGATATCAAAAAAGCAAAACATGACCAGGAACCTGTGCACGAATCATGAGGTCAGCTAAGGACAACAAAAGCGGTAGAGCCACTAGAAAAATCGCGTTGCCCGTGCGCCCACCTCCCTTGCTCCTTTCTACAGTAGGTCTGACCGTGCCTTGCAGAGCTCCAGGCTCCTGCCTGCTCTGCATATCATTCCCTTTTGACCTCCAGGCAAAGCTACTAAATTTTGGTAATGCAAACTGGCTACACTGCTTTTCCAGGACCTTGGGCTCAAGGTCAAACTGTTTTCATGTAAAATTTGCTCCCATGCATGATAGTGCTTTCATGATTTTGTGTTGCCACGAAAGGAACTAGCTATTGGCGAAAAATTGCTAGTAGTCAGAATACAATACCAATACCGTGTCAGTGCTTCCACATACTGTGTGCCGCGTCAGCGCTCGTACCATACCGAGCTAACTGAATCACACTGCGTCTACCTGAACATACTGAGATCACTGAATCAGCGCATCCACCTGAGCATACTGAGCTCCCTGAATCAATGCATATACATCTACAGTCTACCTGAACATACTGAGATCACTGAATCAGCGCATCCACCTGAGCATACTGAGCTCCCTGAATCAATGCATATACATCTACAGACTTCTCACCGGGTACTCACCGAGTCACTGCATCTACCTGCTCAGTATAAGGAGCTCTCTGAGTCAATGCATCTACCTGAAGAACATACTATGAAACAGTGCATCTACTGAACATATTAAGCTATCGGAGACAGATCATCCACCTCAAAATACTCTGAGGCAGTTCAGCTCCTAGAAAAGCGTATGCGATATGGCACAACATATGTAGCAGGGTACCTGTTCATATACTCAATTAACTCAGCAGCATCATATACAGCGTGGATTCTGTCACGGTCTTAGCACAGCAGCCAGATGAAGCAACGCAAACATAACCTTTAACTTAGCCCAGAACACTCTTACGAAGCATTCTTCACCTATCTTACATGACAACAGGAGGTAGAACTGAAATATTATAACCGTTGATACATTGGACGATCTTTCCAAAATTCAGCGGCTGCATGCACTATACAGTCACTAACTTAGCCTTGGCTCAATTGGAGGCTGCGATCACAAGTAACTGCATGCATGCATCAGCCATCGCTGTCCTTAATTCTTCAGAGCCAGAGGGCGCCAGCTTGGCGGAGGAGCGGCACGAGCTGGCCGCTGAGGTGCAGCAACATGACCCGGTCGGTGGTAGCCAACGATTGCGCCTCCGATGAAGGACAGCACAGGCAGACTCCGGCTGACTATGTCGGCGAGCGCCCTCTCGACGTCCTTGCTCCAGGGGTCATTGTCCGTGTGGCACATGGAGCAGTTGCTCACCTCGAAGATCACCGCCGCATGCTACGACGCCAGCCCCCTCACCCTCTCCACCGCCATTGGTAAATTGCCTAGCTCCCCCTCTAGTGCTCGACCGATCTCTCTAAGTTCACTTGAGCTTGCTGTAGCCTGTAGGCTGTTGCTTCTTGGAGTTTTATGGTGGTGATGATTATACCTGAGCATTTCTCGGCTCGGGCCGGGCCGACCAAGGCCCGACGCGGAAAATCTTGGCCCAGGCCCGGCCCAGCCCAACCGTCGGGCCGGAAATCTTGGCGCAAGCCCGGCCCATCATAAGGAAAGCCCGTCGGGCTGCGGGCCGCGGGCCGGGCCGCTTCCTTAAATCGCGCAAAAATCTGGCCCAGGCCTGGCCCATGCTAACCATCGGGCCAAAAAATCTGGCCCAGGCCCGGCCCACAGGCATGGTCGGGTCGGGCTTGGCCCGGGAATTTCGGGCCGGGCCGGGCTGCCCATGGCCAGGTATAGGGGCAAGTGCGCGAAGAGGAGGAGATGGTCGGTGCAGTATTGCAGGTTTAATTGAGGTGTAAGGAAATCACTTGAGATGTGGCAAATTGCTGATAACGCATATGTTCTCTGCTAAAAGGTTCTATTCTAGCACCTTTTGCAATCTTTGCTTTTGGAAGCGGCCAAATTTATACAGTTAGCTACAGCCAGGAGAATGATATCTTTTGATGTTGTTTTAAGGATGAGTAAGAAAAAAAATGAAGAATCAAGATTTGAGATATGCAAAACTTTAATTTTTAGTACCATCATACATAGAAAAGCGGATAGTGGTATCGAGCAAATTTGGCCTCAGCTGATGATTCATTAGGTTCTGATAAGTTAGGATTGGATCCACTCTAACTGACTGTTTTTACAATTTGTGTGCAACGGGGAATATAATTGGTGTCGAGTTGTAGAAATCATGCATCACTCTTTTTCTCCAGATGCATTTGGGCCAAAACCCCTCTATCTATCACAGAATTAAGTAGTGCACTAGTCCGGATAACATCACATCTATCACGTTTACCCCAGAAGAACTACTGAACTAGTGATGGTGGACTGATAATAACTTTGTGGACATAAAAAAATATGGATGGAAAAATTATGCTGGATGTCAAAAATGGATATCAGAGCTAATGTTCAACATGTGTACCTTCTTATATCGTTTGAGCCATTTCTGTCCAGAACAGAAACGAAGATCCCTTGCCCGAAGGTGGATTTTTCATTTATCTCTACTCCAGTTTCTGTTCGTCATTTTTTACTTGTCTGACTTGCACAATTTTATTTGCACTACTCATTGATACGAGGAAACCTTTATTGCTGACAAGAGTCTTCATATAGGCAATATCATGTACACACTGCAATCAAGCTTAGAATATTTAGTTCAGTTCTGCAAAACACACTTATCTAAACTTAAGGTTCTCTGTTCATCGAAATGAACAAAGGTTCTTAAGATCAAACTTAGATGACTTGAACAACGAGTGTTCAACAACCGTTAGTCTAAGAAAACAATTCAACATATTTGCATTGCTAAGCTTAGTAGTATCTATCGATCAATTTGGTTACCCATACCGTACATGCAAAGATCGTACTATGTTTCGTAGTAGCCATATAGCAGATAGAATGAATTGCACATGTTGTCTCAGGAGCGATAACAAATATTGTGCTTGCAAACATAGTTAAAACCACAGAGAGGAATTAAACAGTGAAATACTAGCATATGTTGGTCAGAGGATATACAATCAGGCCCATCCAGATAATTTTGGTTTCTCATCAATTTAGCATTACCTCATCAGAAACACGCCTTTCTATTACAGAAGGCATACCCAGCGAATATATTTCAAAGATCAAATACAGGGGGATCATTCCTCTTGATCATGTCCTGCGTTCCTTGCTGGGAAGACAGGTGGCCAGATCATCGTAACAGGTAAGATACCAATCCGGTGCACCCTCTGATAGACCTTCTGAACCACCTTGCTTCTCAGATGAACAAGAAAGACAACACCACTTGGCAGATGATCCAAGAATACAAATTCAGCATTGTCCCCGATCGCAAGAACGTCAACCAAGTCATCATTTTGTCGCACCCAACGATCACCCGCAGCACGTGTGCACGCCTCAAGGACGCAAAATGTGTCCACCAGCAGCCAGCCGCCTACACTAGGGCCGTCTCGTGTCATCCGATGGAGCCACACACTGAGCTGAAACCCGTTTGTACTGACAAGGTAAAGATCGGAATCCTCCACACATGAGAGCATGAAGTTGCTCCCAACTCCATCTGGGAGCTCAAAGGTGGTGAAGCGTGCCTTTGTCAAATCCAGCACCAGGGTGTACCCCAAGGTGGTCACAATGAAGATCTTGCCATGAATGGGAGGCAACACGTCTTTAAGGCCTGGTGCTACTCCGACTGATTTACGTACAGTGGTCGGGACGCCCCATCCGCCGGATCGTAGCACGTACACCGTTGCACGGACTTGTCGCCGGGCGTTTGCGAGCTTCACATTCACCAAGGTGATGCCGTCGCGACCCCCATCCCGGGGCACGAACATCCGATTGAGGCAAGAACGGTTACTGTAGAGCAGCGGGTTCGGTGGGGGGACCAATTCGGACTCTACGGCGAGGAGCGGCGCCAGGAGGGAGTACCTGAATGTACCTCTGACGAAGATCTCGGTGACAAGACGGCCATTCCGGCAGTGGGTGATCCACTGAGCTCTACTACGGGCGAAGGCGTCGTCGCAGAAGGAGGCCACGCGGCGCGAGAGGGCCGCGAGCTCCGGCGGCTGAGGGAGCGGCACGAACTTGTACGAGTGGTGGGGGTGGCCGACGCAAAAGCCGAGGAGACGGGGCGGGTGGCGGTCGTGGAAGCGGCGGAGGAAGGCCGGGTCGGAGGCGTGGAGGAGCCACCACTTGCAGACGATAGCGGCGCGGACGAGGTAGTTGGGGAAGCCGAGGCGGATGAGTATCTCGCGTAGGAGGTCGTCGTCGCCGAGCACCGCCGCCATCGATGCGGCCGCCGGCGTCCTTCGGTGGCCTTCCATATTTTTGGCTGATCTAGTTTGGAGGAATTTGCGCAGCGAGGCCGAGGGGTTTCTTTGCTGTGGTGTGGGCCGTGTGGCCTGTGGGGAACAGCGATACCGTGGCAAGTGAAGGCCCACTTCACCTTTGTTTTTTCAATTTGAAGTTCTATCTCTTTGCTAAATTGCTGCATTGTAATTTGTCACTGTTTTGCCAGGTCAAATTCAGTAAGAACCTTTCTTTTTTGAATGAAACTATTAATTAAAAATCAAGGATTACACCTGTATAGCAAATGCTGGCTAAATCCCGTACCTGAATGAGATTAGGTTAATTTTAAGAGTACTATTGTTGTGGTATCTTTTAACATTAGTACTACCGCAGTCCATAAACAGGCATCTGACATTTGTCTAAATCTAGATGATATAGATGCAATTTAATGTCTAGATATATTTAGATTTTAGACAAATTCAAGACATCTATTTATAGACGAAGGGAGTAACACTTTTAATGGACCTTCAGTAAGGTATTGATTTCTTCCATCACCGAAGTGTAGACTGAACGATCTACATCCTCATTCTTTATTCTTTTGACAGAATCTCCTCCGGGCCAGGCTCCGCATTGCATTACAGAAGAGAAAATTGGTCAACTTAATAAGAAATCAGACCGAAAAATTATACATCGTTACGTTAATTCGGGGAAATCAGCAAAAAACCACACAGTGAAACTCATGTCACTGTCATCTGTGCCAGATATAAGAGCTCCTAGACCTAAGAAAAGAGGCCACACCTTGTATCAAACAAAGACAAACTCCACAAACACACACGAACTCTCGCCACTAGAAGGTTGTGCATAATGTTCAAGAAATCGTTAATCGTTAACTTATCGGTCAACCCCAAAATGGAGACTAATCGCTTATCGGACGATAAATTGATTTTATCGGTCGGCCATTTATCGGCTTTTTTTTCTTGTGAATCCTAATTTTCGGCACTAAATTTTCTATAATATGCTATGTAAAAACAATATTGAAAACATCGAAAAGAAGTATTACCTTGATCCCTTGCAACTTTTTTCGAAATGGGGAATGAAACCCGGCTTCTGCATCATGATGATGCACACGATCTTTTATTAAAAAAAGTTATGATTACAAAGTTTATGGCATCTCAGTCATCGCACAGAGTTAATACAAGAATCAACCAGCGAAAGAAACCAAGTGAAACTGGACTACACATCATCGTAGCCGTCTATAGTGCCGCCAGCCAGCATGGCACAAGATATTCTGAGCGACCATCTGAAGCCGTGTGCATCCAGTAGCCATAGCATCCCGCTGTTCCTCCGGTGACAGAAGAGCCCACAACTGAACTCAGTGTGACATCATATGGATAACCTGCAAGAAGTGAAAAGAATGTTTTTTGTTAAAAATAATATCATTCCTCGCCCTCCATATAGACCAACATAAGGCAAAGACCACAATACGGATGAAAGCCTTAGATTGTCTATCAACTCCATTTAACCAATTACCAAACATATTCGTAATATTAGTTGGAGGTGGAAGAGCAAAAGTAAAATTAATCGTACGCCAAAGTATTTTAGCTAATGGACAAGTGATGAACAAATGTTTAATAGTTTCCTGCTCTCCGCAAAAAATACATTTTGTACACCCATTCCATCGTCTTTTGGATAAATTATCTTTAGTAAGCAACACTTTATTACTCAGAAACCACATAAATATTTTTATCTTTAGAGGAATTTTAACTTTCCAAAGGTATTTTCGCAAAAAAGGTGTATGGTCATTCATAAGATCCTCATACATGGATTTCACTGTAAACAGACCATTTGTTGTCAAATTCCAAACAAATTGATCATTCTCATCAGATAAATTAATCCTAATAAGTTTTCGGAATAACTGTAACCATAAAGTCCATTTGTTTCCCACCAATAATCTTTTGAAACTGATATTCAGAGGTGTTTGAGCTAACACATAAGCTACCGTTACATTCTTTTGATGCACAATATTATATAAAGATGGATATTGTTGGGCTAATGATGTTTTTCCTAACCAGGTATCCTCCCAAAAATGAGTATTTGCTCCATTACCTATTTTTAAAAAACCTCTACTAAAAAGTTGTCCTTAACCCCCATCAATACCGCTCTGGAGGTTTCTCACGCGAATGTCTCACAGAACAGGTTACGGTACCTTTACGGTACCTTGGGCGGTAGTACCGCTTGGGAGCGGTAGTACCGCCTATGGTACCGCTTAAGTACCGTAACTTAAGTTACGGAAGTACCGCTGCGGTACCGCTTGGGATCCAGTAAGCTCGGAGACCATTGCGGTACCTCAAGCACCGCGATAGTACCGCTTTGTGTCCACGTGGACAAGTTCGTGGGGATTTCGAATCCAGCGGTAGTACCGCTTCCCAAAGCGGTAGTACCGCTTAGGAAGAAACTGCACATAACGGTTGGATTTGAGGGGACCTATATAAAGGCCCCTTCTTCCCCAACTCGTTTTTAGCTCTCTCTCTCTCTCTCCTCCATTGTTGTTGAGCTCAAACTTAGTGGATCTCCCTACCTACCCAATCAATCTTGCTCATACTTTGAGGAGTGGTGGAGGAGACCCCGATCTATCGTTCTACCGAGAGAAATTTCACCAATTCGTGGTAGTCCTTAGTGCATCTTGTTGGTAGGGTTCCTATGGTGGGATTTTGGAAGAAGTGCTCCTATGGAGGCTAGCTTGGAGTTTTGCTATCCCCATAGGGTGTTGAGAGCCTCCTAGTGTTGTGGAGTTCGCCCCAACCTTGTGAAGGAACCACCGCCTCGACCGGTACCTTAGTGGAGAAAAGGGAGCCCCTTTGTGGAGCTCTCTTGAGGAAGAAGGTGAGGCCTTCCTTCGTGGTGTGGCCGCCTAGTCTCTTGTGTGAGACTAGCACCTCCTCAACTCAGACGTACTCCCTCTTGTGGGAGGAACTGCGGGAAACAAATCCTCGCCTCGACTCCGCGCCCTCCGGTTGTCCCTTTCCTCATCTTTGTTATTTGTGCGGTTCCCTTGTTGCACTAATCTAGGATCATACTAGGAACATCCCCACTACTAAAGCTATCACCTTTATCTTCCGTTGCACTAAAAACTGAAAAAGACTTAAAAATTGTGTAGCGCCCATTCACCCCCCCTCTTGTTCGCTACGATCCATTCAATTGGTATCAGAACAAGGTTTTCTTGTTCGGGCTTTACCGCCTAAGAAATGGCTGAACAGGAGATGGTTGGGAATGGGTCCCTTCCCGGTGAGCAATCACCTCCACCATCAATTGTCGATAGCACTCCGGCTACTTTAGATGACTGATGACCCACAAGTATAGGGGATCGCAACAGTCTTCGAGGGAAGTATTACCTAATTTATTGATTCGACACAAGGGGAGACAAAGAATACTTATAAGCCTTAACAAATGAGTTGTCAATTCAGCTGCACTGAAACAGAGTTGCTCGCAAGAGTTTATCGTAGTAACAGTTTTATAGCGTAGGAATAGTGAAATAACAAAGCGGTGAAATAAAGACAGCAGTAGTGATTATAGTAAACGCAGGATTAAAATATGTAGGCACAGACGGATTAACGGGCGTTGCATGGATGAGAGAAACTCATATAACAATCAAAGCAGGGGCATTTGCAGATAATAATAAAACGGTATCCAAGTACTAATCAATCAATAGGCATGTGTTCCATATATAGTCGTACGTGCTCGCAATGAGAAACTTGCACAACATCTTTTGTCCTACCAGCCGGTGGCAGCCGGGCTCTAGGGAAACTAGAAATTAAGGTACTCCTTTTAAAAGAGTACCGGAGCAAAGCATTAACACTCCGTGAACACATGTGATCCTCACATCACTACCATTCCCTCCGGTTGTCCCGATTTCTCACTTCGGGGCCATTGGTTCCGGACAACGACATGTGTATACAACTTTGGTAAGATCATAAACAACGAATATCTTCATGAATCAATAACATGTTCAGATCTGAGATCATGGCACTCGGGCCCTAGTGACAAGCATTAAGCATAACAAGTTGCAACAATATCATAAAAGTGACATCTACGGATACTAGGCACTATGCCCTAACAATCTTATGACTATTACATGACCAATCTCATCCAATCCCTACCATCCCCTTCAGCCTACAGCGGGGAATTACTCACACATGGATGGGGGAAACATGGCTGGTCGATGGAGAGGCGTTGGTGGTGATGGCGGTGAAGATCTCCTCCAATTCCCGTCCGGAGCGAACGAGACGGCTCCCGAGACGGAGTTTCGCGATGTGGCGGCTCTCTGGAGGGTTTTCGACTTCTCTCCGTGCGTTTTTAGGTCGAGAGGCGATAAGTAGTCCGAAGGAGGGCGTCGGGGGCCGCGGGGCCACACTAGGGCCGCGCGGCCCTCCGCCGCGCCGGCCTAGTGTGTGGGGCCCTCGTGCCCCACCGGCTTGCCCTTCGGGCTCCGCCAATATTCGGGAAAATAGGGCCTTCGTATAAATTCGAGGTTTTTCCCGAAAGTTGGATTTCGCACAAAAACGAGACAGAGCAATTCTGAAAAAATGTTAGTCCGTGTTAGTTGTATCCAAAAT
Source organism: Lolium multiflorum (assembly GCA_030979885.1). Taxonomy (NCBI): domain Eukaryota; kingdom Viridiplantae; phylum Streptophyta; class Magnoliopsida; order Poales; family Poaceae; genus Lolium; species Lolium multiflorum. The sequence continues at coordinate 327,992,587 of CM061749.1, forward strand.
ACACAAATTAGAGGCAAAACAATAGCAAAATTGTTCGGGAAAGTAGATACGTTTTGGACGTATCAACCCCCAAGCTTAGCTTATTGCTTGTCCTCAAGCAATTCAGTTAACAACTGAGCGATAAAAGAACTTTCACGAACACATTTGCTCATATGATGTATATATTCTCATGCTATGGCTAATACTTAACCAGTTCATAATGAGATACATGCAAATAAGATCATCCAACAGCTATGTCAATCATGGAGAAGTACAAACAATTAATAATAAGCATCGTGAATCATGTATATAAGCAGGATTGCAATGTTCATAAGAGAGTATGATAAAGTGGTATCTCGCTTGCCCGTATTTGATCGGCAAAACATAAATTCCCAGGCACCTCTGGAGTTCATAGAAAGATTAGAAGTAGTGATTGTCAAAGATAAAAGCATCAAAGTTATACCACAATCAATCATATTTTGAGACAAGCATATTATACTAAGAATGACAGTTGTGCTCTCAAGATAGTGCTCAAACAAAGAATGGAGACACAACATAAAAGTAAAAGATTGACCCTTCGCAGAGGGAAGCAGGGATTAACATGCGCTAGAGCTTTTCATTTTTAAAACAGGAGTAAAATTATTTTGAGAAGTGCTTGTTGTTGTCAACGAATGGTAATGGGTACACTAACTACTTCATCAACCGGACCCCCAAGAGCGGCTCCCATGAATTATTTGTATGTTTATGTGGCACTCCTTCCAACCTTTCTTACACAAACCATGGCTAACCGAATCCTCGGGTGCCTACCAACAATCACATATCATGAAGGAGTGCCTTTTTATTTAAGTTTTATTATGATGATGACACTTCCCCCAACCTTTGCTTACACAAGCCATGGCTAACCGAATCCTTCGGGTGCCTTCCAACAATCACAAACCATGGAGGAGTGTCTATTTTAGTTAATTAATTTGGGACTGGGAATCCCATTGCCTCTTTTTGCAAAATTAGTGGATGCGGATGTGCCGCTAGTCCATATGAGAGTCCGTCAGAAGTAAATGACAAGGTTGAAAGCTAAACACCACATACTTCCTCATGAGCTATGAAACATTAACACAAATTGAGAAGCATTTTGAAAGTTTTTAAAGGTAGCGCATGAGAATTTACTTGGAATGGTTTGAAATGCCATGCATAGGTATTTATGGTGGACACTTTGGAACAACTTGGTTTTCAGGTGTTTGGAAGAGCGGCGTTCCCGCTCGTACAAGTGAAGGCTAGCAATAGACTGGAAGCGACAAATCAAGAGAGCAGAATCATAATCATGCTTGCGGCAAAATAAATTAACGGAGGCATAAAAGTGATACAAGAACTCTGAAGTAGATCAGCGAGGCTTAATTGACTTTTGTTTTAGTCATATGCATGCGTGAGCATGTGCCAAGTCGATTCAAGTGAATTATTCAGAGGAGGATACCACAATGCAATACTTACTTATGAATAAAACAATGCAAGAGAACATCCATGACATGCTACTCTATTAATAAACTAAACAAAGGAAAACTGACTTTCTCAATAACATATACCCTCACATGAACCAAATAAGCATGCTCACATGGATGAGTATATGTACAAAAATGAAAACAAATAGAGTTCATACCAGCCTTTCACCACAATCCAATTGTTGTAGATCGTCATTATTGCTTTTCACTTGTGTAGCTTGGATAATATGAAATGAAAACCACGCTCCAGCCACCGAAGACCATTGAACTCATGATGAACTTTACAAACCAAAGAAGAACAGCAAATATTTTTGGTGTTTTCTAATTGGAAACAAGAACAAAAGAAACAAGAAACAAAGCAAAATCTTTTGGGTTTTCTCATAGCAAACCAACGATAGCAAATAAAGTAAACTAAGAGCAAAGAACCAAATAAACAAATGGTGAAGAGAAACAACAGAAATATTTTTGGTCTTTTTGTGTTTTAGGAAAGAAACAAAGCGAAAACAAAAGAATGCAAACTAACAGAAAGCAGTACAGAAATCGAAATTAACAAAAATCTTCCATTGCTCAGCTCAAAAAGTGTTCAACTAATGAAAGTTAGATAACAACCTGGGGCACATGCTCAAAAATTGGCAACTCAAAATAACGTTCTGGCTGTGCGTACGAATTTTTTTGGTAACAGCCCAGAATCTGTTTTTGGACAGCACTTCCCCAAATATCATCTCCCTCTCATTAGAAAACCACTTAAGAAACTAAACAAGTATGTACAAGTATCCAGCAACCATAATATGCAAAGAATGAGTGATGCCGGTATACCTCCCCAAGCTTAGGCTTTTGGCCTAAGTGGAGTTCATTCCCAACGAGGGTCGGAGTTCCACGCCGGTGGATCATACATGGAGTGATAATAGGGCCCCGCAGAAGAATGTCGTGGAGGTTTCACATGACCATAATGTTGATATGAGGAGCTCGCTGCATCGGATGGAGAGTCGGGGTGCTCCTCGGCCTCCTCCATGCCTTCCATTGCACGATGGCCTTCCATTTCTATGTATGCATTTAGCTCATTTTCTGTGATCGACCACCCTTTCCTGGCATCAAGGTTAGAGGTGCAGCAATCGTTAGTTTTTCAATTTTCTTAGTTATTCTCCAATTTTTCTTATACAAAGTTATCCTATAATACAGGTTGTTCAAATTAGATGCATCTGAAATAAACTCATGCTTAATCATGGAAACAACATCAAGTTTCTCTATGGAAAGCGGAATATCTAGATGGTGAGGTTCTACACCATGCATAGCTAACAAGCGAGAGGCGATAAGACCTCCACAAATTCCTCCTTTCTCACGGTTAGTAGCAAGTCTACAAGCTATTAGAGCACCCAAATTATAAGTCCTATCCTGTTGCAAAGCGGCAGCTAAGAAAGCCATATCTTGGACAGACAACTTACTTGCATTCTTTCTAGCAAGAACACACTTTGTAACGAAATAAGCAAAGTAGCGGATAGCTGGTTGTTGAATGCTACTAATCTTACCACCATCATCGGAGAAACTCCTCCCATTACAAATCATTGTATAAAGATTCGAGAGCTCCCGCGGCGTTCCCCTGACCTTCTCGCAGGATCCCCACCGTGGCACTCTAATTGCTGCACAAAAATCACTGAAAGGCAAGTTGATAGTTTTGTTATAAATCTTGTACCGGACCATGGGGTTAGTTTGAGACCGATGAAATTTGAAATCCTGCACAACCGACACCGTTAGTTTAGCATATTGGTAAGGTTCACCAACAGTAAAACCTTCCAACCCTGCATTGGAAATCAGTGTTTGAACATCTTGCGGATTCCCGCATTCCGCATAAAATCGTGCATGGGTAATAAGAGGGGTATACTCCCTCTTCACGATGAACTCTCATGACTTGTTGTACCTCCAATTCTTGTTGATTTAGTTGGTGCCTACTCCCTTCCATTTTCTGAAATTTTTCAACAATCATTATAAAATTTGATTTCAAGGTGTATAATTGAGGGGTACTACTATAGGAACTTGCTAGAGTACTAAACATGCATCAAAACTAGTTTCTACCACTTAGAACAAGCATGCAAGCTCACTAAACATGTTATCTACAGCAGCAAAATATTCAAGATATACTCAACCAAACAAAATTCTAATTGGACAATCAAAGGAGTCACATACCAAGGATCAAATGTGCCAAATTTCAGAAATCTGGGCTGAGCAAAGAGATCGAAAAATCGCGAGTTCTTGAGAAACGCGAGTGAGAGAAAGTGAGTACGAGTTTTTCGGGAGAGAGAGTGCACTAAGTGAAAGAGATGAAGAAGTGGGGCAAAGGGGGCCCACACACAGTAGCGCTCCCTGGCTGGCCGCACGTGGTGCCACACTGGGTGCCCACTGTCAGCCAGTGCTCCTAGGTGCCTCTTCGAAAAATAGGACTACCAGTATAATTTTGTAAATTTTTGAGAACTTCGAAAAATGCACATTTGGTGTTAAATTAATTATTACGCAGAAAATGATTTCCAAAATCTTAAACAACTAAAGCATATTGCAAAACAAAAGGTGCTACAGCAAGTAAAACAAATGGAGGGAGAAAGAAAGAAAGAAAGAAATGTTGTTTAGCTCTCTTATGTATTAAAATATACTTGTTAACAAGGTTGATCAAGTCTTGCTACCAAATAAATTTTATATGACATAAGAAGAAATAAACCTCAAATCAATCATGTTACCTTATATTGAATTGATATGGATCCAATCACAAGAGTTTGATATTCTTCTTTAGGCTCATATATAGGACAATCAATGGATCCCACTTTGATAGTTTTCACATTAAAAATTGTATTAACTCCATATACTTTATCAATCCTCTTGGGAAAATAGAATGTTCCTTGTCATCAACATTGAAAGTAACCTTGCCTTTATTGCAATCAATAACAGCCCCTGCAGTATTAAGAAAGGGTCTTCCAAGAATAATAGACATATTATCATCTTCGGGCATTTCCAACACAACAAAATCTAATATCAAGCAATGTTGAGTAACTTGAACAGAACATTTTCACATACACCAACAGAATAGTAGATTTATCACCATTTGCAAAGATATATCGGTTGGTATCAACTTATCTAAATCAAGTCTCTTATAAAGAGAAAAAGGCATCACACTAACACCTGCTCCCAAATCACATAGAGCATTTCTAACATAATTATTCTTGATGGAACAAGGAATAGTTGGTATACCTGGGTCTCCAAGCTTCTTTGGAACCTTACCACTGAAGGAGTAATTAGCGAGCATAGTGGAAATCTCCTCATTGGGAATTTTCCTTTTGTTAGAGACAATATCTTTCATATACTTTGAATAAGGAGGCAATTTAATAGCATCACCAAAAGGATTTGCAAAAATAAAGGTTTCATCCAATCACAAAATTTATTATAATGTTCCTCCTCCTTCGATTTTAGTTTCTTAGCAGGAAAAGGCATTTGCTTTTGAACCCAAGGTTCTCTTTCATTACCATGTTTCTCAGCAATAAAATCTTCTTTAGTGTACTTTTTATTTTTAACATGCTTTTCAGTTCTTCTTCAACCCTTCTTCTTTATCGAGCATCATTCTTATCATTATCTTTATCATGTTCATTACCACTTTCAGTTTCAGCATCAGAAATAGAAATACTATTAGGATCATTAAGTTCAGAGGATTCTACAACATTCTTATGTTTCTTTTTCTTTTTCTTAGATGGAGCACTAGTTTTAGTTAGTTGAGAATCTTGTTCAACTCTTTTGGGATGCCCTTCAGGATATAGAGGATCCTGGGTAGAAACACCACCTCTAGTTGTTACTTCATAAGCATGTTTTTCTTTAGAATTATTTCCCAACAAGTCATTTTGCACTTTAGTAAGTTGATCAATTTGAGTTTGAACCATATGAAAATGTTTAACAAGTATCTTAACATCATTGGAGGTTCTCTCCACAATATCATGCAATTCACTAATAGCTCGAGAATTTTCCATTAAATGATTCTCTACTCTCATATTAAAGTTTTCTTGCTTAACAATATAATTATCAAACTCATCTAAGCATTGAGCAGGAGGTTTTGAATACGGAATATCTTCCCTAGTAAAGCGTTGAAGAGAATGTACCTCAATCATGGATGAAGGGGGTTATCTTACATAAATCTTCTATAGGAGGTAAATTCTTCACATCTTCAAGTTTAATACCCTTCTCTTTAAGAGACTTCTTGGCTTCCCTCATATCTTCATCATTTAATTTAATCATACCCCTCTTCTTCAAGATGTCGGGGTTGGTTCAGGTGTAGACCAATCATCATGATTCCGGCCTATTTTAGCCAATAATTCTTCAGCGTCGTCTGGAGTTCTTTTCCTGAAAACACAACCAGCACAACTATCCAGGTATGCCCTAGACTCAATGGTTAGTCCACTATAAAATATATCAAGTAAATCATGCTTTTCCAAATCATGATCAGGCGAGCTCTAATAAGAGAGCAAAATCTCGCCCAAGCCTCAGGCAATTTCTCTCCATCTTCCTGGTCAAAATTATAAATTCTCTGCAAAGCAGCGTGTTGAGCGCTAGCAGGAAAGTATTTTCGAAAGAAAACATCACGCAAGTCAATTGGACTTTTAATAGAACCAGGAGGCAAATTATTATACCAAGTTTTAGCATCATCCTTTAATGAGAAAGGAAAAAATTTAGCGACAAAATAAGTACGCATCTTGACATCATCGAAAACAAGCTACTTAGAGTAGATAACTCAATCATGTGTTCAACAGCACTTCTTTTTCAGTACCACAAAAGGGTGTTTTCTCAACAATAGCTATATGAGATAGATCAAGAGAAAAATCATATTCTTTATCCTTAATGTTTATAGGAGATGTGGCAAATTTAGGATCAGGAGACAGTTTATATCTAACAGCATGTTCTGCAAGCAACTTTTTAATTTTTCTTGCATCAGTAGTAGCATTGCATTTTTCAATAAAATCATCATCAAGTTCCACATAATCTTCATCAAGATCATCACTAGAATATTCAACGGACTCAGGTGAATTAACAGGTGTACCAGCATTTTCATTAGGAGTTTTAGTATTTTCAATTTGCCTAGACCTAGCAATTGTAGCATCTAGAAAAGATCCTAACGAACCATCATTATCAAGCACAGAAGCATCATCACAATTATGAGAGGAATTTTCAGATTCAGCAGAAGTACCAACATTTGAAGCTTGTGGTGGTGAAACAAGTTTACTTATCACAGATGGTGAATCAAGAGCAGCAGAGGTACTAAGAGTTGTACTTTTTCTTGTAGTGGATGGTAATATGGCGATCTTAGTATCGCGAGGTTTACCCATGATGGAGACTTTGCAGCGAACAATATCAATCCAAGTGAACTTCCAAATAAAGCTATGCTCCCCGGCAACGGTGCCAGAAAATAGTCTTGATGACCCACAGTATAGGGGATCGCAACAGTCTTCGAGGGAAGTATTACCCAATTTATTGATTCGACAAGGGGAGACAAAGAATACTTGTAAGCCTTAACAATGAGTTGTCAATTCAGCTGCACTGGAAACAGACTTGCTCGCAGAGTTTATCGTATAGTTTTATAGCAGTAGGAATAGTGAAATAACAGCACGGTGAAATAAAGACAGAGTAGTGATTATAGTAAACAGCAGGATTAAAATACTATAGGCACGGGGACGGATTAACGGGCGTTGCATGGATGAGAGAAACTCATATAACAATCAAAGCAGGGGCATTTGCAGATAATAATAAAACGGTATCCAAGTACTAATCAATCAATAGGCATGTGTTCCATATATAGTCGTACGTGCTCGCAATGAGAAACTTGCACAACATCTTTTGTCCTACCAGCCGGTGGCAGGGCCTCTAGGGAAACTCTCGGAAATTAAGGTACTCCTTTTAATAGAGTACGGAGCAAAGCATTAACACTCCGTGAACACATGTGATCCTCACATCACTACCATTCCCTCCGGTTGTCCTGATTTCTGTCACTTCGGGGCCATTGGTTCCGGACCGACATGTGTATACAACTTGCGAGGTAAGATCATAAACAACGAATATCTTCATGAATCAATAACATGTTCAGATCTGAGATCATGGCACTCGGGCCCTAGTGACAAGCATTAAGCATAACAAGTTGCAACAATATCATAAAAGTGACATCTACGGATACTAGGCACTATGCCCTAACAATCTTATGACTATTACATGACCAATCTCATCCAATCCCTACCATCCCCTTCAGCCTACAGCGGGGAATTACTCACACATGGATGGGGGAAACATGGCTGGTCGATGGAGAGGCGTTGGTGGTGATGGCGGTGAAGATCTCCGCAATTCCGTCCCGGGAGTGCCAATCGGAGACGGCTCCCGAGACGGAGTTTCGCGATGTGGCGGCTCTCCGGAGGGTTTTTGCGACTTCGACTTCTCTCCGTGCGTTTTTAGGTCGAGCGATAAGTAGTCCGAAGGAGGGCGCGGGGCCGCCGAGGCCACACAGGGCCGCGCGGCTCCCCGGCGCGCCGGCCTAGTGTGTGGGGCCCGTGCCCCCACCCGCTTGCCCTCTGGATCCGCCAATATTCGGGAAAATAGGGCCTTCTGTATAAATTCCGAGGTTTTTCCCGAAAGTTGGATTTACGCACAAAACGAGACACCGAGCAATTCTTGAAACAGCGTTAGTCCGTGTTAGTTGTATCCAAAATACACAAATTAGAGGCAAAACAATAGCAAAAGTGTTCGGGAAAGTAGATACGTTTTGGACGTATCAATGACCTCAAGAAATTGGAGTCATCCATTGTATCTCAAATGAAGGCTATGATGATGGAGTTGGTTGCTCCCAAACCAACTCCCATTATAGATCCTAAGGAAAGTATTGATGTTCCTCCACAACAAGTCAACACCCTTCCTCTTGTTGATTTTGTCGCGCAATCGACAAAACCACCTCGAGAAGGGGAACTTGAGGACATTGGCACTTCATCAAAAGGGAAGGATGAACCACCGGTTGCGAGACAATTAGAGGGTTATCATGCGGTGCCTCCACCAAGTGATTACGCCATAAATGTCCCAATACCCATGCCTCGCATTTTGTCTCATGGCTCACCACCTTTACTTGAATCAAATAGCTTTGAGAATTGGCAATTCTTGATGAAATCTCATGTGCGCAGCGCGTCTACCGAGCTTTGGCGCATCATCGAGGAAGGCTATTCACCACGAGATCCAAGGAACTTGACTAGGAGAGAAGCGGTGGATGACCAACTCAACGCTACCGCCATCAACATGATCCACATGGCCGTCACGCCCAAGGATCGCGCTCATATCCGCTCTCTCAAGACCGCCAAGGAAGCATGGGATAAGCTTGACAAGCTCTTCCTCGAAAATGAGAGCATCCAAAGCTCGTTAATGAAGTCTTTGAACAAGAACGACAAATTCGTCATGAATGAAGGAGAGACCTGATACGTCTCCAACGTATCGATAATTTCTTATGTTCCATGCTACTTTATTGATGATACCTACATGTTTTATGCACATTATATGTCGTATTTACGCATTTTCTGGAACTAACCTATTAACAAGATGCGAAGAGCCATGTTTTCTGCTGTTTTTGGTTTCGAAATCCTAGTAAGGAAATATTCTCGGAATTGGACGAAATCACCGCCCAGGGTCCTATTTTGCACGAAGCTTCCAAGACCGAAGGGAGTGCACGAGGTGGCTGGGATGATGGCGGCACGGCCTGTGCCCTGGCCGCGCCGCCTGTCCCCGGGCCCTCGTGACGCCTCTTGACCCGCCCTTTCGCCTACTTATAGCCTCCGTCGCGAACCCCCAGTACCGAGAGCCACGATACGGAAAACCTTCCGAGACGCGCCGCCGCGAATCCCATCTCGGGGGATTCAGGAGATCGCCTCCGGCACCCTGCCGGAGAGGGGATTCATCTCCCGGAGGACTCTACACCGCCATGGTCGCCTCCGGAGTGATGAGTGAGTAGTTCACCCCTGGACTATGGGTCCATAGCAGTAGCTAGATGGTCGTCTTCTCCTAATTGTGCTTCATTGTTGGATCTTGTGAGCTGCCTAACATGATCAAGATCATCTATCTGTAATACTATATGTTGTGTTTGTCGGGATCCGATGGATAGAGAATACTATGTTATGGTGATTATCAATCTATTGTTTATGTGTTGTTTATGATCTTGCATGCTCTCCGTTATTAGAGAGGCTCTGGCCAAGTTTGTACTCTTAACTCCAGAGGGAGTATTTATGCTCGATAGTGGGTTCATGCCTTCATTGACACCTGGGACAGATGAAAGTTCTAAGGTTGTGATGTCTTTGTTGCCACTAGGGATAAAACATTGATTCTATGTCTAAGGATGTAGTTGTCGATTACATTACGCACCATACTTAATGCAATTGTCCGTTGCTTTGCAACTTAATACGAATGGGGTTCGGATGATAACACGAAGGTGGACTTTTTAGGCATAGATGCGGTTGGATGGCGGTCTATGTACTTTTGTCGTAATGCCCGGATTAAATCTCACTATATTTATCATATCATGTATATGCATTGTTATGCCCTTCTCTATTTGTCAATTGCCCGTGTAATTTGTTCACCCAACATGCTTTTATCTTATGGGAGAGACACCTCTAGTGAACCTGTGGACCCCGGTCCTATTCTTTACATCGCATACAATCTCTGCAATACTTGTTTTACCGTTTTCTTGCAAACAATCATCTTCCACACAATACGGTTAATCCTTTTTGTACAGCAAGCGGTGAGATTGACAACCTCACTGTTTCGTTGGGGCAAAGTACTTGGGTTGTGTTGTGCAGAGGTTCCACGTTGGCGCCGGAATCCCTGTTGTTGCGCCGCATCACATTTCGCCACCATCAACCTTCAACGTGCTTCTTGGCTCCTGGTCGATAAACCTTGGTTTCTTTTCGAGGGAAAACTGCTGCCGTGCGCATCATACCTTCCTCTGGGGTTCCCAACGAACGTGTGAGTTACACGCCATCAAGCTCTTTTTCTGGCGCTGTTGCCGGGGAGATCAAGACACGCTGAAGGGGAGTCTCCACTTTCCAATCTCTTTACTTTGTTTTGTCTTGCTTTACTTATTATATTTACTGTCTTGTTTGCTTCATACTAAAAACACAAAAAAATTAGTTACTTGCATTTAATTTATTTAGTTATCATGTCTAGTCCTGTACTTGTTTTTATTTTCACTAGTTAGGCTTAATGGAAAACAACAAAAAAATTAGAGATCTTTATAGTATTTATCTTGAGTTAGGACATGATGTGTTTGAAGAGAAAATTAAAAAACCCATGGAACTTTGTTTGCAAAATAGTTGTAGCAATGTTATTAGCATGAACTCTTTGAACACCATTATTGCTAAAGCTATGGAAGAATTTAAGCTTGGGGAAGCTGGTTGTGATATTTTTAGTCCCCCAAGCATGGAGGAGAAAATTTACTTTGATGATACTTTACCTCCTATATATGATGCTTGCAATGATGAATATGATATTTTTAGTCCACCTACTATTGAGGAGAAAATTAATTATGATTACAATATGCCTCCTATGTATGATGATTATGGTGATGAGAATAATAATGATAGCTACTTTGTTGAATTTGCTCCCACTACAACTAATAAAATTGATTATGCTTATGTGGAGAGTAATAATTTTATGCATGTGGCTCAGGACAAGAATGTTTTATGTGATAGTTATATTGTTGAATTTGTTCATGATGCTACTAAAAGTTATTATGAGAGAGGGAAACATGGTTATATGCATCTTAATAATATTAAGTTTCCCCTCTTTATGTTGAAAATCTTGAAATTGCGCTTGTGTTGCTTATCTATGCTTGCCACTTTGTTCTTCATGAATATATTTGTGTACAAGATTTCTTTTCATAGGAAGTGGGTTAGGCTTAAATGTATTTTGAATTTGCTTCTTGATGCTCTCTTTTCTTCAACTCTCATCCTTATGAGAGCATTATCATTAAAACTGCTCAGCCCATCTTAATGGTTATAAAGAAAGAACTTCTTGGGAGATAACCCATGTGTTTTACTACAGCACTTTTGTTTTATATTTGAGTCTTGGAAGTTTTTTACTACTGTAGCAACCTCTCCTTATCATGTTTTTGTGCCAAGTAAAGTTTCTATGTCAAAGTTGATGTTATATTTGAGATCGCTGCGCAGAAACAGCATTGCTGTCTTTCACAAATCTGGGCACAAGTCTCTGTAGAAAATTCTAAAAATCTGCCAATTTACGAGCGTGATCCTCAGATATGTACGCAACTTTCATTAGTTTTGAGTTTTTCCATTTGAGCAAGTCTGGTGCCATTTTAAAATTCGTCTTTACGGACTGTTCTGTTTTTGACAGATTCTGCCTTTTATTTCGCATTGCCTCTTTTGCTATGTTGGATGAATTTCTTTGATCCACTAATGTCCAGTAGCTTTATGAAATGTCCAGAAGTGTAAAGAATGTTTGTGTCATCTCTGAATGTGTGAATTATTAATTGTGCACTAACCCTCTAATGAGTTTGCTTGAAGTTTGGTGTGAAGGAAGTTTTCAAGGGTCAGAGAGAGGAGTATGATATACTATGATCAAGAGGAGTGAAAGCTCTAGCTTTGGGGATGCCCCGTGGTTCATCCCATATTTTAAGAAGACTCAAGCGTCTAATCTTGGGGATGCCCAAGGCATCCCTTCTTCATCAACAACATCATCGGGTTCCTCCCTGAAACTATATTTTTATTAGCCACATCTTGTGTTCTTTACTTGGAGCGTCGGTTTGTTTTTGTTTTTGTTTGTTTGAATAAAATGGATCCTAGAATTCACTTTGTGGGAGAGAGACACCGCTGTTGCATATGGACAAATATATCCTTAGGCTTTACTCATAATGTTCAAGGCGAAGTTTCTTCTTCGTTAAATTGTTATATGGTTGGAATTGGAAAATGGTACATGTAGTAATTCTAAAATGTCTTGGATAATGTGATACTTGGCAATTGTTGTGCTCATGTTTAAGCTCTTGCATCATATGCTTTGCACCCATTAATGAAGAAACACATAGAGCTTGCTAAAATTTGATTTGCATATTTGGTCTCTAAGGTCTAGATAATATCTAGTATTGAGTTTTGAACAACAAGGAAGACGGTGTAGAGTCTTATAATGTTTACAATATGTCTTTTATGTGAGTTTTGCACCGGTTCATCCTTGAGTTTGCTTCAAATAACCTTGCTATCCTAAACCTTGTATCGAGAGGGAATACTTCTCATGCATCCAAAATCCTTGAGCCAACTACTATGCCATTTGTGTCCACCATACCTACCTACTACATGGTATTTCTCCGCCATTCCAAAGTAAATTGCTCGAGTGCTACCTTTAAAATTCCATCATTCACCTTTGCAATATATAGCTCATGGGACAAAATAGCCTTAAAAACTATCGTAGTATTGAATATGTACTTATGCACTTTATCTTTTAGGGATTTCTATTTTCGTGCCCCTGGTTCGTTAGTTGTTTCCCCACCCCTAGTTTTTCCTCAGTTTTCCCCTCCTCTAGTTTGAAACACGCACAAGTGCTGGAACGGCGTAGCCGTCGTCGAGGCCTTGACCGTTAGTCGACCGGGTGGGCCGCACAGGGCAGCTCCTCCCCGACCGTCTCGTGCGACGGGTAGGGTCAGGAGACACGTCGGAGCATCCATCCATTTATCGCTGACGTGTGGGCCGTTTTATTTTTCATGATTTTATATGCGGTGCTGCCAATGACAAATGGGGCCTCTATAGGGCTGCCGCAGCCAATGACCAGTGGGGTCGTATATTTTTCAAGAAAAGACATATATTGCCGCTGTGGGCTGCCATAAATAATGACCAAGGGATCGTCTATTTATTTAGGGAAACTCATATATTGCCGCCTGGGGCCTCCGCAGCCAATGACCAAGGGGTCGATATTTTTCATTAAAAGACATATATTGCCGCTATGTGGGGCTGCCGCAGCCAATTGACCGGTGGGGTCGTCTATTTATTAAGAGAAACTCATATATTGTCAGCTCTGTGGGGCCTCCGCACCAATGACTAGTGGGTCGTCTATTTTTCAAGAAAAGACATATATTGCCGCTCTGGGGCTCTGCAGCCAATGACCGGTGGGGTCATCTATTTATTTAGAGAAACTCATATATTGCCGCTCGTGGGGCCTCCGCAGCCAATGACCAGTGGGGCTCTATTTTTCAAAAGACATATATTGCCGCTATGTGGGGCTGCCGCAGCCAATGACCAGTGGGGTCGTCTATTTATTTAGAGAGAAAAAATCATATATTGCCGCTCTGATATATGTCTTTAGAGAATATCATAGAGAGAAGCAACAAGTTCGCTAATTAATTATTCTGTTAGACCGGAGAAGCGCTGGCAGCTCGTTCCCACCGTCGGACGGAGCAGCCATCGCGGCGCCTCGTCGCGCCGCCGGCTCTGTCCCCCGGCGGCGTCGGACGAACTGCGGCGCTGCACGTCAACCACGGCTCCAGCACTTGTTTCGTCCGCACGCATTGTACCCACTGCAGGAAAGTCCGCCGCACAGATCCGCCGCCCACGACGACCGGGATTTGTTCCGCGCACCAATTGGCATAGCTTGAGACCTCCGCCGCCTCCCCGCCCCCTAATCGATTCGGTTCCCGTAATTTATTGAGTTTGCAGGTAAAATAGTCCTCAATGTCTCGTCAGCGGGTACACCGCAGGGTGGGATTCGATCACACGTGGCCACATTCTACTTCTCCTACCTCGTCGGAGTGCGGGTATATAGCTTCAGCTCTCTCGTACTACCGTTGAATTTGAAGTTCCGCCATGGCTTGTTGGGGTGATTTCTTGTTCTTTTTCCATTATTGTTACAATTAGCCAGGCAAGCCGATGATCCATGGTACATTGCATACCAAGATGAATCAACCCAGTGTAGCCAGAGGATGGATTTTGAGGAGAAGGTGGCCAATTTAGGTGATGAATTGGCCCGTAAAAACCTGATTGAAGCGTATTGTAGAGGAAGAAAAGAAGAATTCAGAGCTTATTCGCAAGGAGAAGTTGAGAGTTGAGACAGATCTTGCCGTATTTGATCAAGTGGTAGAAAATCTAGAACATGAACTTCAAGTGATGGGAGAGGAGAAAAGTAGATTCATCTGGGTAGTTTTATTAGGTGTCATCCCTGTCCTAGCAGTTATGTGGTTCTGGTAGACGATTTAGTATAGAATTGTTATTCAGTAGATGGCTCTAACCACTGTATTTTGTTGTGGCTCTAAGCACTGTATTTCGGTGTACAATTTCCTACTTGTGCTAAGTAATGCGCACGATAATTTTAGCATGCATGAACATTTTATAAAAGTGAAGGGATCCCAAAAGTGAATGCATGTACCAGCCTCCGGATCAAATACATATCAATATCTTCCCAATCAAGCTGGGATAGAATTCAAATCATACATACGGATGTACATGGACACATCAAGAACGTGAAGAAGCTTTTTTTGAGACGGAGGTAGTAGTTCAAACAATTTTATCCCAATTGGAAATTGAAAAATACAAATTTATAATAATTTATCCCAATTTGCGCCATCAAACGTTGAAGCGATGTTATCGGCGATGGCTTCAATGTTCGTGGCATCGATGACCAGTGTCGGAACCGCCGCTGTCTTGGTGTACTTCATCGCGACGATCTGCGGAGGGCTGGATCGGCGGCTTTGCAGCGCGGTTGTAGGCGATGGCTTCAATGTTCGTGGCATCGATGACCAGTGTCGGAACCGCCGCTGTCTTGTGTACTTCACCGCGACGGATCTGCGGAGAGCTGGATCGGCGGCTTTGCAGCGCGGTTGTAGACGATGGCTTCAATCGTCTTGGCATCGATTCGCACTCGGCACCCCAGTGATACATCAATAGCTGGATCTGCGCAGTCGAAGCGATGTTGTAGGCGATGGCTTCAATGTTCGTGGCATCGATGACCCCTGCGGCACGGCCGCCGTCTTGGTGTTCTTCATCATTCAACAGATCTGAGAATAGAATCGAAAGTGAGACAGAGAGACATTTCAACTATTTCTCGACGGTTAGATCCTCACCGGACTCTTAGATCCACGGACGCACGGTTAGATGCACGCCGCCGCACGCGCACGGTTAGATCCGCGCGCCGCACGCACGGTTAGATCGCGCCGCCGCACGCATGTTAGATCCGCGCGCCGCACGCCGCACGCACAGTTAGATCTGCGCCACGCAGCAGCCGCACGCACGGTTAGATCCGCGCCGCCGCACGACGGTTAGATCGCGCCGCCGCACGCACGGTTAGATCGCGCCGCCGCACGCCACCGCAAGCACGGTTAGATCCGGCCGCCGCACGCACGCAAGCACGGTTAGATCTGCGCCGCCGCACGCACGGTTAGAGAGAGGAGGATGGACGGAATATGCGACGCCAGGTTGGTAGGTATGTGCCTGCTCTTGTCTCCGTATGCGTCCATCGTGGTCCATAGATACAGGCGTGAGTACAACCAATGATCGAACGGTGCAAGCGTTCATTGAGCTTTCATCCAACCAAGATCCGTGTGACATACATCTCGACCAATCAGAGATCAGCCAGTGAGTACAAGTTAGGAAACTGAGTAGAACTGAGAGGGGGAAAGTGAGGAAATGTTTATCGGAAGGGCAAAACTGAGTATGACTGAGTAAGACAAGTGGGCCCGGAGGGGGAAAACTGAGTAACACTAAGTAAAACAGGGGCACCCAAATAATAAACGGACTAAGGGAAATTGAAGCTTTTGGCATAAAATTGTAAAATTGTGTTATTTGAACAATATATTACATTTTGGCCGACTAGATATTGTTTGCAACTCAAAGATACACAAGTGTGACGAATTTGGACTCATTTGGACAAAGTTTGTAAGCATAGTGGGTATTTGGGAGGTGTATTGAGCAGAAAGCCCCGCATCTTCATATCTAGTAGCTCATGGACTAGGAAGTGGTTTTGAAGCTTTTGGCATAAAAACTTCATATCTCTATATTTCCTTTTCCATTATTATTTCTCTAGGTTGTAGGTAACATAACAAGGCTCCATGGGAAGGTTCCACCATGTTTTGAATTATTTTGAATTGAACCCTAAAATGTTAAAACCCTAAAACCCTAAACCCTAAAACCCTAAAATGATAAATGTGGCTTAAATGTGGCATACAAATTGTTCATACAAATTCAAATTGTTCAACACAAAGGCATCCCCAATACAAATTGTTCAACACAAAGGGATCCCCAATACAAAGGGAACCACAATACAAATTGTTCAACACAAAGTGATCCCCAATACAAATTGTTCAACACAAAGGGATCCCCAATACAAAGGGAACCACAATACAAATTGTTCATACAAATTCAAATTGTTCAACACAAAGGCATCCCCAATACAAATTGTTCAACACAAAGGGATCCTCAATACAAAGGGAACCCCAATACAAAGGGAACCCCAATACAAATTGTTCAACACAAAGGGATCCCCAATACAAAGGGAACCCAATACAAATTGTTCATACAAATTCAAATTAGTTGTTCAGAATAAAATCTTTCTCTTGCTCCTGGTGTGACTCGCCGGGCCACCACCTTACTCCGGGTAACCCTACCAGGGGATATTACCGGTGTCTACCTTCCTTTTGCCCTCTTTTCTTGTTCTTCTTCTTCTCCTGAGCTTTTCTTCTGCCATGAGCTCTTCGAAGTGTGCATCACACATGGCCTTACAACTATCGAGGCAATCTCGATAATACTGTTCACTCTCCTCTGGACTCATCGGTTGAAGCCTTTTACATCCATCTGTTCCCTCTGCTCTCGATCCATCGGTTCAATCTCCTCATGTTGAACTGCTGCTTCAATCTCTCCGGATTCACTGTTTCAATCTCCTCATGTTGAACGCTGCTTCAATCTCCTCTGTATTTGCTGCTTCAATCTCCTCATGTGAACTGCCGCTTCAATCTCAAGTTGAATTGCTGCTTCATTCTCCTCTGCATTTACTGCTCCCGCCTGATCTTCCATTCCAAAAGCCGGATCAACTCCATTTTTACAAAGCCTAGCAATGTGTCCAGGGATTCCACAACGTTTGCACTTACGTTTCGAATGGGTGCACCACTGCCTAGCTCTAATCCTATTCTTCCTCGGCCTACTTGCCGGTCTAGTCAATCTGGAGAGTACGGTTTGAGCCTGGATCGACTTTCATCCATTGGTCTTTTCCCAACAAGGTAGGAACATTCATAGCATATGCAGCCCTAAATTTGGCAACAGAGAAATACTCTGACACATACCGATCAACTTCACCATCTTCACCCCCTATAACACTCATGAAAACAATGCGTGCAGGGTATCCCACGGATCTTCCATCCCCTACAATGGCATGTCCTATCAACCAAACTCACTGGATACCTCCACTGCATGTTTTTACTCGTGTAGGTTACCTCAGCCTCCATTCCTTTTCTGACGCATTGCATCCTCAATTGTTTTGCCCTCTCATGCAAAGACTTAATCAAAGATGGGAGCATGAGATGGCCAACATAATTTGTGGATGCAATTCTTTGACGCAGATCGATCTTTATCATGATCATCTGCCTAATCTTATCAAATATTTGCCACAGCATAAGCCCTTTCAATGACTTGACCTTTGAGCTGAAACTCTCCGCAAGGTTACTTGTTACATATAGTCTACCTTGCAAATTTCATTGAATTGGCTTCTTGACCACACCCTACCATGATGTTCATCCAAGTACTCCTTCACCCCAGGTTTTTGTTTATACAACACATCCAAATGAAACTTATGCTTCCTAGAGCTGCATGTGTATGAAGCTGGCCATAGGTTGTCAGTAAAAACTTTACCCTTGAATTTCTTTGTAAAATTCTGTACCAAGTGTCGCATACATTCCCTATGCTCCACTCCAGGGAATACTGCTTCTACCGCACTCTCCAAACCTTTGCAAGCGTCTGTGTGGATAACAAGTCCTGGTGGATGACCTATAAGGTCGCGCAAATTCTGCAGAACCAAGTCCAACTTCCTCTGACTCAACCTCCAAAACTCCATAAGCAATAGGGAACATCCAATTATGTCCATCAACTGCAGTAGCCGCAACTAGCTGTCCTTTAAACCTACCATGAAGAGGTGATGCATCCACGGCCAAATAAGGCTGCAACCGTCCAAAAAGCCTTTCCAGCAAGCTTTGAAACAAACAAAAGCCCTTCTAAAACATTCCTTGTGCATTACCTTTCAATTTGTAGAACTGTATGCTTGTCTATTGCTACAACATGCCTGACTAGCCATCTCCACTCAGCTTTGAAAGTGTAAAGCAACCGAAAGCTTTCATTCCATGGACCATTGATCTTGTCAAGCCATTTCCTTTGCATAGAACATCCTCATGTAAGGTACTTTCATCCCTTTATACTTCCCAGCCACTTTTTTCATGAGTGCCGTTGGACCAAGTGAAGGAGTTTCTCTCGCCAATCTAGGATTATATCTGCCAACCACCTAGTCTTCGCTAGCTTTGTTTTCAGGTCTGGCTCTCCCCTAGAGGTGGACACCTATGGATCTCCTTATTAACCTTTATCGAAACATAATGATAAGGGATGTCATAATAGATAACAAATTTTACACCGTGATCTAAATACACAATCGGTTGGCGAGTACCCGAACCAAGTGCTTCTGCATTGTGGATGCATGCAGCCTAAACCTACACCTTGGTATGGGCATTTAATTGTGAACCTACCCGGCTCACTTTTAATAACATCAAAATTATTCTTAGTGAGAATGTGATATGTAGTAATTGCATTACGGCGGTCCATCATCGTTTGAAACACGGTGCCTTTTGCAAGCTGAGGATCCTCCTGTTCCACTCAATTGTTGGCAAGTCTTCACCTTCGTAATCGGCTAAAACGAGGCTGTCATCGTTCTCATTCTTCTCTTCATCATCAGCCTCATCAAATCTGGCACCAAAAGCAATATCTTCCATGTATTGATCCTCCATTGCCTGCTTACTGCATCGATCTACCAATTCAGGAAACATTAACTCATCCTCATCATCTTCAGAGACGATCCCAATCTCTGCATCGTCCTCCACATTGACCAGAACGATCTGGCTACCACTCACTGGGGACAGATGGTGCTCGTTGTGGACCTACAAGGATCGCCGCGGCGCACACTATTAAAGAGGACGGCGAGAGAGACATGATGCCCGACCACCTGATGATGCCGACCACCCGATGATGCCCGAACACCGAGATGATGCTGGCCCCTGTCCACATGGACACGAATTTTACCGAAATGGCAGAAGCATTCAAAGCAAAAAGAATTCCCAGATCATCGTCGGAAAATAGTGGAACCAATCTTTGCTCCGTGTTGTTGAAATATTCGAAATGAACTGCATCGCGAGGGCTCCAGGGGTACTTATCAAGATGTTAGCTTTCAAATCCCTCAACGAGATGGTGGTTGCAACCACCGCAGGGAAGTAAAACCCATTCATTTCGCGTTTAGAATCACGCGTAAAGCTAGAATCCAGCCTAACCACCAGCCGAAAAGCACTGGATCAATCCTATTCGAAAAGCAACGCAGTTAGTTGAGCAACAACGATTGGCGCCTCAAAAACTGCTCACTGTTAATTCACAGGTACGATGCTTACCTGAGATGGAATCCATGTTAGATCCCTCCAGATTCCCAATCTTTCCCGCGGCTGACGGGAAGAGTCGGTACATCGAGACGGATATACAAACTCTCACGCGACGGTAGATCTAGATCTGGTGGAGGCGGATCCTCTCCGCCTCCCGGTGGTGTGGTGGGGGCGGGGGTTGGCGGCGGACGACGCCACAAGGTAGGAGGGCAGGACGGCGTGGCGGCGGAGGGGCGGTGTGTGAGCTCCTCCAGACGGGGAAGTGGAAAGCTTTGGGTGAGCTCCTCGAGTCAACAGTCAACATAGTTCGAAAGAAACGGTCAATTCAACACCACCGGCTCCCTAGCTGCCACCGTAACGGTGAAGGCCTCGACCGAGACAACCCTCCTGGTCCGAGCGTCTGCGACGGGTTTCAAACTAGAGGGAGGGGAAAACTGAGGAAAACCAAGGGAAAACTGAGTACAACTAACGAACGGGGGCACGAAAATAGAAATCCCTATCTTTTATTAAGTTGCTTGTTGTGCGATAACCATGCTTCAACGCCATCAACTATTGTTGAATATCATGTGAGTTGCTATGCATGTCCGTCTTGTCGAAGGATCTATCACCTTAATGATTGGAGCATGCAAATTGTTAGAGAAGAACATTGGGTCGCTAACTAAAGCCATGAATCATGGTTGAAGTTTCAGTTTTGGACATATATCCTCAATCTCATATGAGAATAATAATTGTTGCTACATGCTTATGCATTTAAGAGGAGTCCATTATCTGTTGTCCATGTTGTCCCGGTATGGATGTCTAAGTTGAGAATAATCAAAAGCGAGAAATCCAAATGCGAGCTTTCTCCTTAGACCTTGTACAGGCGGCATGGAGGTACCCCTTTGTGACACTTGGTTGAAACATGGCATTGCAAAGATGTAGTCAAGCTAAGTAGGACAAGGTGCACACTATTAGTATACTATGCATGAGGCTTGCAACTTGTAAGATATAATTTACATAACTCATATGCTTTATTACTACCGTTGACAAAATTGTTTCATGTTTTCAAAATAAAAGCTCTAGCACAAATACGAGCAATCGATGCTTTCCTCTTTGAAGGACCTTTCTTTTACTTTTATTGTTGAGTCAGTTTACCTATCTCCCTCCACCTTAAGAAGCAAACACTTGTGTGAACTGTGCATTGATTCCTACATACTTGCATATTGCACTTGTTATATTACTTTATGTTGACAATATCCATGAGATATACATGTTATAAGTTAAAAGCACCGCTGAAACTTAATCTTCCTTTGTGTTGCTTCAACACCTTTACTTTGATTTATTGCTTTATGAGTTAACTCTTATGCAAGACTTATTGATGTTCTTGAAGTACTATTCATGAAAAGTCTTTGCTTGATGATTCATTTGTTTACTCATGTCATTACCATTGTTTTGATCGCTGCATTCATTACATATGTTTACAAATAGTATGATCAAGATTATGATGGCATGTCACTTGAGAAATTATCTTTGTTATCGTTTTACCTGTCGGAGAACAGAACTGATATGTCTCCAACGTATCGATAATTTCTTATGTTCCATGCTACTTTATTGATGATACCTACATGTTTTATGCACATTATATGTCGTATTTACGCATTTTCTCGGAACTAACCTATTAACAAGATGCCAAAGAGCCAGTTGCTGTTTGTTTTTGGTTTCAGAAATCCTAGTAAGGAAATATTCTCGGAATTGGACGAAATCGCCCGGGGTCCTATTTTTGCACGAAGCCTCCAAGACCGGAGTAAGTGGGGCCACGAGGTGGCTGATGACGTGGCGGCGCCGCGGCCCCGGCCGCGCGGCCCGTGTGTCTGGGCCCTCGTGCCGCCTCTTGACCTGCCCTTTCGCCTACTTATAGCCTCCGTCCGAAAACCCCCAGTACCGAGAGCCACGATACGGAAAACCTTCCAGACGCCGCCGCCGCGAATCCCTCGGGGGGATTCGGAGATCGCTCCGCACCGTCGGAGAGGGGATTCATCTCCCGGAGGACTCTACACCGCCATGGTCGCCTCGGGAGTGGTGAGTGAGTAGTTCACCCCTGGACTATGGGTCCATAGCAGTAGCTAGATGGTCGTCTTCCTAATTGTGCTTCATTGTTGGATCTTGTGAGCTGCCTAACATGATCAAGATCATCTATCTGTAATACTATATGTTGTGTTTGTCGGGATCCGATGGATAGAGAATACTATGTTATGGTGATTATCAATCTATTGTTTATGTGTTGTTTATGATCTTGCATGCTCTCCGTTATTAGTAGAGGCTCTGGCCAAGTTTTTACTCTTAACTCAAGAGGGAGTATTTATGCTCGATAGTGGGTTCATGCCTTCATTGACACCTGGGACAGTGACAGAAAGTCTAAGGTTGTGATGCTGTTGCCACTAGGGATAAAACATTGATTCTATGTCTAAGGATGTAGTTGTCGATTACATTACGCACCATACTTAATGCAATATGTCTGTTGCTTTGCAACTTAATAATGAATGGGGTTCGGATGATAACACGAAGGTGGACTTTAGGCATAGATGCAATTGGATGGCGGTCTATGTACTTTGTCGTAATGCCCGGATTAAATCTCACTATATTTATCATATCATGTATATGCATTGTTATGCCCTTCTCTATTTGTCAATTGCCCATTGTAATTTGTTCACCCAACATGCTTTTATCTTATGGGAGAGACACCTCTAGTGTGTGGACCCCGGTCCTATTCTTTACATCGCATACAATCTACTGCAATACTTGTTTTACTGTTTTCTTGCAAACAATCATCTTCCACACAATACGGTTAATCCTTTGTTACAGCAAGCCGGTGAGATTGACAACCTCACTGTTTCGTTGGGGCAAAGTACTTGTTGTGTTGTGCAGGTTCCACGTTGCCGCCGGAATCCCTGTTGTTGCGCGCATCACATTTCGCCACCATCAACCTTCAACGTGCTTCTTGGCTCCTCCTGGTTCGATAAACCTTGGTTTCTTTCCGAGGGAAAACTTGTCTGTGCGCATCATACCTTCCTCTTGGGGTTCCCAACGAACGTGTGAGTTACACGCCACAAGCTCTTTTTCTGACGCCGTTGCCGGGAGATCAAGACACGCTGCAAGGGGAGTCTCCACTTTCCAATCTCTTTACTTTGTTTTTGTCTTGCTTTACTTTATTTTATTTACTGTCTTGTTTGCTTCATACTAAAAACACAAAAAAGTTAGTTACTTGCATTTAATTTATTTAGTTATCATGTCTAGTCCTGTACTTGTTTTTATTTTCACTAGTTAGGCTTAATGGAAAACAACAAAAAATTAGAGATCTTTATAGTATTTATCTTGAGTTAGGACATGATGTGTTTGAAGAGAAAATTAAAAAACCCATGGAACTTTGTTTGCAAAATAGTTGTAGCAATGTTATTAGCATGAACTCTTTGAACACCATTATTGCTAAAGCTATGGAAGAATTTAAGCTTGGGGAAGCTGGTTGTGATATTTTTAGTCCCCAAGCATGGAGGAGAAAATTTACTTTGATGATACTTTACCTCCTATATATGATGCTTGCAATGATGAATATGATATTTTTAGTCCACCTACTATTGAGGAGAAAATTAATTATGATTACAATATGCCTCCTATGTATGATGATTATGGTGATGAGAATAATAATGATAGCTACTTTGTTGAATTTGCTCCCACTACAACTAATAAAATTGATTATGCTTATGTGGAGAGTAATAATTTTATGCATGTGGCTCATGACAAGAATGTTTTATGTGATAGTTATATTGTTGAATTTGTTCATGATGCTACTGAAAGTTTTGAGAGAGGGAAACATGGTTATATGCATCTTAATAATATTAAGTTTCCCCTCTTTATGTTGAAAATCTTGAAATTGCGCTTGTGTTGCTTATCTATGCTTGCCACTTTGTTCTTCATGAATATATTTGTGTACAAGATTCCTTTTCATAGGAAGTGGGTTAGGCTTAAATGTATTTTGAATTTGCTTCTTGATGCTCTCTTTTTCTTCAACTCTCATCCTTATGAGAGCATTATCATTAAAACTGCTCAGCCCATCTTAATGGCTATAAAGAAAGAACTTCTTGGGAGATAACCCATGTGTTTGACTACAGCACTTTGTTTTATATTTGAGTCTTGGAAGTTTTTACTACTGTAGCAACCTCCTTATCATGTTTTTGTGCCAAGTAAAGTTTCTATGTCAAAGTTGATGTTATATTTGGGATCGCCAGAAACAGCATTGCGTCTGTCACGAATCTGGGCACAAGTCTCTGTAGAAAATTCTAAAAATCTGCCAATTTACGAGCGTGATCCTCAGATATGTATGCAACTTTCATTAGTTTTGAGTTTTTCCATTTTAGCAAGTCTGGTGCCATTTTAAAATTCGTCTTTACGGACTGTTCTTGTTTTGACAGATTCTGCCTTTTATTTCGCATTGCCTCTTTTGCTATGTTGGATGAATTTCTTTGATCCACTAATGTCCAGTAGCTTTATGCAATGTCCAGAAGTGTAAAGAATGTTTGTGTCACCTCTGAATGTGTGAATTATTAATTGTGCACTAACCCTCTAATGAGTTTGCTTGAAGTTTGGTGTGAAGGAAGTTTTCAAGGGTCAAGAGAGGAGTATGATATACTATGATCAAGAGGAGTGAAAGCTCTAAGTTTGGGGATGCCCCGTGGTTCATCCCTGCATATTTTAAGAAGACTCAAGCGTTAAGCTTGGGGATGCCCAAGGCATCCTCTTCATCAACAACATCATCAGTTCAACTTATGGGATTTCTATCATATATAGTTTTCATGTCGAGGATTCGTTTTTCGTTCCCTGAGTTTTAGTCCCCTAGATTGTTCACCGAAGACCGTCTAGCTTTTTCCTCGAGTTTTCCCCTCCCTCGTGGTTTGATCGCTTGAGCGCGGTGTTGTGTCGGTCAGCCCGCACGCCGTGGAGCCGCTTGCGTCTCTCTTGGTCATGACGGGTGGATCTCATCAGCATCGACGCGCGTGTCGTACCGTTTATTTGGAATATACGGTGCTGCCAATGACAAACGCTCTGGGGCTGCCGCAGCCAATGACCAGTGGGTCGTCTATTTATTTATAGAAAATATATATTGCCGCTATGTGGGGCCTAGCCAATGTGTGCGTCTATTTTATTTAGAGAATATAATATAGAGCCGCCCTGTAGGGGCCCCTCACCGTGACTATTTTCGCAGCTTAATCTAAAGTGACTTTTATGCTAAACATTGTGCATCCGGCGTTGACCTAGCCGTTTGAGGATGTGGTGCTCGAATAATAGTGGAAATGCGATATTATTTTTTACATGCATAATATATAGAAAATAGCTAGATCTCTAAATCGATGCATATGAAGCTACATATATATTCTTGGTCATGATCCCCTTAATTATCTAAAGGGGATGGATGCATGGCTTCACGTCGTCGTCGCTTTCATCATCAGTATCTTCGTCGTCTGAGTAGTAGTACCTCCTGCACATTGTTCCGTCAAACACCTTCACTGTGAGCACATCATCGCCTTTATATTTGAAGTGTACGAACCAGCCACACCGTGCGCGATGGCAAATTTCTCCCAGCCCTTGTCGGGGACATCCGGCCTTGTCCGTCAAATAGGACCTCCACGGTCCAGAGACGAGGACCGCGTCAGCTGCTCGCAGATACACCTTAGCGGCTCCTTGCCGTCAAGATAGTCCGCAAATTTTTTGGGAGTTCCTGCAAAGAGATCGAGCGCCGATCATTTGAAATTAGGGGTTTTTTAGAACATGCCCATAATTAATCACATGCATCATATATGTGGGAACGCGTACGTACCTTCTTGACCAAAGGGTCTTCATAGACGACGATGAAGAACTCCTCTATGATCAATGGCAGTGTTGACGGTGGTGGTGGCAATTGATGATCCACTTCCCATTCCCCTTCCCCTTCCCCTTCCCCTTCCGGTCCGCGTCCGGGACGTGGAAGCCATGGCAATGGATAAAGTGTATGTGAACGAAGAGAGGCAGAACCTATTGACACAAGGGATGGCCGTGTGGGTGTTTATAAGGGAGAGATGACCGTTGTAGGGTTTACACAATAAAATAAGGAGGAGATGACCGTTGTGGGGGTTTATACACAATAAATTAAGGAGGAGACGACCGTTGTGGGGTATATATCTCAACAAAAAAAGTAATGCGGACTATGTTGACTAGTTTATCATTTTACGAAGTAATGCCTAAGACTACTAATAGTGGGAGTAACTTGGGTAGTAACATAGAGCTACATGCAACGCCAACTAAGCAATTTGATGACATGGCACATCATTAATTGAGGAAAGAGAGCATTGTGGTAACTAGCTATGTTACCATAACATCACATTTTCCAAGATTAGATGAGTCTACAACCTAATTAATATGGCTTTGCATGACACTACACATATGTTACTTCCCACTATGAAGGTAGTAACATAGAGTAGTAACATGTGCATGTTACTACTCTATGTTACTCTCCACTATGACTAGTCTAAAAGAAAAGTAATGGCTACAAGAAATCGGTGATGGTTTATCGTTTTTGCGTGAAAAGTAATGGGTACAAGAAATGGGTGATGGTGTATCATTTTTGCGTGAAAAGTAATGGCTACAACAAAATCGGTGATGGTTTATCGTTTTTGCGTGGAAGGTAATGGGTACAAGAAATGGGTGATGGTGTATCATTTTTTGCGTGAAAAGTAATGGGTCCAAGAAATGGGTGATGGTGTATCATATTTTTGCGTGATAAGTAATGGCTACAACAAAATCGGTGATGGTTTATCGTTTTTGCGTTGAAAGTAATGGCTACAAGAAATGGGTGATGGTGTATCATTTTTGCGTGAAAAGTAATGGCTACAACAAAATCGGTGATGGTTATCATTTTTTGCGTGAAAAGTAATGGCTACAAGAAATGGGTGATGGTGTATCATTGTTTGCGTGAAAAGTAATGGCTACAACAAATCGGTGATGGTATATCATTTTTTGCGTGAAAAGTAATGCCTAAAAAGAGTTTATAATTTAGCTCGTGAAAAATAATGCAGAAAACCAAACTTTAGCGTACTAGGTAACCGCCCTTTCGCATACATAGAGTGTGGAAGCTAACCGCGACAGAGAGAGAGAGAGGGTGGTGGCCGACAGAGAGAGAGATAGGGGTTATCCTGCCGTTAGATCATACGATCAACGGTCGGCGGGCAGATCCGCGTGACATGGGCTAGACCAATCGGGCAATGTTGGGCGTCTGTGAGAGTTTGTGAAGGGAGAGGGCAAAACCGAGTAGTATCAAGAAACCAAGGGCAAGTGAGTAGTAAACAGACTAAGGGATTCAAATATGAGATTTAAAAAATGGAAAATGCGTGTTTTGTACAATGAAACCCATCTTGGCCTACCTCAAACTATTTGCAATACCAATATACATCGGTGTGAGAATTGTGGCCTCATTTTGACAAAGTATGTTTGGGGAAAGCTGTTTTGGGTAGGGCTTATTATGGAAAACCATGCACCTTCATAGCTACTAGGTGATTTGAGAAGTGGCAATTTGTGGTGAAACTTGATTTATCTATGATTTATCTATGATTTGAGAAGTGGCAATTTGTGGTAAAGACTCCATGAGTAAGTGCCACTCTTTTTCGGATTTTTTTGCACATTAAATAACTCATTTAACTAGTTAATCCCATTTGTTGACTCTATGTTGACCAGCCACTTGAGGGTAAAACTGAGTATATTGCACTAGCCAGTATTAGCACTCGAGGAGAAAACTGAGCACACAAAAAATGCTAGTATATGACTCGAGGGTATACCTGAGTATATCTAAATTTCCAGGGTTAGACTCGAGGACGCGTGTTGCGGTGCAGAAGTGGAAGACGTGCCATTGTTGACGCGTGTCGCGGTGCAGACGTGCAAATAGTGGACGCGTAGGACGCGGGTCGCATTTAGGACGCGTAAGCCCCTCCCTCCCTCCCCCTCCACACAGTCGTCTCATTCTCGCTCACGCACGAAACCACCCCTCTCCGTCCCATCAACTTCTCCAAATCGAAAAAACCCCAACCGCCGTGCACGCTACCCTGCTGGCGATGGAGAAGAAGAATGCGCCGGCGACCGTCGCCTCCGAGCCCGTCGCCTCCGCGCCCGTCGCCGCCGAGCCAGTCGCCGCCGAGCCGTGCCGCCGTCGCCGCCGAGCCCGTCGCCGCCGAGCCGGTCGCCCGAGCGCGTCGCCTCCAGGGCGGCGCATCCGCGGCTCCTCCGTGAGAGCCTCTCTCTCGGCTGATGGACCACTTCACCAGATCGGCGAATGCTTGCTGAGGAGTGCGCCGACACGTGCTCTGCCATGAGGCAAGTCTGTAGAAATTGGCGCTCAGGTTTGCCTGAGCCCGACGTGCACCTGGACGAATGGATCATGCTACACCACGCCCTTCCACACGTCGCTGAGTTCACCTTCCTCCAACTCGGCACATCACGCTACGTCACCATAGATCTATCGGAAGTTCATACAAGGTTCAACTTCCTCCATATCTACCTCTTTATTTTCAATCTTAAACATCTTAGTGCTGAATGTTATCGTGCTTGCCCAGATACTACTTCGTCGGATTTTGCCGGCGTCATCGTGCTTGCCCAGAAGTACCCGCCGCACAAGATACGACTTCTGAACCCACTCACAAAGAAATACAGACTATGGTCTTCGTTACCGCACATTACCCGTCGGAAATTGGTTGGGTCGATGAGAGCACTCCAACTAAGGATATAGATAAAGGTTGGGAAAACAGATTTTCAAGAACCATTGTCTGCGTTGCATTACACCGTTCAATGGTGAACTGTATGCACTAGCTGTGGACAATTTAGAGCATGGAAGAATAGTGTGCACCAATGTACAGTTGCAGCAGCGCGCGAGCACTGTCAAGATGGAGACACTAATTTCATTTCCAGAACTTGGACATCAGAAGTTCTACCTCGTGAAGTCGGATGGTGATCTGCTGCTTGTGTTGTTGGTCAGCGTGGCTTTGGCGGGCAGACCATTGGTGTACGTGTGGACACTCAGGCCGCTCTCTCCATCCGGTCATTAACATTGGCAGTAATGCCTTCTTTGTGAATTATACCGGTGTATCTCCGTCGACACAGAGTGCACCCGACACTTCTGCATCTACTACACGGATTTGGGTTATATCGGAGAGTACTCTCATGATACAAAGGCCTGGGAGGAGTGGCCAGAACGTGTGGATAGAATAGGAAACTCCGGTCTGAGAAATGAACACAGGCCATACCGTTTGGAGGATGTATTGGCCTCACACTGCAGACGGAAGGAGTTCAATCAATATTTCCTTGGGGTAATGCACGGCTGGACCGACGACGAAATATATGAGGAGGAATGAAGAACAAATTCATTCATCCTAATCTTCTTGTTGTCCATACATTGCGTGCGTCTTGTATATTACAACGTTATTGGCTGCTTTTGGCTGCTGTATGCAGTTTCCCTATGTATTATACTTAGCTTTCTGATTATGCAGTTGTCAATTTATCATATACTAGCTTCTAGATTTGCTACTAGATTTGCTGAGAGCCAAAAGGCATAAATAACCCTAGAGATTTGCTACTAGATTTGCTGCCATATTGAAGAAAGAAATAGAAGCTTCTCTAGATTTGATACTAATTTGGTGAAAAGAGAGAGAGAAAGAGGGAAAAGGTGCTCTTAAAAATGCCAATTTGGGCGAGAGAGACAAAACCCAGCTCTGCTCACGTGCAACCAAACGCTTCTCTTCTGTCCCACGCGGTCCCTTTCTACCAGCCCCACGCGGCGCGGCCCCACAACCGGCCCCACTATCGCGACCCCACGACGCGGCGCAACACGTCAGCAGACGTCCAAATAACGGATTCCTTCCGTCTGAGCTCGTTCTGCGGGTTTCAAACATAGGCTTGGGGAAAACTGAGGAAAAACTAAGGGGCTGGGGAAAACTGAGTACAACTAACGACCCGAGGGCACGAAAATAGAAATCCCTATTTTTATTCAGTCACATCTTGTGTTCTTTACTTGGAGCGTCGGTTTGTTTTTGTTTTTGTTTTTGTTTGAATAAAATGGATCCTAGAATTCACTTTGTGGGAGAGAGACACGCTCCTTGCATATGGACAAATATATCCTTAGGCTTTACTCATAATGTTCAAGGCGAAGTTTCTTCTTCATTAAATTGTTATATGGCTGGAATTGGAAAATGGTACATGTAGTAATTCTAAAATGTCTTGGATAATGTGATACTTGGCAATTGTTGTGCTCATGTTTAAGCTCTTGCATCATATGCTTTGCACCCATTAATGAAGAAACACATAGAGCTTGCTAAAATTTGATTTGCATATTTGGTCTCTCTAAGGTCTAGATAATATCTAGTATTGAGTTTTGAACAACAAGGAAGACGGTGTAGAGTCTTATAATGTTTACAATATGTCTTTTATGTGAGTTTTGCTGCACCGGTTCATCCTTGGGTTTGCTTCAAATAACCTTGCTATCCTAAACCTTGTATCGAGAGGGAATACTTCTCATGCATCCAAAATCCTTGAGCCAACTACTATGCCATTTGTGTCCACCATACCTACCTACTACATGGTATTTCTCTGCCATTCCAAAGTAAATTGCTTGAGTGCTACCTTTAAAATTCCATCATTCACCTTTGCAATATATAGCTCATGGGACAAAATAGCCTTAAAAACTATCGTAGTATTGAATATGTACTTATGCACTTTATCTTTTATTAAGTTGCTTGTTGTGCGATAACCATGCTTGGGGAACGCCATCAACTATTGTTGAATATCATGTGAGTTGCTATGCATGTCCGTCTTGTCTGAAGGATCTATCACCTTAATGATTGGAGCATGCAAATTGTTAGAGAAGAACATTGGGCCGCTAACTAAAGCCATGAATCATGGTTGAAGTTTCATTTTGGACATATATCCTCAATCTCATATGAGAATAATAATTGTTGCTACATGCTTATGCATTTAAGAGGAGTCCATTATCTGTTGTCCATGTTGTCCCGGTATGGATGTCTAAGTTGAGAATAATCAAAAGCGAGAAATCCAAAATGCGAGCTTTCTCCTTAGACCTTTGTACAGGCGGCATGGAGGTACCCCTTGTGACACTTGGTTGAAACATGGCATTGCAAAGATCCGGTAGTCCAAGCTAAGTAGGACAAGGTGCGGGCACTATTAGTATACTATGCATGAGGCTTGCAACTTGTAAGATATAATTTACATAACTCATATGCTTTATTACTACCGTTGACAAAATTGTTTCATGTTTTCAAAATAAAAGCTCTAGCACAAATACAGCAATCGATGCTTTCCTCTTTGAAGGACCTTTCTTTTACTTTTATTGTTGAGTCAGTTTACCTATCTCCCTCCACCTTAAGAAGCAAACACTTGTGTGAACTGTGCATTGATTCCTACATACTTGCATATTGCACTTGTTATATTACTTTATGTTGACAATATCCATGAGATATACATGTTATAAGTTAAAAGCGACCGCTGAAACTTAATCTTCCTTTGTGTTGCTTCAACACCTTTATTTTGATTTATTGCTTTATGAGTTAACTCTTATGCAAGACTTATTGATGCTCGTCTTGAAGTATTATTCATGAAAAGTCTTTGCTTTATGATTCAGTTGTTTACTCATGTCATTACCATTGTTTTGATCGCTGCATTCATTACATATGTTTACAAATAGTATGATCAAGATTATGATGGCATGTCACTTCAGAAATTATCTTTGTTATCGTTTTACTGCTCGGGACGAGCAGAACTAAACGATACGTCTCCAACGTATCGATAATTTCTTATGTTCCATGCTACTTTATTGATGATACCTACATGTTTTATGCACATTATATGTCGTATTTACGCATTTTGGAACTAACCTATTAACAAGATGCCGAAGAACCAGTTGCTGTTTTCTGCTGTTTTTGGTTTCAGAAATCCTAGTAAGGAAATATTCTCGGAATTGGACGAAATCACGCCCGGTCCTATTTTTGCACGAAGCTTCCAGAGACCGAAGGAGTCGAAGTGGGGCCACGAGGTGGCAGATGACAGGCGGCGCGGCCCAGGCCCGGCCGCGCCGCCTGTCCCTGGGCCCTGGCCGCCTCTTGACCTGCCTCGTACTTATAGCCTCCATCGCGAAACCCCGGTCCGAGAGCCACGATACGGAAAACCTTCCCAGAGCCGCCCTAATCCCATCTCGGGGATTCGGGAGATCGCCTCGGCACCCGGAGAGGGGATTCATCTCCCGGAGGACTCTACACCGCCATGGTCGCCTCCGGAGTGATGAGTGAGTAGTTCACCCCTGGACTATGGGTCCATAGCGGTAGCTAGATGGTCGTCTTCTCCTAATTGTGCTTCATTGTTGGATCTTGTGAGCTGCCTAACATGATCAAGATCATCTATCTGTAATACTATATGTTGTGTTTGTCGGGATCCGATGGATAGAGAATACTATGTTATGGTGATTATCAATCTATTGTTTATGTGTTGTTTATGATCTTGCATGCTCTCCGTTATTAGTAGAGGCTCTGGCCAAGTTTTTACTCTTAACTCCAAGAGGGAGTATTTATGCTCGATAGTGGGTTCATGCCTTCATTGACACTGGGACAGTGACAGAAAGTTCTAAGGTTGTGATGTCTTTGTTGCCACTAGGGATAAAACATTGATTCTATGTCTAAGGATGTAGTTGTCGATTACATTACGCACCATACTTAATGCAATTGTCTGTTGCTTTGCAACTTAATACTGAATGGGGTTCGGATGATAACCTGAAGGTGGACTTTTTAGGCATAGATGCAGTTGGATGGCGGTCTATGTACTTTGTCGTAATGCCGGATTAAATCTCACTATATTTATCATATCATGTATATGCATTGTTATGCCCTTCTCTATTTGTCAATTGCCCACTGTAATTTGTTCACCCAACATGCTTTTATCTTATGGGAGAGACACCTCTAGTGAGCTGTGGACCCCGGTCCTATTCTTTATATACAATCTATTGCAATACTTGTTTTACTTGTTTTCTTGCAAACAATCATCTTCCACACAATACGGTTAATCCTTTGTTACAACAAGCCGGTGAGATTGACAACCTCTTTGTTTCGTTGGGGCAAAGTACTTGGGTTGTGTTGTGCAGGTTCACGTTGGCGCCGGAATCCTGTTGTTGCGCCGCATCACATTTCGCCACCATCAACCTTCAACGTGCTTCTTGGCTCCCTGGTTCGATAAACCTTGGTTTTCTGAGGGAAAACATGGCGCATCATACCTTCCTCTTGGGGTTGAACGTGAGAGACCCCCGAAGAAATGTATCGGCGCCTCATCGCTCTCTCCGTACAAATGCAAGATCTTGGAGCAACGTTTGTGGATAACCATTGGATCAAGCGCAAGTTCTACAACGCTCTCCTCCCTTATGAGGAAGTGAAGTTGACGGCCATCCGCCAAAACGCCTCCTTCCGTGCTATGACATCCGATGAAGTCCTTAGCGAAGTCATCGCTTTGGAAATTTCCAAGAATAATGCGGAGGATCTTGTTGCTCGCGCCCACAACACTCGCAAAGCCAATCTTGCGTTGAAGATGAAAGAGCATGGAACTAGTGAGAGTGATGAGGATCCCATTGAGTGGGGTCCGGATGATCTCAAGGCCAACTATCATGAACACATGGCACTTGCCACCAAGAGTTTTTGGAGTGGGAACAAGACACGAAGCTCAAGATTAAGAAGATATTCACCTCATGACTCGTCAATATACACCTCCAAGAGTCCAAGGGAAGAGCAAAGGGGGAGAGCTTGCTACAATTGCAGCGACACAAGTCATTTTGTTGCGGATTGTATCTATGAGAGGAGGGAAGACAACGGTGGAAGGCTTGTCCAAAAGGACAAGTTCAAATCTTTCTCAAGAGGATTCTCCAAGTTCTCGTCCAACTCCGGTGACACCAAGGTCTCCTTCACCAAGAAGCCTAGAGCTTTCATTATCCGTGAGGAATACTCCTCCGATGAAGATGAAGAACGCAAAGACAAGGGCTCAAACAAGGAGGAAGGAGAGGTGGCCGCCATCGCCATCTCCACTCCCTCCATCTCCCTCTTCGACTCTCCAAATGAGAACCTCGTCGTCAACAACTTCCATTGTCTTGTGGCAAAGGTATCATCGGAGGTTGTATCCCTTTCCGAGTCTACTTCTTCCTCTAATACTATCTCTATTGCGAGTTTGGATGCTCCTACCACTAACATGCTAGGAGATATCAAGACTCATGTTGAGGAAATCTTAACTCAACTTGATGCGGCTCAAGTCCGTATTGAGGGAAGAGGGAGGCTCGAGAAGAAGGCGGAAATGGAGATTATCTCTCTCTCTCTCTCAAGCTCATGAGGAAGAATTGTGCATGCGCATGTCACTTGAAGCTAGTGCTATTGTTCTCGAAGACTCCAACAATTCCTTCATCTCCCAACTCATCAAGGATCGAGACCATGCACTTGGTTGGGTGGAAGAACTCAAGATGAAGAAGCGCTATCTTGAGGAAAGTCATGAATGGTTGCTTGAAGAAGTTGCAACTCTCACCAAGAACTTCAAATCCTTGGAAAGTAGGTTCACACTTCTATCCGAGATGAAGAGGCATCCTAAAGAAGAAGTGTACAAGAAGAAAGAAGATGAAGGTCCCAATCCATGTTGTGACAAGCTCCTAGATGAAGTTTGCTTCTTGAGAAAACACAATGCAAAATTCTTGGAAGTCATTTCTACTCAAGAGGAAGCCTTGGATGAGTACTATCGCTTGAGTAAAGAAAAAGTACAATGTTGTGACCATGAAGAGGAGATTGCCACTCTGAAGAGACACAAGGCCAAGCTAGTTTAAGTGAATGATAGGCAAAATGAGTCCTTGATGGAGTGGATTCGGTTAAGCAAGGAAAATGACACTTGTTGTAACCACAAGGATGAAATCGCATCTCTAAGGAGGAGCAAGGACAAGCTTATGGTGATCAAACTTATGCAAGATGAAGCTTTAATGGAATACCAACTCTCAAGCAAGGACCACATTTGTTGTAACCATGAAGACGACATCGCCACCTTGAAAAGACACAAGCGTTTGCTCTTGAAAAGGAATTCTCTTCTTGAAGAAGCTCTATCGGAACAATCTCGGGTGAATAAGGAGAAAGAGGTTCAAGTGTTTGACATAACTCACCCTCACCCGGATCATGAAGATGAAGTCAATCGCTTGAAGTCTAAAATTGAAAGCCTCCAAATCCAAGTCCAATTCTTGGAAGGAGTCATTGAAGCTAGAGTTGAAACCCATGAGGACTCATGCAACGAAGAAGAAGTGGCAATCAAGCCAAAGAAGAAGAAGAGAGGAAGAAGGATCAATATAAAGAGGAACGTCAAGATAGGGCCTATTGAAAAATGGGTTCCTATTTCCAAGTCTTGATCCATGAAGGACCTTGCTTTCGGTGGTGCTTATTGGATGGTTGATTTTGAAGCCACAAGTCTTATAACCGGAAGCAAGGAATTCGTTGTTGTCATCTCATCTATCTCTACCATTCTCTTGACGACAACACAAGCAAGCTTAAAGGTATTAGGTCTTGACAAGGTGGTGATGACGTCCTACCTTGTCAAGACCTTTGTTTATAATTATCTCCGTTCATTACTTTACATGCTTGGGTCTTTGTACCTACTATAATGAACATGTGGTGGCTCTCTTGTGGAGCTAGTCTCTCCAAGAGGCCACGGTCTCGGACTAATAGAAGATGCTTCCTTGTGTAGAGATCGTGTTTTGTAGGAATTGCGTTGAAGAAAATGAACCATGATGAAGGTTGTCAAACAAGTTCAATGCGAGTTCTATACCATGATCCTTGCAAGAAGGACCAACAATGGAATGGAGTTCAAGCTCAATATCTTGGATGTCTTCATTGGCAAAGAAGGAATCCGTCATATACTCCTAGCCATATTCTTACCCCAACTTCATGGGGTTGCCGGAAGTGAGAGACAAACCTTAATTGAAGACACTCAAACATGATGATGGAGTATGAGTCTATTGTGTGGTTGTGGTATTGTGTGATGAGACTCTTTTGATGAAGATGATAGTTCTTTGGAGGGGGCGAAGTGCTTATTGTGAGAAAGGAGATGCATTTCCCCCGGTTACCGTAGGAAGGATGAGTGTTGGCACTCGCCGACCTCAAAAGCTACCTTCTACGAGTGCCGGGGAAGGACGAAGTTCCACCTATGTGGAGCCATCTACACCACAAGGCCAAGCTTCTTCCATTGAACAACCAAGTGAAAGATCACCTCTTCCACAACCTCAAGTTCGGCATCAACAACAATGAGGGTCAAGGCGAGGACCTAAACCATGATGAAGATCAAGGGACCGCACAAGAATCTATCCTATTGGTCCATTCTCGCCGGGGTGCTAAAGCGTCAAGACTCTTTCATAATTCAAGCAAAATACAAGACATACTCAAGAGCAAGATATGAAGGGGCCCAACGGTATAGCAACCCAAGCACCTAGAGTATCAATATTTCCTTAATGAGTCCGACAAGACAATGGACTCATTCTCTACCGGTCAACGTCAAGGTTCGCTTATATACCTTTGTGATTCTCATCCGGACATTGTGTCAAGAGTGGGTACTATACCACTCTTGGGCTACATGTCTAGATGTAAAGCACGCATAAACATAAGGGGAGTGCGGTTTAAATTTATTGAGCTATCCCTCCCCCATAACGCATAAAGAAACCCAAAGCATATGATATTTGTCAATTAAGTGACTAATGAGCTTCATGTTGAGTTGTAGCCGTGAGTCCTAGGTAAATCTACGCGACCTCACACTACTAAACTCTTACACGGTGGCTTCGGCCACCAACCTCCACCTTGAGGAGCTTTTGTTTCTTTTGATTTCTTTTCTCCATTTGCTTTTGATTTTGTTTTCTTCATGTTCTTCATGGGAGATTCGTCCAAGCTTGGCTTTTATGTTTTGATTCTTGCAAGCTTGGTTGAGTAGTACCTTAACAGTTCCGTTATCTAATCCTAAGCCAATATCTACCTCTTGAGCCATTTCAGTCCAAAAGCACAAGTCTACACCAAAATCTGAGTGTCTTTGAACTTTGGAGGCCGATACTACCGCTTAGGGGCTTTAATCTGACAAAATTCAGAAGATGGCCCCAGAGCGGTACTACCGCCCGAGGTACCAGGCAAGTACCGGTAAGCGGTACTACCGCTTCTACGAGCGGTACTACCGCTTGCGTTTTTGACTTAAGGTACCGGGTGGATCGTTCTTCCCCAAAATCACCACACACCTCCACCCACCTCGAGTCAAACGCGTCCCCAAGGTCAAGACCTCGAGGAGATCGGCCCCGATCTCCTTTTCCAGCCGCCCCCGGCCAAATCTCCTCCGTGGAGAAGCTTCCCCGCCATCTTCTCCGCCATGTCCTCTGGTATGAACCCTAATCTCTCTCTAGGGTGTGTTGAACTCCCTAGATGCATAGGCTAGGGTTTGATGGGGGTTTGTGGTGGAGAAACTCCCTTGGAAGCTCTACATGTGACACTATGAACTTCTTTGCCATGTCCTCAATCTCGATCTAGATGTGCTGAGCTTGAGCGGTAGTACCGCATATTCACGGGCGGTACTACCGGTCCAAGCGGTACTATCGGGTCAGATTGTGGTACTACCGCTTTGACTAGGTTCACCAATATTGCTTGTTAGTGTCCTCCTTGATCTTTAATTCCATGGCTTGTGCTCTTATCCCCTATTCCCTCCCAAACCTTTGTTGTTCACATGATCATCTAGGCCTCGTGGTGGCAGCAAGGTCAAGCCCTCCTCTCGTCGTCCTCGAGAGGAAGATGAGCAAGAAGAAATTGTGCCAACGAGGACTACCAAGCGTCAAAGGGATGGATCAGCAGCAGCGGGCAAAAGGACCGCCCAGGGTCCTCAAAAGTCTATGACCGATCTCAAGAAAGCCCAATTCTTGCAAGTACAAGGAGCCAATCTGTATTTATTGCCAAGAAATGCTCGTCAATGCCCCAATCCTCTCTTCTATCATGCCAACCAAGAGAGGATCTACAATGAGGTCTATGGGGCTAAGGAATTCAATTGTTGCCCCCAATTCTCCATAAACATGGACAAGCTCAACTCCAACCGTGAATATTTTGGGGAGGCTCTTGAGATTTGTGAAGAACAAGGGCTTACTCCCTTGATGACCTTCTCCCACAACTACTCCAAGGAAATAATATGCCAATTCTATGCCACAGTTGTGTTTCTTGAGGATGAAGGTGGTTTCCGCACCTTGAAGTGGATGACTAGGGAGCATGTGATGGAGGCCACGTGGGAGGATTTTGCTAGAGGCATTGGATATGAGCTTTCTGACAATGACATCAACTACTTCAAGATTCACCTCCAAGCCAAGCCAATGGCCAAAGAGAAGATGGCCAACCTCTACATCTCCGGGAGGATGTTATGTGGAAGTGATTACAACCTCCTTCCTGTTTACGACATCATGAACCGCATCTACCGCAGCAGTTATACGTCTCCAACGTATCTATAATTTCTGATGTTCCATGCTAGTTTTATGACAATACGTACATGTTTTGTTCACACTTTATATCATTTTTATGCATTTTCTGGAACTAACCTATTAACAAGATGCCGAAGCGCCGTTCATGTTTTGCTGTTTTTGGTTCAGAAATTCTACCGGGAATATTCTCGGAATTGGACGAAACAAAAGCCAAACTTCCTATTTTCCAAGGGTTCCAGAACATCGAAGGAGAGTCGGAGGGGGCAGCAGGGCCCACACCACAAGGCGGCGCGGCGGCCCCAGCGCACTAGCCTATGGGGAGGCCACCCCCTGGCTCCTCCGAGGCCGCCCTTCCGCCTATATATTCTCCCCGTCGCGAAAACCCTAAAATATCAAGTCATATTCCACGAAGAGTTCCGTAGCCGCCGCCATCGCGAAGCCAAGTTCGAGAAGTCTCTGTTCCGCACGCCGCCGGGACGGAATTGCCGGAGTCATCTCCATCGACACCACCGCCATCTTCATCATCATTGCTGTCTCCCATGATGAGGAGGGAGTAGTTCTCCCCCGAGGCTGAGGGCTCTACCAGTAGCTATGTGGTTCATCTCTCTCTCCCATGGTGTGATCTTTATGAATATGTAGATGTTACTCTTGTCTATTATGCACTCTAGAGGTTACTTTAAATATGAACTCCGGATTCACTCTCCACGGTGTAATGGTGACAGTGTGTGCATCGTGTGTGATTCCTTTATGACGTTGTGGAGCTTGTTTACTCCGGCTTGAGGGAGCTCTTGTAGCCCTACACAATGAATGGTGTTTGTTATCCAACAAGAGAGTGTTTTCAGAGTAGTATGATGAAGTGCTTACATTTATATTCAATTATGATTGCAATATTGAGAGTGGCCACTATTGAAAGTATGATCCCTAGGCCTTGTTTCCAAATACTGCAAACATCGCTTATTTACTGTTTTACTGCATCTTTACTTCCTGCAATATTTACTTCAGATCGCAATTACCGTTTACCACCATCTATACCACCTGCGTTTTACTATCTCTTCGCCGAACTAGTGCACCTATACATCGACAAGTGTATTAGGTGTGTTGGGGACACAAGAGACTTCTTGTATCTTAATTGCAGGGTTGCTTGAGAGGAATATCTTTGACCTCTACCTCCACGAGTTCGATAAACCTTGGGTGATTCACTTAAGGGAAACTTGCTGCTGTTCTACAAACCTCTGCTCTTGGAGGCCCAACACTGTCTACAGGAATAGAAGAGTGCGTAGACATCAAGCACTATCAACCCCAAGCACACCAACCATGATGAAGTGCATGGGTTCCTTGTGAACCTTCTTGTGCGCACTGATCAGATGATGGGCCGCGGTAAGCAAGTGGATGTCATGGACTACATATGGCATGAGATGCGTGACTGTGCCTTCCTTCGCAAGCTCCCTCAATATGCGCCGTACATCATGAGGCTCATTTGTATCAAGTGGGATCAAGAGGGCCGTGGATATCTTCTTGAGCAATGCCGCCCCAACATCACTGTCCATAAGGAGAAGAGCCCTCTTATCAAGAAGCATGATCCTCCAAGGTATGGTAAGAATGCTCCCAAGGACACCGAGGAGGAGGAAAACGATAGTGATGACTCCGACTTTGTGCCCAACTCCGTCAAGACCAAAGGCCTCTTCGCCAAGCTCACCGCTCGCCTCAAGAAATCCTTTTGCTTCAAGGAGGACCTCCAAGATAGGATGTACCAAGCTCACCATGACAACAAGAAAATTCGCCAACGCCAAAAGGCGATGATGAAGCACATGGGCCTTCCCGTCTCCGAGGGCTCCGAGGACAACATCACTCCCCCCGGAGAATGGAAGTTGAAGTACACTTGGTTGAGCTCCGAGGACTCCATCCCCGAGCGCGTTGTTCGTCCCTCTCCACCACCTCACGGCAAGGGTCAAGTTGAAGATGAATACGACGATGAAGAGGAAGAGGACGAGGAGTTGGACAATGATGAGGAAGAGGGCGATGCGGATGATGAAGAGGATGATGATGACGAGTGATCCCCTTGGGACGTTAGTATGCTTCTTCTCCCTTTTTGGTGTTTCGATGCCAAAGGGGGAGAAGTTGATCTATTAGGACGGGAATTTGCATGGGGATGCCAAGGGCTTGGTGCTTCATTTTGGTTTTTCGGCCTTGGCATCATATCTTTCCCCTAGTTATTTGGAACTTTATTCGTATATGTGCTTGCTACTCTATTCGTGGATCTCCCGATCCCCCGGTTTGTATTAAGACTTAATCATTGGTAGCCTATTGGTCTTCACTACTTATCTCTTGATTGGCTACATCAATTCTATGGAGGCACTTATTGTGAGTTTGGGTTTTTCTCAAGGCAAAGGTATGAAAGATTCGCCCAAAACTTCTATATGATCTTGTGTTGTCTCCATAGTGTGCATATGCTATATGTTCGTATCATATATCCTTCTTAGCATATGTGCGTGGTTTGTAGAATCTAGGGGGAGTTGTCTCTCTAGGATGTGTGTATTTGTATACAAATGCATATTCTAAATATGCACACATCTAGGGGGAGCTCCGTCTACTTTTGCAAATCAATAACCTTATCATAATATCTTATGCTTTATTGCAAATTCTTGGGTTGTCATCAAACACCAAAAAGGGGAGATTGAAAGAGCAAGATCCATATCCCGTGTTTTGTGTGTTTGATGACAACACTTGAATGAATTTAACCGTGCACAAAGATTGTCTTTGATAGATTTGCAAGTGTACGGGTCCTCGCTGAACACATTATGATCGGAAGACTGAAGCGTAGCTCTTAGGTTTTCTGGTTTTGCGTGTGTGTCGCGAGGTGACATGGTAGGAGAGGAAA
This sequence comes from Lolium multiflorum, assembly GCA_030979885.1. Lineage (NCBI taxonomy): Eukaryota > Viridiplantae > Streptophyta > Magnoliopsida > Poales > Poaceae > Lolium > Lolium multiflorum. The sequence goes on from CM061749.1 coordinate 328,034,133, forward strand.
GAGGAAAAAGCATTTTCAGTCAAAGCGGTACTACCGATACCAGGAGCGGTAGTACCGCTACCCTACTGGTACCGCTTAACAGTACCGCTCTGGAGGTTTCTCACGCGAATGTCTCACAGAACAGGTTACGGTACCTTGGGAGGTAGTACCGCCTATGGTACCGCTTAAGTGCCGTAACTTAAGTTACGGCAGTACCGCTTCGGTACCGTTGCAGTACCGCTTGGGATCCAGTAAGCTCTAGAGACCATTGCGGTACCTGCCGAGCGGTAGTACCGCTTGTGTCCACGTGGACAAGTTCGTGAGGATTTCGAATCCAGAGCGGTAGTACCGCTTCCCAAAGCGGTAGTACCGCTTAGGCAGAAATTGCACATAATGGTTGGATTTGAGGGGACCTATATAAAGACCCCTTCTTCCCCAACTCATTTTTAGATCTTCTTATCTCTCTCTCCTCCATTGTTGCTGAGCTCAAACTTAGTGGATCTCCCTACCTACCCAATCAATCTTGCTCATACTTTGAGGAGTGGTGGAGGAGACCCCGATCTATCTTTCTACCGAGAGAAATTTCACCAATTCATGGTAGTCCTTAGTGGATCTTGTTGGTAGGGTTCCTATGGTGGGATTTTGGAAGAATTGCTCCTATGGAGGCTAGCTTGGAGTTGTGCTAGCCCCATAGGGTGTTGGGAGCCTCCTAGTGTTGTGGAGCTCGCCCCAACCTTGTGAAGGAACCACCGCCTCGACCGGTGCCTTAGTGGAGAAAGGGAGCCCCTTTGTGGAGCTCTCTTGAGGAAGAAGGTGAGGCCTTCCTTCGTGGTGTGGCCGCCTAGTCTCTTGTGTGAGACTAGCACCTCCTCAACACAGACGTACTCCCTCTTGTGGGAGGAACTGCGGGAAACAAATCCTCGCCTCGACTCCGCGCCCTCCGGTTGTCCCTTTCATCATCTTTCTTATTTGTGTGGTTCCCTTACTTGTTGCACTAGTCTAGGATCATACTAGGAACATCCCCACCACTAAAGCTATCACCTTTATCTTCCGTTGCACTAAAAACTGAAAAAGACTTAAAAATTGCATAGCGCCCATTCACACCCCCCCCCTCTTGTTCGCTACGATCCATTCAGAAGGGCTGTTAATGACTTTTCTATTCGTACTTGTTTTATTTTTCCTTTTATAAGTTTGCAGGAACCTTGTCTAGCCGAATGATACTTGTTTAAAAAAACATTTACAATGTTGATTAAGATGGTTTATTTTAAAAATGCACATTAATAGTGAAGAAAAACTCGAGGACCGGTGGCAAACCACGGGCATTCAACTAGTCCATTCTAATGTTTGACATGATCGAGGACATATATGCAGTGCACGTATGGTGGCAGGTACATCGACGTGTAGGCTTGTACTGGAGCTGTAAGAAACACGCGTGAGCTGTACACGAACCTACTTGAATCCTATATAACTAAGAAGTTCATCCCCACTAACCTAATTATCTAAACATGCATCTATGCCACATCATCATGTGTCCACTAACTTGCCATGTCATCCATTAACTACAATTTTTTTTGCATGTTTTTCCTGTGCTCCATGAAATTAGTACCGACCAGCCCATTAGTTTTCAGCCCATAGGTAAGAGAACCAGGCGTCGGGCCCATAGGTAACAGATCCTGAGATTCACCGACTAACTCCTCAATGCTTTAATGCTTTTTTGTGTTTCAAAAAAAAGTCATCAATGCTTTCTGCTCCTCTCCCCGCGATCCTCGCAAGAAATAGGTCCACATGATATTGATGTAGGCATACGAGAGGTCAGGAATTTGATGCAGGCATACGAGATGTTTGCGCATAATCCCCCCTATAAATTATCTGATCCGGATGGGGTTTTTGCATCGAGTGCTCTCACAATCCACTAAGATGCGTTGTGGGCGTCATCATGCCGTCGTAACCACTACAACGCCAACCGACGCCATTGAGTCCTGATGCGCTTAGGTGATGGAAAGGGGACAAAAACGGGTCTGTATCCCCCTTACACAGCTGAATGTATGCAACCTCGACCAGATCATAGATGCCCACCACTAGGTTTTCTCATTTTCCATGGATTCTCTTGGCTTATCTTTTGGTTCCTGGGTTTGCTAGCTGTGCACAGGTTTAGTTCGCCTGTTTCTATGCCATTGGGCATTTGAGCCAGACTTACTTGGCTTGCATCTTCTTAACTATCCTGTTTCGTGTCTATGTAAGTTATACTGACGTATGTTTTGTGTTCTTGCTCCTACAGACTTACTTGCAGGGGATATCGTTCGCAGAAACAGAGAATCACATATGTGACACCTATCTTGATATTACCTTAGGAGTACTACCTTCATTTGGGATTTTCAGTTTGAAGGCTAGAATGGAATTTTTCATATCTGAATAAGGTTGCCGCAATTCAGTTAAGCTATAACATTTGTGATTTGTTTTTATCCATGCCATGACACCTTTTTCAGCAATTGGATGTTGCTTCTAATTTCGGTTAGTTTTGTTTTTTTGCATTGGTAATTTCGGTTATATTTCCCATGCAAATTTAACATGTGTTCTCTAAAGTTTCATATAACGCTCTTCCCTTTTCAGCCCACACATATGATAGTACTTGGTTGTTGATGTCCCAGCCTGCAACACAAGGATGCTACATGCTCTGAAATTCTGATTTTCTACTCACAAAAGCAACATCCGAATTGTTAAGCCCATGTGCAAAGAAGGAAATCTATTTGTGGCATACTTCGGGTGCTAACCTGGAGTTCAAATATATGCATGCCATAACCTGAAGATGAATGAACAGGAATTCAACCATCCAAAGAATGGCTAAGGAACTAAGGTCACGTGAAACTTTTCTGATGGAGGATGCGATCTTAGGAACAAAATATTTCCAGATGCTTCAAACATGCAATCTGATCTGTTTTCCTAATAGGTTGATAGGCTGATCAGAATACTTATCTTCCACAATGCAATTGTTAGTGGCAATTGACATCAACAAATTTGGAACTAACAACTTCAATATGATTTTTTGTCCTTGGATAGATTTAGTATGTTCATTAAAAATATAATAGGTGTATCTTTCTCTTTACCAAGTGTTAATGTTATTTATACTTCTGTCTTCAACTTTCTAGGCAATCTGAATTGATGGCTTAGATGTCCAATGTGCATAGCCATCTTTCCAAACACAACTATCTTGAGTCATAGATGTATTACCTTTACTCTAGATGAATTTTTAATTACCTTACAAAGTTTACATTACTATAGGATGATTTTCCATATGTAAGAGGATACTCAGCAAGTCAGCATGGATGGACCGAATAAAGAGTTGAGATGAGGTCATCGTTGTTACATATTTTGTTTTATCTATGTCAGTACAGGGTAGACATGTGCTACTAATTTTCGGATAGTACATTACATGAGTACATTACTAGCAATAAACATTCATGCTTACATTTATTTCTCATATTTCTTTAATCAAGATTGTTCTACTTATGATGAAGGTGTGAAATGTAGTCTATGTTGTCCCGAGAGTTTCTTCGCAACTCTTTCTTTGATTTTATCGTGCTGGATGTTTACTTAGACACAAAATCACAACATATTTGACATTGAAATTTATTCAGAGTACCTTCTCTGTTGTGTTGTCATGGCCTCATGGGATACCAACGTCTACCTATTAAAATAAATTGAAATATTGGCAAAATATTTGATGTTCATATGTCATATTCTTACCGATACATGTTTTTGTATTGCAACCAGAATATTCTTCCTTGACCTCCTTATATGTCTTACATTTTTCATGATGAGTGCATTATTTAATCAAAAATTTCCCGCAGCAACGCCAATCATTTCATCCCCTACAATATCGACAAGCCCATAAGCTTTGGTTTCGTCTGCTGACATAAAAACATCCCTTTCCATGTCTTCGGATACAACCCAAAAAGGTTTGTATGTTCTTAGTGCATAAACCTTTGTGATCATTTCGCGAACTTTGTGTAACTCTTCTACTTCTAGTAAAAATTCTGGTGTCCTTGCCCGATAATAAGCACTAGCAGGTTGGTGAAGCATAATCCTCGCATGAGGGAATGCTATACGCTTGGTGGGTTCTCCTCCAAGCAGAATGAAAGACGCCATGGACGCAGCTATTCCGAGGCATATTGTATATACATCTGGTGTCTCCGTTTGCATACTGAACATTCCCCCTGTAATAGTACAGGCTCCCATAGCAATGATGTATTTTGGTTCAGTCATTTGCTCGTTTAACCTCACTAAGGAGGGAGCCATTTTCATTGTTACCGTTCGGCTGTTAAAATTAGGTTCGCTTGCCTAGGACTTGATCTTGGTACCAATCCATAACGATCAAAGTCGAATCGTCAGATTATTAATGAAGCAAATTCAATGAAACAAGAACTGGTACCGTATAGAAGAGGCCATAAACTGGAGAGTCTTGACCAATTTGAAAGATCATCAATATTGGGTTTGTTGACCAAGATAAAGTACATAATAACACGGTAAAGGATAACCCCGATGATACAGAGGCAAACCTGCTAAGGTTTTTAACGGAGGAAGATTACTGTGATTCAATACTGTTTCCTTACAACTTCAGGTGAGAGTCTTACTCTGTTGTACACATTCAGTTTTTCTTACTCGATGTTAAGTGTAATTCATGAGATACTGACGTATATAAAAACATGTGCAATTTTCACTGGGTTCTATTAAACATTCAAGTTGATAAGGGAATTGTTAAAGTAAGGTACCCATTGAATAGAGACATGGAAGGGTTCCACAACCTGCAGGACATGCTCCAGAGGTAATTTCAATCATTGATGCGCTATATCGGTATCTTACGTGAGATATCAGGTAATTATCCACTCATTCAATCATTTTTTTGCCTGGCAGGGTTTGGAAAAGGTTCAAGAAGATGTTTGAGCAGGATACATTTACCTTCAAAGACCAGCTAACGTTTACTCCAGTATCGTGCGCCCAACAGCTACAAGGGATGAATCTATGTGGATACTAGGTTTGCGAGTTCATTCGCATGTTAACCACTGAGACGAAGGATCGTAGATTCAACTTAAACAATACATTCACAACTTTAATTTATTACCATCAATATTTTGTTATCAAGATTGATATATTCATATTGATCTCCTTTTACTATATAGGTCGAGTACATGCGGGAGCAGCTCCTACCAGAGCAACGCCTACTAGGAATTACGGAGGAACTGGCAGGAGTTTTGATGAGAGAAATAATAGACGACATGGACTTATTTAGTGTAAATAGGCGCTTTGGATGATTCCCTTGTAATAGATCGAATAGATGATGTGCTTGATCTAGACTAGGTACTAGTGCTCAATCAAATCAGGTATTATGTAAGGGACAAAACTTGTATATATTTGTTTGCTCGATCGTAATACAACTTATCGGATATAATGCGCGAACGTGTAGTACCATATAAATATATGAAAATTCTTTTGAAATGAAAATATGGAATAAAGGGGGTGGCTGACCCCTACCGAACGTCCTAAACCCTAAAGGTGCAGCATCCTCTGCGCGCCACGTAGAGAACGTTTTGTCCCGGTCTGTGTTACCAGCCGGGTCAAGAAGCAATATGTACATGCTCTATGACCATGCCTTTCATTGCTGTTCCATCATAGTTCAAGTGTCGTTCAGCTAGTACTTTGTTCAGGGGGAGAAAGACATGCAGTACAACCATCAGGATTCCAAGCGGGTTTCCCAAACACGAAATAAAGCATGCATCTAGACAAAGAAAGACACGGAAATCAGTTGATCACCGATGCGCAACTCATTTCATTTCTTGCTAATCAGCTCCACCAGCTTCACCGATGCCGAAAAACAGTTCGCGATACCATTGTAGCAGCTCGCCGTTGCCGCTGCTGCGTTGATCAGCTTCTCCCTCCGCGTGCCAGGAGGGGCCATCGAGGCAGCAGTGGACGGCATGTCGATGATCTCGGAGGGCGGCATAGCAGTGGGCGTCGAGGCAGCAGCTGCCGATGGTGCTGAAGACTCGGAGGGCGGCGGTTCGATGGTCTTGGAGGGCGGCAGAGCAGTGGACGTCGAGGCAGTAGCTGCCGATGGTGCTTAAGACTCGGAGGGCGGCATGTCGGTGATCTGGGAGGGCGGCAGAGCAATGGACATCAAGGCAGCAGCTGCTGATGGTGCCGAAGACTCGAAGGGCAGCAGTTCGATGATCTCGGAGGGCGGCAGAGCAGTGGACGTCGAAGCAGCAGCTGCCGATGGTGCTGAAGAGTCAGAGGGCGGCAGGTCGGTGATCTCGGAGGGCGGCAGAGAACTGGACGTCGAGGCAGCAGCTGCCGATGTGGCTGAAGATTTGGAGGGCGACAGGTCGGTGATCTTGGAGGGCGGCTGAGCAGTGGACGTCGAGGCAGCAGCTGCCGATGCAGGGCTGGCCCATAGGGCGGGGAAAATAGGAGAGCCCTGACCCATGATTTTTTTACATACTTTATAGTATACTAGCAAAAGTGCCCGTGCGTTGCATCGGGAGATAGAAAAATTAACATTTGGACGAAAAGTGTCGCAACGATCAATATATTCTATTCTATTTAAGTATAATGATCTGCCTATTTCTATCTCTCCCTCTTATCATCATCTCATTATCTCTTGGTACGTTAATGAAGTTCAAAAAAAGATCGATTTTAGATATCCCAGGTTATATCGAATTCCTGTCCACTATTTTGATACTTATACATGTGCCATAATGAGTATAAATAAAGATTAGAAAACAAAATTCAACAATAAAATTGGTGCCCAAATTAAGAAAACTAAGTGAAAATAGGTTGAGAATTAGATCGAAGTCCGGATGATACTGCGGCTTCCGAAACATGCAATGCACACATTGCAGATGCAGCTGCCATCCGCCGGGAGAAACCAACTCCACTTCCTCCCCATGGTCGTTGGCCTTGTTCCTCACCAGTCACCCCCTCTCCTGGTGGCATCTCCCATTCCTCAACGTTGCGCCCTCGTGAGCCCCCTACACGAGCTCCACCGTACCCTCGTCCGCCTCGCACGAGCTCCGCCAAGCACCTCTCATGCCGACCTCTCCCTCCCTCGTCGCCTCCGCCATGCCCTCGTTCGCTCCCGCATGAGCTCCGACACGCCCTTGTTCCCCCTCGCACAAGCTCTGTCGTGCCCTTGTCCGCCCCCGCGCGAGCTCCGCCAAGTACACTTCCCACCACGGGGTCGAGCTCCGCGTCGACCTCCTTCGCACGGGACGCCACATGCACTCGAACGTCGCCGTTGGTCCCTCCTCTCCCTCAAGGAAGACGGTCGGCGCCACAACAATACCCTCGTCCGCCCCCGTGGAGTGGCGACACCTAGCAACTCCGCTAATGGCACAACATCCTGAACCTCCCATGTCCCTGCTCGTGGCCTCCTCTACCTCTCATAGCCCTGCGCGTGGCCTGCTCCTCCCTAGGCTTAGGTGGCTGGCATTCATCTCGCTGGACACGCCCGACGCCGTCATACTCCCCCTTCAACCTCCACCTCCGTCCAATAAGCTTCTCGTCGGGCCATCGATGGGCAGAGGTGCTCCTAGGTGGAGGTGCTTCTGGTGCTTCAAGCACCTCCATGTGCCGGCACTGCGCGTCTCCAGATGTTTGCTGCCATAGGACTACGGCGTTGCTGCCGGTTTTGCTACCTTAGGCCTCCAGCCTTGCTACCGGTGGAGGGTAGCTTTTTTCTACCGGCGGAGGTCTGCTTTGCTACATTAGGCATCGGGCGTTGCTACTGGTGGTTCCGGGCATTGCTGCCTTGGGCGAACGGAGTTGCTGCAACCTTGGACCGCACAGTTGCCGGCTATAGGCGAGGTCTCCGTTGATGTCTCTGAGGATTTGCAAGATATGAATAATTGTTTTGCTACAACTTTTTGCGGTTTTGCTACAATTGAATAATATGTTTGCTACGCCGGGTCTTCGGCGAGATCTTCGGTGGGTGAACAATTTTTTGCTACAGTGAAGAAAAGGCGGGGTTTTTTTCCTACATGGAGCATAAAAGACACGTGTCATCACGAGAACCAGGATGGCAGGATGGTGGGAACTCAGATCCCGGAAGACGCCCAACAGTATCCTTAAAACTGTGACGTGGATTTGCTGCAACTGGAAACCAATGTGTCCAGTGTTTGAAATTTTTGAAGCTCGGAACTGCCCGTATTCTCTATACTCTGTAGTAACCATATCTAATCAGAAATTTAAAGGCTCACATGCATAAAAAACGCTTAAATTTGCAGAAGTGGACCGATGAAAAGACAAATAGCGTCAACTGTTTAGATATGCTGCAAGTATCTGAGCCCCTCGTCGATGGTCACGTACCGGCAGTCCAGCAACACCCTGAGCCTCACCGTGTCCACCAGCCTCTCCTCCAGAAGGCGACGTCCGCGAGGGCGAGCCGGGGCGCCGGGAGGATGCGGCGTGGAAGAGCGTGTAGAGGCCGCGGTCGGCGGCATTGCCCCGCTCGTGTGGCGTCGCCGCCGTCAGGCCGGGTAACCGCCCGCCATGCGAGTCATTGGATTGTTGAGTAACAGAGCGGCTCTTCCTTTCTCCATTTTTCCTTCCATCTATTCTGGATTTTGGGTCGGTATCCGAGGGCTTCCTTCCTCGTTGTGTATTTCTACACCGCTCGATGGAACTGCTTATTGTTTCTTATGCAGCTTGTTGATTCAAGGAAATTTGCGTATTTAAGCCGGCCTAACTTTCTCTAACCAAGCGATGTGGTACTAATCTAGGCATCTTTATTAATTGATTCGAGACGATTCGCGGCGAAACGAAGTAACGAACCCAGGCGGATGAGCTCATGCGTTCCATGATCCTGCATTGGCCGGTTGCTGGGAATTGAGCCGTTTGGCCGGCAGTGACGGACCCAGAACATTTACAAAGCCCAGGCAAACATGCTTAAAATGTCTGTTTTTCGAACAAAACTGTTATGGAAAGTAAGAAACGCAAGCAGGTGCGCTGCCGCCAAGCCTGGGCGACTGCCCGGGCAGGAGGGATGCTAGATCCGCCCCTGTTGGCCGGCCCATATCAAGCGAAGCCAGCAATTGTCCAGCTCCCGTGAGGAGAGTTCGCTCGACACAGACGAATGGGTACGCTGGCATTTTTGTTGTATTATGTGATTTGGTAGGAGGGTAAATCGGTTCAGAAAAATGTTGAACGAAAATTTTGGCAGAAATCTTAGCTCATTTATTATTAGGTATAGATTTATACTTGTATGTAGGTTGTAGAGTGATTTTCAAAATAAAAAAACTTAGGCTGTAGTGTTTACCGTGCCTCTTACCAAACATTTATTTTAATATTTATGCTTTAGGATTTACCATTCAGAATAACTTTATAAAATATACAAGGTTCAAGCTGCAGCTTACCGTGCCTCGACTCCAACTTCTTTTACCAAAAAATATTTAATTTGTTTTCGAAGATACGATTTCTCTCTAGCCTTCCCAAATGTCTAGAACAACACCAACCCTCATAAATTTTTATAATTAATCTTAAAGAGATATATATATATATATATTATATTTATCCTATATATACACGTGTACATAAGTAGCTATTGGTAGAAATAAGAATCATGACATAGTTTGCTCGATCAATATAAATAAATATTTTCAAACGTCTTCTTCAGGATTTCGAAGACCATGGATCTTTCAAATGTAAATATTATTTAGTTTGTTATTGCATTAATCTAATATTTCTCTTGCCCAATACTAATATTTCTTAAGTCTTTCGTGTGTGATGGAGATTGTTAAGAGACCAGACGACCAATCATGCTTAAAATTTAAGTAATATATACAAATTTAGTATAAATAATTATCTTCTAAAAAATTCTAGACTAGGGGGGGGGGGGGGCAATAGCCCCCTACCCTACGATAACTTCACTACTGTGAACATGGGCCCTTGATATCGTTTCGTCCTAGGGCCTCCAAAATCTATGGACCGGTCATGTGCCGATGTTGCTGAAGATGGCAGCCGGGAGCGCTTCATGCGCCTGCAGTAGAAGTACCACATGGCGATGGCGAAAAAGATGATGGCGGACCCTCCTCCTCCGAGGCCACCTCCCAGCGCCGCCGCTCTCCAGCGATGCGCATGATGATCATGTTTTGTCTATCCCCCGGGCGCAGGCGTGGCCGTCGGCATGCTTCTTGCTGCCGCGTGCGCTGGTGCAAAGGAAGAAGCACGGCGGCGAACTTCCGCGTGAGAATCTTCATCTTGCTCTGCTTTGGTGTCATGATGTGCTCTGCTTTGTTTGTTAGACTGGGCTAAGTTTTTGGTGTGCTCTGCCTTGCTGGTTAGACTGGGCTAATTATAGGAGCTGTAGACTCTAGTCCGGACGGCCGGCAAAATATGAAATACAATCTTGTTGTCAAAAAAAAATTGTTGTGGCGTGAGGCCCATCTACGTTTCCGGTTTGGTGCTAAGGCGGAAGGCTTCGGGGCCCAAGGCTTTAGATTTAACGGGACAGAAAATGATAACGTGTTGGTCTTATTCTGTGTAATCATTAATCAACAGCTGAGACACGTCGTACTCTTTGTGTTATGTCCCTATCGTAGGAACTTTCGCGGTTAATTCGCCAGAGACACAACGGACGGCCAGGGATGCTAGGCGATTATCTTTAAAAAATTCTCGAGTTTAATTTTTTTATAAAGAAAAATAAAAAATGTTACCCAATGATCTATGATCATTTCAAATCGACACACACACATGGTTTGGACGATCACCAAAACTCTAGCCTATTTTCTCTGAATATGGTGAATCCCATGGGCGCGCGTCTGCAGGTTTGATCCAGCAGGAGATCAAAAAAGCGAATACGTTCTGTTCTCTCTTCGTTCGCCTTTCGGCACTTGTTGCCGATATCTCCCTCGATCGATCCATCCCACGTTCGTGCATGTCTCACGCACGTGGCGCCAATGTAGCTCGATCGTACTACCATAATATTCGCATCGTATCTACTGTCAAGTACGACTGTTGAGCTGGGGAGGCGGGCGGGCGGGCGAGCTGGTTCCGTCGCTGGATGGAGTTGAGATCGAGGCGGGCGGGCAGCGAGCTGGTTCCGCCGAGCTGAAGGGAGGGAGGCGGGACAAATCACCGGCGGATCGAGCAGATCGGATCGAGCTGGTTCCGCGGAGGAGTAGGAGATCGGACGGGGCGTCTGCCGGCCAGATCGAGAACTGAGGACGAACGGGCGACGGAACAAGAAACGTCGGCCGGGATTTAGAGGATCAAATTTTGCTCTGATACTATGTTAGGGTAATATGCTTGTTGTATTACCATGGGGCCAAAGGCCACAATATATGTATGTACAGTGCGCATATCCCCTAACATATGGGGAAACTACAATAGACAAATATATACATCTAACACTGTCTACTTAGGAATCGATCGATCGAACCGACTGTAAGAAGAGCGAAAACGACCTTCGATTCTAGTCTGGGAACATGCGCGCATGTACGCGCCTGGATTCGCATCGGGAGTTCGAGACGGCTCTCGCATCGTATCCAACGAAAAAAATAGCGCGCTATTTCACGCTAATAGCGACGCTATAGCGTATTTGGGAGTTGAACGCTACGCTATGCATTCTAGGCACGCTATGACGCTATACGCGCTAAAGACACGCTATTTCACGCTATTCGCTATTCCGCATAGCACGCTATTTTGCAGAGTAGTTTTTTTAGTAGCTCATTCCACATTTTGACCCTCTTGTGTATCCTAAATCCCAAATCCAGGCAACCCTAGACTAAGAAACTCAGATCGCGCACTCCTCAACTCCTTGTCACCTGCTCTGCCCGGCAGGCGACAACGTGACAGCGCAGCTCCGCCCCCTTCTCCTCTGTCAATCGGTGGTAAGCGGCCACGCCTAGCTTCACCTTCACGCCTTCACCCCGTGCCTCCGTTCCCCTCCTTCAATCCTTCTAGTTCGAGACAATGTGAATGTGAACTATGGTTTGTGATTTTGAGACTATGTCATATCAAGTGATGGACTATGTGAACTATCTTTGGTTGATGTTTGGCTGCAAAATATCATATCCGAGATTTTATAGCTGCAGAGTGCTATATCTATTATTATATATATGCTAAAATCCTAAATTTTTATATTTTTTTGTTAAACGCTATTTTGAAAAATAGCACGCTATTAGCACGTTATAGCGTCTATAGCATTTTTCTGAAGCCCACGCTATTTGTGTTAGCGCGCTATTTTTTTCATTGATCGTATCCCATCCTCACCCCGTCCACGCACCACAGTGTGCAAATACGTCAGAAAAAGATACTGCGATCAGGGTCGGTCCTGAGATTTTCAGGGCCCGGGGCAAAGGTAGAATCTCGGGCCCTTTAATACCTATGTTAAAATATCATTACAGTTTTTCTCGCCAAAAAATAGTAATAGCGGCATTTAATGCGCATAAGAAAACATTGATATTAAATAATTTATTCATATTGTTCAAAAAATTCTTCTACTCTCCCAATCCAAATAAATTGTAGAAAATTTAGGACAAATATTGCTTAAATCTATCTAGGTTCATTGAAATAATTTTTTACCTTGTCGAAACAATTGGGGAAATATACATGTTGAGTTTCGTATAAAAATTTTCAGCTAAAACTCGATGTCTGCTACTACGCTACATTATCTCTACTAAAATTAAATACCACATTTAGTAGATTGGTTTGTCTCATGGTCTAGCCTCAACGGTCCACCCCACTCACGAAAAGAAAAAGGCCCAAGCACCAAAGAGAAAGAAATGGAGGCTTCATGAAGCCCACTAGGAAGCAGGCATTACCCTTCGACCTTTGTCCTTCGTCTTCCCGAGAAACTGAATCATACGAAAGTAAAGCTCACGAGTCCTGATCTATTATAACGACGCTGCCACATGCGCTTCTCTAGACTTACAGACAACATACGCCATCTATAGTTGGGACCCCTCTGGTTCCTGGGGCCCGGGGCGGCGGCCCTGCCTGCCCCCCCTTAGGGCCGACCCTGACTGCGATGATATGAAATGTTCTTATCTATTATATACTAAAAGCACAATACGAAAATCTAAAATAGAGACACCACGTTAATCCACATCATCGTAAATATTGTTAACTGTTGGATCTGTAATTTACGGTTAGGATTAGCGGAAAGTTACGTAACTATTTTGTTCACCTAGACTACTTACGTGTCAAAGAAAAAAAAATCGTGTAAACTTGCACCAGGAGAGTCCGTGCATCCCTCAAAAAGAAAAGGACAGTCCGAGCATGCCTCCCAAAAAAAGAAGTCCGTCCATGCTATTGCAAACGCAATACATGCAAAGGGTTGGATGATAAAAATAGAAATGTGTGAGTCCATTCATGGGCGTGCATCTTGGCCAGAGATATGCCAAGAAAAAAGAATACATATGTTGATGGCACTATATGCAAAGGTTGCACGGTAGAGATATAGCAATCAATCTATTCCATAAATTTGGTCTTTATATATTTACCTATCGACACAAATATGTCAATGTAATTTTTACGAAAGCATCAATGCTGTGTGAACAAAAGCCTATTTCAAAAAATAATAACGGCAGACTGAAATCGTTATACGTACATAATAGTAATTAATCAATAACATTGCGATCTACACTAAATATAACATTTATAATTAAAGAGAAAAAGGGCAAAATATCCAACCGTTAATTTGACAGTTATTTAAAAATAATATATTATAATCGTAGATTTTTGTAACTTTGTTAGAAAGATTATTATACCTTTATTCGGTTAAATCTATTTCCACCTTTCACATGTGTTTTAGCGCCGGCTACGCTTCCTCTAAGACCAAGCCTTACCACATTTAGCACATTGTATTGTGAATGCCGCCAGGAGAAAATAAGTCGAGCAACTATCCATAATTATTCCTCCCGGTTCCACGGGGAAATGGGTTTACCACAAATAGAAAATCATCAAAGAAATATGTCAATCTAATTTTTTACGAAAGCATCAATGGTATGTCAACAAAAGCCTATTTCGAAAAAAGAATAACAGTAGACTGAAATGGTTGTATGTACATAATAGTAATTAGTCAATAACGTTGCGATCTACACTAATTATAATATTCGACAAAGAGAAAAATGGCAAGACATCCAATGGTTGATTTGACACACTTTTTAAAAATAATATATTATAACCGCTATATTTTTGTAACTTTGTTGAAAAGAGTTAGAATCAGTTAAATCTATTTTCATCTATCACCTGCGTTTTAGCACCGGCCACGCATCCGCTAAGCCCTAGCCTTAGCACATTGTATTGTGACTGCCTCCATGAGGAAATAAGTCGGGCAACTATTCATAATTATTCTTCCCATTTCCATGGGAAAATTAGTCCGCCAGCGCCAGAAAATTATCGAAAAAAAATCAACCTGGTAACAATCCAACAGTATCCCTCCCGGCGTCGTGGGAAATCGGACAAACAAAGAACATCGCGTGCTTTGCCCTTGGACTTAATAATATACTGTAACCGCTAGATTTTTATAACTTTATTGAAAAGAGTTATTAGACCTTGATAGGTTTTATCTATTTCCGCATATCACGTGCGTTTTAGCGTCGTCCACCTGTCCGCTAAGACTTAGCCTTAGCCATTGTATTGTGACTACCTCCATGACAAAATAACTCGGGAAACTATCCATAATGTTTCCTCCCGCTTCCATGGGAAAATCGGTCTGCCACCAGTAGAAGATAATCAAAGAAAATCAGCCCGGTAACAATCCAACAGTATTCCTCCCGCCGTTGTTGGAATTCAGCCAAACGAAGAACACCGTGTGCTTTGCCATTGGACTTGGCAGCAGAGGTTCCTTGGTTTCCATCAAGAATGCTAATCATAGGGCATTATTCTCATTGACTGATACGAACTAAATTAAAAGGCGGTGGCATGATTAATCTATTGGTGGAAGAATCACTAATCACAATAGCGAGGAGGCAAAGCAATCGACACTTTGATATGGTTACGCGGGAAAAAAAGCGCCCTACATGCAAAGTTGATTTCCCCACACATTACATGATTATAAAAAGTTGAAGTTCGGCACATCTACAAACCATAAATTATGGCAAGAAAATTAAGGTACATGTGTGCGTAGACCGGTCTACATTTAAAAAGCTGAAGTTTGTGCATAAATGGAATATAAGTTTTTCTTTGAATATCAAGCTACATGTTTCAAATAGATATAACCACCTGGTGATTTTGTTTTCGAGTTTAGGTATTTGAAGCATGGATGCAATAAATAGATATACTAAGTTAAATAATTTTGCATGCTCATGTATTTGAAGCTACATTTTTCTGACCGGATATAAGAAAAAAAGAATACATTTACTCCATGTCTATATAAATTTTGATTCCATGATTCAGAAATTTAGCCCCTCAAAGTAACCATAGGAAGATCTTCGCATTCGGTAATGTATCCCGGTTAGTTATATGCCTCAATGATTTGTTTGATCTTATTTTAATTTTGTTTGAATTGACTTCCTCTTCTTGTCCGTTGGTTCTATCTAATATGTATATTTCCATTCTGAAAGTTCGCTGAATATTTCATTGAGCAGTTCTTGATTCTTTGGTCATTACTGCAAAATAATTTGGTTGAATATTGAACATAGCTATAGATAGATACTCACTCTGATTTCTTATTTGTTCCAAAATACATCCATACAAAGTGTGGTGTTGAACATATCTATTTGGACCACTAATTCAAAGGTTTCTCAATTATTTAATAAAAAGTATGCATAAGTTCCATTACTCGAACTAATTTTACAAAAAAATCATAATTATTTTCATATGCATAGTTGAAATTGTTCAAAATCTAAATGCCATCTACTTTTTAATGGGAGAAGTGTGCTTTCATTAAGAATGGAAATATCAAAGTAATGATGGCAAGATCATGAGGTTACTTCCTCTCTACCCTGACATTCAGAGTATCAAAACAATAAGAAATACAGAATCAATATCATGAGATTTTCTTTTCGTGAAATCGATATATAAGATTTTTTGTTCAAACGATTGGTAATTTATTATTTCTTAGTAATATAATCATACTAACAAGTGTAAATAGTTTATCTTCAAATTATTTCCATATCATATATGTTTTGTATTATGTAATATAGAAGGTAATAGAAAGGAAAACAATCAGCATTCAGATTTTTTTTTGGGAAATTGTCATACTAAAGATGATGTTGTTGCATTTACCAGGGCCACCTTGCTAGTTTCCATAAGAACTAAATACTTGTCGTAAATTTAAGCAAAATATAAGCTATAATATGTTTACATTGATTAAACCTGAAATAAATCTTTAGTACATATATTATCGCTAATGTATCCTTGAGAGCCATATTCTACTCACAAAAAGTACCCAGAACCTGCCACACACACACTCACACACACACACCCCACAATGACTATTTCAAGTTATGACATGCATATCATAAGAAAGGATTGCATTATCAATTATTATACATGAACCGCCCTTAAGCTAATTGCCAAGGATAATGCATGTAATTAAAAGAAGTAAATGTTATATAATGCATGTAATTAAAAGAAGCATCTCCGCGTCAGGGCCCAAGATCGTCTCCGCTGGGAGCAGCCGAGGCCATCCTCTGGGGCCCTGTGGCGGATCCGCATGGAGCGCAAGAGAGATGCGACGACCGGGAAGCGCAAGATGGTTTCCCCGGAGATGGAGGGGGTCTGCTTCAATTGCTACAGAGCTGGGCACATGAAGTGGGAGTGCGGCTTCCCTACGTTGTGTTTGAGGTGTGGTGAAGAGGGCCATGCGGCCAAGGAGTGTGTGCAGCCGCGAAGTCTGGCCTCGGAGGATGAGCTGAGGAGAAGAGCGCTGGCGAAAAGAGTCCGCCTTTCGTCGCCTGGACGGGTGCCGGATGGGGTGGGGATGCGTGGAGTTGCTGTCCCCCCTCCCCCGCCACTAGCGGCGCACGTGGTGGCGCGGACGGTGTGGTCGTAGCTTCGTGCCGGTGGTGAACGCCGGAGCCCAGGTAGGCCTGCGGAATTCTTGCAGGAGGAGGAGGTCAGGGCGCCGATCTACATCGTCCGGCGTACTGAAACCATGAACATCCTGGAGCAGAGGCTCCGGTTTGCAATGGTGGCATACGTCGGCAGCTGTAGGCCGGCGGTCTCGTGTGCAGATGTGGTTCGGGCTCTGAAGGCGGAGGCTGGGGTGCTTGAGGCAGAGGTCTCGGTGCACGGCTTTGCGCCGGAGGATTTCTTGGTGGTGTTCGTGAAGGCAGAAGACAGGAACAAGGTGGCGGCGCTCCCCTGCATCAACCATGGAGCGTTCACGCTATTCTTTCAGCCGTGGAACCGGCAGTCGCAGGCAACCCAGGCTTCTATGCGAACCAGGCTGAATCTGGTGCTTGAAGGGGTGCCTCCTCATGCCTGGGACTGCGAGGTCGTCGAGAATCTGCTGGGCAAGTCTTGCGCGGTGGAGGAGGTCTCGTTGGAAACTAGGTCCAGGAGGGATCTGTCGACATTCAGGCTGTCGGCATGGACAACGGACATGGATGAGATTCCGGTGGCCAGGACGCTAGTGGTGCCGAAGCCGGTGGTGGTACCGGAACGTACGCCGTCGCCCGACGAGGTTTCGATGGAGCCGGAATCAGCGCCGACGGTGCACAAGCTGGAGGAGATCAAGGCTCTGAAGTACAAGGTTCTCATCCATGTTACGAGAGTGGAGGAGCCGGTGGGTCCGGAGGAGCAGTGGTTTGCCTCGAGGCCCTCGGATAGCGGACAGAGCGGCCTGCCGGAGGAGGATTCCGGCGACGGCGGCGGCGGAGGTGTTTGGCTCGCCCGCAGTTTGCCATGGCAACGTGGGGTGCCGGACAGGAGAGGAGGCGAACGGGATGGGTCCACGGTCTGCAACGGGGTTAGGGACAACTAGCCAATCGGGGGCCACGCTCCTGGATGCTTCCGGCCATGCAGAGGCCAGACCCGTTGGTGTTTCAAACGCAAAAGCTGGTCGCTGTGGCAGAGGGGACAAGACCTGCGAAAGAAAGTGCTCCTTCCGAGGAGTGCATGCAAAAGGAGATGCCAGCTACGGTGCAGTCTGTGCCTGTCCTGCCTCTGGACGCGAGGACCGGTCCGAGCCAATCAAAGGAGAGGATGGGGGTGGGAGAATCTCCCATCGCTGATCCCGGAGCTGATCGTGTGGGATCGTCGGAGGACAAAGCGCGCTTTATGGATTTAACGCTTCCAGAGGAGGCCCCGGAGTCGGTGGATCAGACGTCTACAGAACCAGATGAGGACAAGGAGGAGTTCAGTCAAGTGGGGCAGCCTAGCTACTTTGAGGTTCCTCTCACATCAGAGGAGGTGGGACAGGAGGGGGCCCGTGTGAGCGGGGGCGCATGCGGTCTCGAGGAGATTCCAGGACAGGACGAGGCAGGCATGCAGCCGTTGCATGCTAACGAGGAGCTGGCGCTGACGAAGGAGCGGTGATACGTCCAATTTGCATCACTATTTTGTATCATAATTTGCTGTTATTCATTGATATATTTCATATTGGGACACAATACTTATGTTATTTCATCTATTTTGCATGTTTCATCATCATTGGAGGATCAAGCACCGGAGCCAGGATTCTGCTGGAAAAAGCACCGTCCGAACGCAATATTTCGGAAGATCAGCGTGGAAGGGAATTTCACGAAAATTCCTATTTTTCCAGATGACGGAGGGAGCCAAAAGGGGAAGAGGAGAAGAGCCACTGTGGGCCCAGACCATAGGGCGGCGCGGCCCATGGCCTGGCCGCGCCACCCTATGCTCTGGGGGCCCCACAGCCTCTTTCGCCTCCTTTTCTTCGCGTACTCCTTCGTCCCGAAAACCTAAGCCAGAGAGGACCTCACGAAGGGTTACAGCCGCCTCTGCGGGGCGGAGAACACCAGAGAGAAAGAGCTCTCCGGCGGGCAGGAATCCGCGGGGAAATTCCCTCCCGGAGGGGGAAATCGACGCCATCGCCATCGTCATCGAGCGGGACATCATCTCCATCATCATCATCATCATCTCCACCATCTACACCGCCATCACCACCGCTGCACCTCGTCACCGCTGTAGCAATTCGGGTTAAATCTTGATTGTTTGATAGGGGAAACTCTCCCGGTGTTATTCTATACTTGTTGTAGATGCTATTGAGTGAAACCATTGAACCAAGGTTTATGTTCAGATTGTTATTCATCATCATATCACCTCTGATTGTATTCCATATGATGTCTCGTGAGTAGTTCGTTTAGTTCTTGAGGACATGGGTGAAGTCTAAATGCTAGTAGTGAATTATGGTTGAGTAATATTCAATGTTATGATATTTAAGTTGTGGTGTCATTCTTCTAGTGGTGTCGTGTGAACGTCGACTACACGACACTTCACCATTTATGGGCCTAGGGGAGTGCATCTTGTATTCGGTTGCTAATTGCGGGGTTGCCGGAGTGACAGAAACCTAAGCCCCCGTTAGTATATCGATGCAGGAGGGATCGCAGGATCTCAGAGTTTAAGGCTGTGGTTAGATTTATCTTAATTACTTTCTTGTAGTTGCGGATGCTTGCAAGGGTATAATCACAAGTATGTATTAGTCCTAGGAAGGGCGGTGCATTAGCATAGGTTCACCCACACAACACTTATCAAAACAATGAAGATTAATCAGCTGTATGTAGCGAAAGCACTAGACTAAAATCCCCATGTGTCCTCAGAACGTTTGGTCATTATAAGTAATCAAACCGGCTTGTCCTTTGTGCTAAAAAGGATTGGGCCACTCGCTGCAATTATTTCTCTCGCATTTTATTTACTTGTACTTTATTTATCTGCAATATCAAAACCCCCTGAATACTTGTCTGCGAGCATTTACAGTGAATCCTTCATCGAAACTGCTGCCAACACCTTCTGCTCCTCGTTGGGATCGACATTCTTACTTATCGAAGATACTACGATACACCCCTATACTTGTGGGTCATCAAGACTATTTTCTGGCGCCGTTGCCGGGGAGTGAAGCGCTATTGGTAAGCGGAATTGGTAAGGAAATTTACTGTTTGTGCTGATTTTATTTCTGCCTGCTGCTATAAATCATTATGGAGAGATCTTCTCTTCAATTTCTATTTGGGAAATCTACTACTACTGCAACGGTAGTGGATGAAGCGCCAGGTGAGGAAGTAGTACCATATAAAATACCTATGAAAATTATTGAACGTGTTATGGATAACCGCTATGAAGGGGATGGAACTGTTCATCCTGGTGATCATTTATTGTTTTTGCATGAATTATGCGGGTTATTCAAATGTGCAGGTATTTCTATGAATGAAGTTAGGAAGAAACTATTCACTATATCGCTGTCTGGTAAAGCGGCGCACTGGTATAAATTGCTGAAGAATGGTGATTCTATTGATTGGGAGGACATTGTGCCTTTATTTTATTCCAAATTTTATCCTCCAAGTGAAATTCACAAAGATCGGAACCGCATATATAATTTCTGGCCTCATGATGGAGAGAGTATCGCCCAAGCTTGGGGAGATTGAAGTCTTTAATGCTCAAATGCCCCATTCATGAGCTTCTGGTAATGTTATTATTGATAATTTCTATGCAAGACTTTCTTTTCAAGACAAGACCTTGCTGGATACTTCCTGTTCTGGATCATTTACACGCAAGAATGAAGAGTTTAAAAGGGACCTTCTTGATCGGATCCAAGAAAATACTGAAGGATGGGAGAACGACAAAGATAGAGAATCAGGTATAATTTATGATTATAAATGCATTGAAGCTTTTATGGATACTGATAAATTTCGTAATATGAGTGCTACATATGGTCTTGATTCCCAAGTTGTTGCAAATCTTTATGAAGCTTTTGCTTCTCATTATGAACTACCTAAGAAGAATTTTGATAAGTATCATGAACCATATAAAGATAAAGTTGATTCATCTGTAAACAAATGTGTAGTAGTTGAAACTGTTGATAATGTTATTCCTGAAGCTTATATTGAAAAAACTCCTTTCCCTGCTAAAATGAAGGAGTACTCTGTCATATCTAGTGCGGTTAATAAAAGTGAAAAGAAACCTAAAGAACCTGAAGAACAAATTAAAATTGAACCTGCTGTTGCAATAGTTAAAGATCTTGTGACTGAAAATGTGGAGGATGGTCATATTATTTTCTGTGAAGATGCTTCTAATATTGTTTCACATCCTAATAAATCCAAACAAGTTAGTGTTCCTATGCTATCTGTTAGAATTGGTGATCATTGCTATTATGGTTTATGTGATATTGGTGCAAGTGTTAGTGCTATACCTTATGAGCTTTACACGGAGATTATGCACGAAATTGGTTCTTGTGAACTTGAAGATATTGATGTGGTTATTCATCTGGCTAATAGAGAAACTATTTCTCCAATTGGTATTGTTCGAGATGTGGAAGTTCTATGTGGTAAGATTAAATATCCTGACTTTTTGGTACTTGGTTCTGCTGCTAGTAATCATTGTCCTATCATTTTTGGTAGACCTTTTCTAAATACTTGTGGAGCTATTATAGATTGTAAGAAAGAGAAAATTTTGACTAGATTTGCTGGTGAACCTTATGAATTTAACTTTTCTAAATTTACCAAAACTCCTTATAAAACTGACTTGCCTAGTAATGATTTTAAAATGGAGCAGTGTGCATCTATTGTTCTTGTTCCTAATAATCCTTTGCAGCAACATTTGGAGAATAGTGAAAGTGAAGCTTTTAGGAAAGAAAGAGATGAGCTTGAGGAAATTTTTCGTCGCCAACCTATTCTCAAGCATGATTTACCGGTGGAAGATTTGGGTACAACACCGCCACCAAAGGAAGATCCTGTTTTTGATTTAAAGCCTTTACCTGATAATCTTAAATATGCTCATATTGATGATAAGAAAATATATCATGTTATTATTAGTTCTAAGCTTTCAGAGATTGAGGAAGAAAGGTTATTGGAAATATTGAAGAAACACCGAGGAGCTATTGGCTATACTCTTGATGATTTGAAAGGGATTTCTCCTTCTATTTGCCAACATGCTATTAATATGGAAGAAGATGCAAAGCCTGTTGTTGAACATCAACGTCGTCTAATTCCGAAGATGAAAGAGGTGGTAAGGAATGAGGTATTAAAACTCCTTGAAGCTGGTATTATATATCCTATAGCTGATAGTAGATGGGTTAGCCCTGTGCATTGTGTTCCTAAGAAAGGAGGAATGACTGTTGTGCCTAATGATAATGATGAGCTTATTCCTCAAAGAATAGTTGTAGGTTATAGAATGTGCATTGATTTTCGAAAAGTTAATAAAGTTACTAAGAAAGATCATTACCCTTTACCCTTTATTGATCAAATGTTAGAGAGGTTGTCTAAAAATACTCATTTTTGCTTTCTTGATGGTTATTCTGGGTTTTCACAAATTGCTGTTAAAGCTAAAGATCAAGAGAAAACCACTTTTACTTGTCCTTATGGAACTTATGCTTATAGGCGTATGCCTTTTGGTTTATGTAATGCTCCTGCTACTTTTCAAAGATGCATGTCTGCTATTTTTCATGGTTTTTGCGAAAGTATTGTAGAGGTGTTCATGGATGATTTTTCTGTCTATGGGAATTCTTTTGATAATTGCCTGCGAAACCTCGATAAAGTTTTGCAGAGATGTGAAGAAACTAACCTTGTTCTTAATTGGGAGAAATGCCATTTTATGGCTAATGAAGGAATTGTATTGGGACATAAAATTTCCGAGAGAGGTATTGAAGTTGATAGAGCTAAAGTTGAAGCAATTGAGAAGATGCCCTATCCGAGGGATGTTAAAGGTATTCGTAGTGTTCTTGGTCATGCTGGGTTTTATAGGAGATTTATTAAAGATTTCTCTAAAATTTCAAAGCCTCTTACTAATCTTCTTCAAAAAGATGTACCTTTTGTTTTTGATGATGATTGTAAGGAAGCTTTTGAAACTCTAAAGAAAGCCTTAACAACTGCTCCTGTAGTCGAACCTCCTGATTGGAATTTGCCTTTTGAAATTATGTGTGATGCTAGTGATTTTGCTGTAGGCGCTGTTCTTGGACAGCGGGTAGATAAAAAATTAAATGTTATTCATTATGCTAGTAAGACTCTTGATGCTGCTCAAAGAAATTATGCTACAACTGAAAAGGAATTGTTAGCTGTAGTCTTTGCTTGTGATAAGTTTAGACCCTATATTGTTGATTCAAAAGTTACAATTCATACTGATCATGCTGCAATTAGATACCTTATGACAAAGAAAGATGCTAAGCCAAGGCTTATTAGATGGGTACTTCTGTTGCAAGAATTTGATTTACATATTATAGATAGGAAAGGTGCTGATAATCCTGTTGCTGATAATTTGTCTAGATTGGAAAATATTGCTTATGATCCTGTTCCTGTTAATGATAGTTTTCCAAATGAACAATTGGCTGTAATAAAGGTGAGCTCGCGAGAGAGCCCTTGGTATGCGGATTATGCTAACTTTATTGTTTGAAGTATTTGCCTCCAACCTTTTCAGCTCAGCAAAGGAGGAAATTCTTTTATGACTTGAGGCATTATTTTTGGGATGACCCACACTTATATAAAGAAGGAGTGGATGGTATTATGCGAAGATGTGTTCCCGAATATGAACAACAGGAGATATTGAATAAATGTCATGGAAGTGTTTATGGAGGACATCACGCTGGAGATAGAACCGCGCAGAAGGTTCTACAATCAGGTTTTTATTGGCCAACACTCTTCAAAGATGCAAGGAAATTTATTTTATCTTGTGATGAATGTCAAAGAGTTGGTAATATCTCTAGACGCAATGAGATGCCTATGAATTATACTCTTGTTATTGAACCATTCGATTGTTGGGGATTCGACTTCATGGGACCTTTCCCTTCTTCAGACGGTAACACTCATATACTTGTCGCTGTTGATTATGTTACTAAATGGGTAGAAGCTATACCTACAAAAAGTGCTGATGGTGAGACCTCTATAAAAATGCTTGTAGATATTATATTTCCTAGATTTGGAGTACCTAGATATATTATGACTGATGGAGGTTCTCATTTCATTCATGGAGGTTTTAGAAAAACTCTTGCTAAGTATGGTATTAATCATAGAATTGCTTCTGCTTATCACCCTCAAACTAGTGGTCAAGTAGAATTATCAAATAGAGAGATTAAAGCTATCTTAGGTAAGACTGTTAATAAATCTAGAAAGAATTGGCCTAGCAAATTGAAAGAAGCACTATGGGCTTATAGAACTGCTTATAAAAATCCTATGGGAATGTCACCTTATAAAATGGTTTATGGAAAAGCTTGTCATTTACCTCTAGAATTAGAGCACAAAGCTTATTGGGCTGTTAGAGAACTAAATAAAGATCCTAAATTAGCCGGTAATAAGAGGTTGTTGCAATTAAGTTCTCTAGATGAATGGAGAAGTGAATCTTATGAAAATGCTAAACTCTTTAAAGAAAAAGTTAAGAAATGGCATGATAGAAGGATCATCAAAAGAGAATTTAATGTTGGAGATCAAGTTCTATTGTATCGGTCTCGTCTCAGATTCTTTGCAGGGAAATTACTCTCGAAGTGGGAAGGACCATATGTTGTTGAGGAGGTGTATCGTTCAGGAGCAATTAAAATTAGCTCTCTCCAAGGCAATGCCACACAAGTGGTGAATGGACAAAGACTCAAGCATTATATCTCGGGGGATTCTTATAATGTGGATGTTGATATTATTCAAGTGGAAACACCGGAGGCTTTCATCAAAGGACAAATTGAGTCCAGAACTGGACTTTGAATAGGTAACAGTATAGGTAATAAAAAGTCCGCGTTTACCTTTAGAACATTATTTTTGCTGTTTTTAGAAAATATGAAAAATTACGAACAAACGGAGTGGAAAAGGCGCGCGAGGGCCCGTCAGGCCGGCAGGGCCCCACCCTGGCCGCGCCGACCTATGGTGACGGCACCTCGGCGTCCCGTTTCCACTCGTTTTCGGCCTGGAACCTTCCTTTTGTCGTAAAAATATTTGCTATATAATCCCCGGACCCCTGGAGGCCCGTAATATCGTTTTCTCATCGTGTTTTGTTTCGAGCTGTTTTCTGCCAGATTTGTTTTGATCTAGAAGCATCATGGTCTCCAACAACAAAGACAAGGGGCCTTGGAGGGAAGAGATGGATGAGAGGATCAATAAGGAGAAGGAGAAGATAGCATCAGCAAAAGGAGAGTGGGAAACTACGAGGAGTAAGCCAATTTTGGTGGGATCGGTTAATACTGGGCGTTCTTTTTCTCATAACTTGCAGGGAGCTCTTCCGCCTGCTCTGGACCTCGATTCTTTCCCTTGTGTGGAGGAAGCAATACGGGTTGCTGATGAGTTTTGTGATCAATATCGTGCTCTAAGGAGGGAAGTGGAGATACTTCAGGAGGAGAACCAGCGACTTCGCAGAATGCTGGAATATTACTCAAATCCCAGCACAAGGCCGTCACCGCCACACTCGGGTAACAATGAGTCTCTTCAGGTTTTGGTGCAGAATTGCAAAATTGAGAAGCTGAAGCTGAAGGAGATCCTTATGAAGCGCGAGAAGAATCCATCACCATCATCACCGAAGGAGTAATTCATCATCGGTATTGGCATCCCCTTGGTTTGTTCCAAGCTTGGGGGAGTGCCGCGGTATCACATCACCACCACCTTTATCTTTTACTATCAAGTAGTGTCATATCATGAGTAGGGAAGTTATCATATGGAATAGTATGCAATGTGGAAGTATCTCTCTTAGTTAGTTATCTATGTATCCGTTGGTGTGAGTTATCGTTATGGAATATTAATGAGAAGTCTTATCATTTACTTTTTGCACACCTTATTTTAGTTTGCAATCTCCATTATATGATTACTCTTGATATGAGTATTGATATCACTTTGGGAGCATCAAGTAAATCTATTTGGTTTTGGCAAACTTAGCATTGGTCAATAGCAACAACATCTTGATGTTTAATAAAGAGAGAAATACATTTAGATACATTACTCTATTATCTCTATGCTTAGTATTCTAAAGTTAAAATTGCTTGTGCTTATGAGAAAGATGCATGATTGTTTCTATCATATGTATATTTGTTTGTTTCCCTCAACCTTTATGCTTGCTATCAAACCTTGCTAGCCAAAGACCTGTATCGAGAGGGAATGCTTCTCATACATCCATAACCTTAGACCAAACCTATGCCATTTGTGTCCACCATACCTACCTACTACATGGTATTTTCTGCCATTCCAAGTAAATACTTCATGTGCTACCTTTAAATTATTCAAACTATTACTCCTTATTTGTGTCAATGTTCTATAGCTCATGAGGAAGTATGTGGTGTTTCATCTTTCAATCTTGTTGGGCGGACTTTCACCAATGGACTAGCGGCACATCCGCTTATCCAATAATTTTGCAATAAGAGCAACGGGGTTCCCAGCCCCAATTAATAACTTTCATTAATAATTCTCTTCACATGTTTTGCTCTGACTTATCAGTAAGCAACTTAATTTTGCAATAGACACTCCTCCATGGTATGTGAATGTTGGAAGGCACCCGAGGATTCGGTTAGCCATGGATTGAGAAAGCCAAGGTTGGGGGAGTGTCACCCATAATAAAACTAAAATACATGTGTAAACAAAAGAGAAGGGGATGATCTACCTTGCTGGTAGAGATGCCGTCCCTCATGGGAGCCGCTCTTTGAAGGTTCGTTTGGCAAGGGGGTTAGAGTGCCCGCTACCATTCGTTGACAACAACAAGCACCTCTCAAAATCTTACTTTTATTCTCTTTATATGATTTCAAAACTTGAAAAGCTCTAGCACATGATTTAATCCCTGCTTCCCTCTGCGAAGGGCCTATCTTTTACTTTTATGTTGAGTCAGTAAACCTATTTCCCTCTATCTCAAGCAAGCAATTGAGTTGTTGTGAACCAATCATTTATGCTGTGATCCAGTTAATCATGTCTTTTATACTTTCTTGTTTAGTACCAATTTTATCTGAATGAATATGACTTTGAAGTTATCAATGATTATGAGGAGATTGTTATGCTTAAATATGAAGGCTCAGCTATAAATTCTAATATGAAAGATTTGCTTAGAAGTACAATCCTTTAGTAGTTCTCTGACCAAGAACAAAGTTTGCCATCACCAATTATGATTTCTTATGCACCTTTACCTGTGATTTCTCTTTACTTATTTCAAGATGAGTTATATGAGGAAGTTGTTTACTAGAATGTCTTGTGTGAATGAATATGATGCTTCTTGTCCGTATTTTATTTATCGACTCTTCACTCCATAAACATGTGGTCTCGTTTATCGAGCTCAGTTTCGCTTGGGGACAAGCGAGGTCTAAGCTTGGGGGGAGTTGATACGTCCAATTTGCATCACTATTTTGTATCATAATTTGCTTGTTATTCATTGATATATTTCATATTGGGACACAATACTTATGTTATTTCATCTATTTTGCATGTTTCATCATCATTGGAGGATCAAGCACCGGAGCCAGGATCTGCTGGAAAAAGCACCGTCGAACGCAATATTTCGGAAGATCAACTGTGGAAGGGAATTTCACGAAAATTCCTATTTTTCCAGATGACGGAGGGAGCCAAAAGGGGAAGAGGAGAAGAACCACTGTGGGCCCAGACCATGGGCGGCGCGGCCCATGGCCTGGCCGCGCCACCCTGTGGTGTGGGGGCCCCACGGCCTCTTTCGCCTCCTTTTCTTCGCGTACTCCTTCGTCCCGAAAACCTAAGCCACAGAGAGGACCTCACGAAGGGTTACAGCCGCCTCTGCGGGGCGGAGAACACCAGAGAGAAAGAGCTCTCCGGCGGGCAGGAATCCGCCGGGGAAATTCCCTCCCGGAGGGGGAAATCGACGCCATCGCCATCGTCATCGAGCGGGACATCATCTCCATCATCATCATCATCATCTCCACCATCTACACCGCCATCACCACCGCTGCACCTCGTCACCGCTGTAGCAATTCGGGTTAAATCTTGATTGTTTGATAGGGGAAACTCTCCCGGTGTTATTCTATACTTGTTGTAGATGCTATTGAGTGAAACCATTGAACCAAGGTTTATGTTCAGATTGTTATTCATCATCATATCACCTCTGATTGTATTCCATATGATGTCTCGTGAGTAGTTCGTTTAGTTCTTGAGGACATGGGTGAAGTCTAAATGCTAGTAGTGAATTATGGTTGAGTAATATTCAATGTTATGATATTTAAGTTGTGGTGTCATTCTTCTAGTGGTGTCGTGTGAACGTCGACTACACGACACTTCACCATTTATGGGCCTAGGGAGTGCATCTTGTATTCGGTTGCTAATTGCGGGGTTGCCGGAGTGACAGAAACCTAAGCCCCGTTAGTATATCGATGCAGGAGGGATCGCAGGATCTCAGAGTTTAAGGCTGTGGTTAGATTTATCTTAATTACTTTCTTGTAGTTGCGGATGCTTGCAAGGGTATAATCACAAGTATGTATTAGTCCTAGGAAGGCGGTGCATTAGCATAGGTTCACCCACACAACACTTATCAAAACAATGAAGATTAATCAGCTGTATGTAGCGAAAGCACTAGACTAAAATCCCATGTGTCCTCAGGAACGTTTGGTCATTATAAGTAATCAAACCGGCTTGTCCTTTGTGCTAAAAAGGATTGGGCCACTCGCTGCAATTATTTCTCTCGCATTTTATTTACTTGTACTTTATTTATTGCAATATCAAAACCCCACTGAATACTTGTCTGCGAGCATTTACGGTGAATCCTTCATCGAAACTTCTGCCAACACCTTCTGCTCCTCGTTGGGATCGACATTCTTACTTATCGAAGATACTACGATACACCCCCTATACTTGTGGGTCATCAAGCGGCTGGGGTTGAGCCACGTCGCCCTGCAAGGCAATGGCTTCCCGGGCGATCTGGAGGTTGCCGCGTGTCCTCCCGGCTCCTCCGCCCTGCAGACTATGGCACAAAGAGATTCAGGGAGTGCAGCACCAGTGGGTAACATCGAAGCTAGTGGCACGGATCAGATGGCAAGGATCAAGGCCTTCTGCGCTAGTGTCATAAAAACCCTGGCGCCACCATTGTTACGTGAGGTGGAATCTTCAGCGATGCTGCGAGCGTCCGCGGAGCCGTTCACACAAGAAGAGTGACTCGCCGCTCTAACCTTGGGGCAGAGACAAGCAGCACGGCCAAGGCAAAGAAGGCTTCTGCCGCGGAATCAGTTTTTTGCTCAAAGCCCTTGGGATCGTACCGGCGGAGTTAGCGATGGATGAGGAGGATGTACATCTCTTTCATCAGATGTTTGACTCCCCCATCAGAGAACAACAACTGCGGGTGGTGGCCGCCATTTTTGGGAAGACTCTTCCGAGGAACCTGACGGATATGGAGAGGACGCCGGGGCCGATCACAGCTCTGTGATTGTGTCTTGTAGGAGTGGAGTAGCAGATGTTGATGGATATTAACTTAGAATTACTTAACTGGAACATTCGGGGTATGAATGATCCAGCTAAACGGAGTGCCATTAGAGAGTTTGTAGCTTCGCTTCGTGTGAATTTGGTGTGTTTCCAGGAGACGAGAATGGACGTCATTGACGTTTTTGACGTTTTGCAATGCCTTGGGTAGTCTTTTGATGGTTTTGAGTTCTTACCTGCGATGGATACTAGAGGAGGGATCTTGTTGGCTTGGGATTCGTCAGTGCTGGAGGTCACGAATGTCAGCTTTGATACTTACGTGGTTACGGGTCAGGTGAAAACGCTGGCCAATGAGGTGTGGTGGCTAACTGTGGTCTACGGACCCCAGTCTACGAAGGAGAAAATTGACTTTCTGGTTGAACTCTCGGAGAGGAGGAATCTTTGCCATGGGCCCTGGATGATCATTGGAGATTTCAACATGATTTTAAACGCTTCGGAGAAGAATAACACCAATTTGGATAGAGCAATGATGCCACGATTTCGGCGTTTCGTTCACGAACATGAACTAAAAGATCTCTATCTTCATGGGCGCCTGTACACTTGGAGTAATGAGAGGGAGTCTCCTACGATGTCTAGGATTGATCGAGCGTTGGTGTCGGGGACTGGGATCTGCTAAACCCTGATGCGATTTTACAGGCACTGTCATCATCTGTTTCAGACCATGCGCCCCTACATCTGGGCCTGAATGCGGCGGCTCGGCCCAAGAGGAGGTTTAGGTTTGAGTCATGTTGGTTGAAATTGGATGGGTTTGATGACGCAGTAAGGGAGGCATGGACCTGCGACCCGGAACTGGTGGATCCTTTTAAACGCCTGGACACGCTGTTCCGCAACACAACAGCCTATCTGCAAACATGGGGGCAGAAGAAAATTGGGAATGTGAAGCTGCAGATTGCAATTGCACATACGGTCATTTTCAGGCTAGATGCAGCTCAGGATAGGAGGAGTCTGTCGCCAGGGGAGGCCTGGTTGAGGAAAACACTCAAGCTGACAGTGCTAGGCTTGGCTTCGCTGGAAAGGACTATCGCGAGACAGAGGTCTCGCATCAGGTGGTTGAAGGATGGAGATGCCAATACGAAGCTGTTCCATATGGTTGCGAATGGGCGCCGCACAAAGAATTACATTCCATCAGTACGCATTGAGGAAGAAGTGATTACGGAACATGATAGGATTGTTCAGGAGTTCACAAGGGCGTACACGGGTTTACTTGGCACGATTTAGAACAGAGAACATGCGATTGACCTGGAGGCCTTGAACCTGCCAACTCATGATCTGCAGGATCTGGAAGTTATTTTTACGGAGGAGGAGGTGTGGAATGTGATCAAGGAATTGCCCTTGGACAGAGCTCCGGGACCGGATGGGTTCACGGGCGCGTTTTACCAGAGGGCATGGCCGGTGATAAAACAGGATATCATGGCGGCGTTGCTGAAGTTGGCAGTTGGGGACGGTAGGGGCTTTGACAATTTGAATCGTGCGCTTATTACCTTGATCCCAAAGAAGAAGGAGGCGGAGGAGATCGGAGACTACCGCCCGATCAGCTTAGTGCACAGTTTCTCCAAACTGTTTTCCAAGATCGTGGCGAACCGTCTCAGGGTGAGATTGCCGGATCTGGTGAGCATGAATCAATCGGCATTTGTGAAGGGAAGGAGTTTGCACGACAATTTCGTGTTGGTCAGGCCGGTGGCAGGTGGATAAACCAAAGAAGAAAAACAGGTGTTCTGCTGAAGTTGGATATTGCCAGGGCTTTTGATTCAGTATCGTGGGGATTCTTGTTGGAAGTGCTGCGACATTTGGGTTTTGGGTTTTTTTTCCACAAGTGGATCGGGCTGCTGCTCTATACGGCCACCACAAAAATTACAGTCAATGGCGTGCCAGGGGATCGAATCAGACATGTGCGTGGTCTACGCCAGGGAGACCCGACTTCGCCGATGCTCTATGTCATTGGTATGGAAGTGCTTACTCTGATTGTCAGGAAAGCGGTGGACGAACAACTGCTTACAGGTCTGGCAGGTATATCGCCGCTACAAAGAGTATCTATCTATGCGGACGACGTGGTCTTGTTTGTCAAAGCGGAGGAGCATGAACTGCTGGCAACATGATATATCCTAGAGGTGTTCGGAAGAGGGACAGGTGATGTCTACGTGTGCTTCTATTCTTGTAGACAGTGTTGGGCCTCCAAGAGGAGAGGTTTGTAGAACAGCAGCAAGTTTCCCTTAAGTGAATCACCCAAGGTTTATCGAACTCAGGGAGGTAGAGGTCAAAGATAGTCCTCTCAAGCAACCCTGCAATTAAGATACAAGAAGTCTCTTGTGTCCCCAACACACCTAATACACTTGTCAGATGTATAGGCGCACTAGTTCGGCGAAGAGATATTAAAACGCAGGTGGTATAGATGGTGGTAGATGGTAATTGCGATATGAGGTAAATATTGCAGCAAGTAAACATGCAGTAGAACAGTAAGTAAGCGGTGTTTGCAGTATTGGAAACAAGGCCTAGGGATCCTACTTTCACTAGTGGACACTCTCAACATTGATCACATAATAAATAAATAACTTCTCCTCACTTGTGCTACATATACTCTTGTTTGATAACAAACACCATTCATTGTGTATGGCTACAAGAGCTCCCTCAAGCCGGAGTTAACAAGCGCCACAACATTCGGCATTCATATTTAAGTAACCTTTAGAGCATAATAGATCATTGCAATTTAGACCGAGTACTAACATAGCATACACACTGTCACCATTACACTATGAAAGGGGAATAGATCACATCAATACTATCATAGTAATAGTTAACTCCATAATCTACAAGAGATTACAATCATAACCTACGCCAAGAACTACACGATGCACACACTGTCACCATTACATCATGAAGGAGGAATAGACTACTTTAATAACATCACTAGAGTAGCACATAGATTAATAGTGATACAAAGCTCATCATATGGATCTCAATCATGCAAAGCAGTTCATGAGATCATTGTATTGGGGTACATGAGAGAGAGATTAACCACATAGCTACGGTAGAGCCCTTAGCCTCGAGGGAGAACTACTCCCTCCTCATCATGGAGAGCACATGGCGATGAAGATGGCGGTGGTGTCGATGGAGATGGATTTCAGGGGCACTTCCCCGTCCCGGCGGCGTGCCGGAACGGAGACTTGTCCCCCGATCTTGACTTCGCGATGGCGGCGGCTGCGTAACTTTTCTCGTCCCGTGGCTTATCCTTTTAGGTTTTCGCGACGGAGGCTTTATATAGGCGGAAGGGCAGCCTGGGGAAGCGGGAGCCACACCATGGGCGCCCCCTTGCCGCGCCGCCTTGTGGGGTGGGGCCCCTGGCTCCCCTCTGCCCCCTTCGGTGCTCCGGAAGCTTCCGGGAAAAATAAGATAACGGGCGTTGATTTCGTGCAATTCCGAGAATATTTCTTTGTAAGATTTCTGAACCAAAAACAGCAGAAAACAGGAACTGGCACAGGTTAGTTCTGGAAAATGCATAAAAAAATATAAAGTGTGAACAAAACATGTAGGTATTGTCATAAAACTAGCATGGAACATAAGAAATTATGGATACGTTTGAGACGTATCAAGCATCCCCAAGCTTAGTTCCTACTCGCCTCGAGTAGGTAAACGATAACAAGGATAATTTCTGAAGTGACATGCTACCAACATAATCTTGATCAACATTATTGTAAATCATATGAGATGAATGAAGTGATTCAAAGCAATGGTAAAGACAATGAGTAAACAACTGAACCATATAACAAAGACTTTTCATGAATAGTACTTTCAAGACAAGCATTAATAAGTCTTGCATAAGAGTTAACTCATAAAGCAATAGATTCAAAGTAGAAGGCATTGAGGCAACACAAAGGATGATTAAGTTTCAGCAATTGCTTTCAACTTGTAACATGTATATCTCATGGATAGTTGTCAACATAAAGCAATATAACAAGTGCAATAAGTAAACATGTAAGAATCAATGCACACAGTTGACACAAGTGTTTGCTTCTAAGATAAAAAGAAGTAGGTAAACTGACTCAACATAAAGTAAAAGAATGGCCCTTCGAAGAGGGAAGCATGGATTGCTATATTTGTGCTAGAGCTTTTATTTTGAAAACAAGAAACAATTTTGTCAACGGTAGTAATAAAGCATATGTGTTATGTATAAGATATCCTATAAGTTGCAAGCCTCATGCATAGTATACCAATAGTGCCCGCACCTTGTCCTAATTAGCTTGGATTTACATGGATTATCATTGCATAACATATGTTTCAACCAAGTGTCACAAAGGGGTACCTCTATGCCGCCTGTACAAAGGTCTAAGGAGAAAGCTCGCATTGGATTTCTCGCTTTTGATTATTCTCAACTTAGACATCCATACCGGGACATAGACAACAGATAATGGACTCCTCTTTAATGCATAAGCATTCAACAACAGATAATATTCTCATAAGAGATTGAGGATTGTTGTCCAAACTGAAACTTCCACCATGGATCATGGCTTTATTTAGCGGCCCAATGTTCTTCTCTAAAAATATGCATACTCAAACCATTTGATCATGATAAATCACCCTTACTTCAGACAAGACGAACATGCATAGCAACTCACATGATATTCAACAAAGGTGAAATAGTTGATGGCGTCCCCAGGAACATGGTTATCGCTCAACAAGCAACTTATAAGAAATAAGATACATAAGTACATATTCAATACCACAATAGTTTTTAAGCTATTTTTCCCATGAGATATATATTGCAAAGACAAAGAATGGAATTTTAAAGGTAGCACTCAAGAAATTTACTTTGGAATGGCAGAAAAATACCATGTAGTAGGTAGGTATGGTGGACACAAATGGCATAGTTTTGGCTCAAGGATTTTGGATGCACGAGAAGAATTCCTCTCAATACAAGGCTAGGGTAGCAAGGTTGTTTGAAGCAAACTCAAGTATAAACCGGTACAGCAAAACTTACATAAGAACATATTGCAAGCATTATAAGACTCTACAACGACTTCTTGTTGTTCAAACACTTCACCAGAAAATATCTAGACTTTAGAGAGACCAATCATGCAAACCAAATTTTAACAAGCTCTATGGTAGTTCTCCACTAATAGATTTAAACTACATGATGCAAGAGCTTAAACATGATCTATGAGAGCTCAAAAAATTGCCAAGTATCAAATTATTCAAGACCATATGAAGCATTTTCTGATTCCAACAAATAACAACAAGTGAAGCGATCAACTTTCGCCATTGAACATTAAAAGTAAAGCGAAGAACACTAGTGTTCTAATGAAAAAGCGGAGCGTGTCTCTCTCCCACACAAGCATTGCTAGGATCCAATTTATTCAGAGAATAAAAATAACAAAACGAAAATAAAAGCAAACAGACGTCCAAGTAAAGTACATAAGATGTGACGGAATAAAAAATATATAGTTTCACTAGAAGTGACCGATAAGTTGTCGATGAAGAAGGGGATGCCTTGGGCATCCCCAAGCTTAGATGATTGAGTCTTCTTGAAATATGCAGGGATGAACCACAGGCCATCCCCAAGCTTAGACTTTTCACTCTTCTTGATCATAGTATATCATCCTCTTCTCTTGACCCTTGAAAACTTCCTCCACACCAAACTTAAAGCAAACTCATTAGAGGGTTAGTGCATAATAAAAATTCACATGTTCAGAGAGGACACAATCATTCTTAACACTTCTGGACATTGCCAAAGCTACTGGAAATTAATGGAACAAAGAAATCCACTCAACACAAAAAAGAGGCAATGCGAATAAAGGCAGAATCACAAAACAGAACACCGAAGACGAATTTTTCTGAGGCACTTAACTTGCTCAGATGGAAAACTCAAAACTAATGAAAGTTGCGTACATATCTGAGGATCACGCACGTAAATTGGCAGATTTTTTTGATTCTTGTACAGAGAGATCTACTCAAATCCGTGACAGATAGAAATCTGTTTCTGCGCAGAAATCCAAATCTAGTATCAACCTTCTATTAGAGACTTTACTTGGCACAACAATGCATGAAAATAAAGATAAGGAGAGGTTTCTACAGTAGTAACAACTTCCAAGACTTAACAAAACAGTAGCAAAATAAAAAACATGGGTTATCTCCCAAGAAGTGCTTTCTTTATAGCCATTAAGATGGGCTCAATAATTTTAATGATGCTCTTGCAAGAAATAAGAGTTGAAGCAAAAGAGAGCATCAAGAAGCAAATTCAAAACACATTTAAGCCTAACCCACTTCCTATGAAAAGAATCTTGTAAATAAACAAGTCATGTAAGCATAATGCAACAAGCATAGGAAGGCAACACAAGCGCAACTTCAATATTCTCAACATAAAGAGGGAAACTTAATATTATTAAGATGCATATAACCATGTTTCCCTCTCTCATAAGAACTTTCAGTAGCATCATGAACAAAGTCAACAATATAACTATCACATGAAACATTCTTATCATGAGCCACATGCATAAAATTATTACTCTCTAGATAAACATAGTCATTACTATTAATTGTAGTGGGAGAAAATTCAATAAAATAGCTATCATTATTATTCTCATCACCATAATCATCATATATAGGAGGCATATTGTAATCATAATTAATTTTCTCCTCAATATTAGGTGGACTGAAAATATCATATTCATCATTGTAAACATCATATATGGGAGGCAAAGTATCATCAAAGTAAATTTTCTCCTCCATGCTTGGGGTACTAAAGAGATCATCTTCATCAAAACCGACCTCCCCAAGCTTAAATTCTTCCATAGCATTAGCAATAATAGTGTTCAAAGAGTTCATGCCAATAACATTGCTACAACTATTTTGCAAACAAAGTTCCATGGATTTTTTAATTCTCTCTTCAAACACATCATGTCCTAATTCAACATAAAGTTCATAAAGTTCTCTAATTTTTTTGTTGTTTTCCATTAAGCCTAATGACATAGGCATCCCCAATGAGCATGCCAAAGATGGTACCCGGGGTTTACTAAAGGCCCAGGACTCGAAGAATAAGAAGACTTCAAGCCCATTTAGTGTTAGGGAAAGATAGTTTGTATTAGGAAAGATAGAGATTTGTAATCTTACGGGTTGGGTACGAAACCCTCCCGAACTCTGTAAACTTGTGTATTCTGAAACCCTCGGCCCCCTATATAAGGGGGAGTCGAGGGACAAAGAAAGAATCGAATCTACTGTCAACACAACCCTAATTTTCATAATCGTGAGTACTTTCGCTGAAACCTTGAGATCTACTTGCCCTCTACTTCTAACAAAACCCTAGTCTACAATCCGTAGGCATTGAGTTAATCCTTTGTCAATTGGCGCCGTCTGTGGGAATTAGAGGTTGCAAGGAGCTGATCTCGATGGCACGTTCAAGATCGTCGACTTCGTCGGTGGCAAGCAATGCGATGGATCGAGGTAACAAGGGAAAAACGATCTAGTCAATTTTATTCCTCACCCGCCCTCCCGTATGGATGCATGTGCCTATCTGGAGGAGCCCATCATCATGACGTTCGGAGAATTCCGATTTAGCGTCAACAAGGAAGGATCTCAGTCTCGAAGTTCCGATCTCGTCGAATTTTCAGCGTCGATTCTAACTTTTCGCTGAGTGACGAGGAGTTTTCGTCGCCACGCTTCGTCGAAAAAGGCAAGCGGAACGCTCGCCAAGATCTTCAGCAATACATCCTTCGAGTCGTGCGGACTCCTTTATAAGACTCCGACAGCGTCGACCTTCAACTTCATCGACAAATCTGCTGCCATCGAAAGGTCTTCACCACTCTATATGATGGTGTCACCAATCCTGACAAAAATCAATACGCAAAATATCATCAGATCTATGCAATCGAAGAGGCAGGCCGATCAGAACCAGAAACGTCAGAGGCTTTCGACGATTTGGGAAATCCATACGTCGATCCCTCTGATCTCGACACGGCCTAGGCACTAAATACGTCGGGTCTCACCTCGAGAAAGAGTACAGCTCCCGCAAGAAGCGTGGGATAGGGCTGCAAGCCATGGATGGTTCAGAACCTATGACCACCACTGCTCTGTACAAGAACTTCAAGCATATCAATATAGACTTGCTCGGGTGAGCAGAGAGTTGGAAAAACAGACAGCATCCCACGAATAGGAGAAAAGAAGCAGCTTCTGCATCAAGCAGACGCCGAGCCGAGTTAAGTCGCCATTCAGGAACTTCGGGAGATAGTCACAGAGAAGCTCGGAGGAGAGCAATGTCTCGGTTGCAAAACATACCCGAAGCAGAAAGAGGAAACATAATCCAAAATCTCGACATGTCCTTTATGTCGATTGATGAAAGAGGAAATATCCCAAAAACGCCAGAAGCAGGTTACATGGCAACACAAGCTTACATCCTGGCGTCCAGACCACCTCCTAGGGACCCGAGAGAACCATTGTTCAATATGGCGATGGCTGGAGTAGGAGTTATGGGAACAGCGTTTGCAACAACGCCTCCCGAAGAAAATCCTAGGCAAAATAGTCCAAGACCCACCGCAGCAGTTCAAGACCCCCAAGAACAAGTGGAGCAAGAACCTGACGGTCCAAGTAAGGGTGGACGAGACGCGACAAGAAAGAAGGGAGCGTCGGCACTCACCAGAAATTGCCGACGAAGATATGTGTAGGCTCCGTGTTTCCACGAGAAGAGTTCGAAAGATTCGAGTCCCAAAAGGGTTCAAGTTACCCGAGAGTTTCGACGGCCTGCAAGATCCCGCGGATTGGCTCGTGGATTATCTCGAGATGGTGAAGCTGGTAGGAGGAACTCAGAGCAACGGCTATGCAAAGTATCCAAGTTCATTTGAGAGCGGTGCCGCGAGATCTTGGATAAAAACTCCCCCCAAATTCCATCGACAGCTGGGATAACTGAGACATCTTCGTAGAAAACTTCCGATCCACCTGTAAGAAACCTGCGTCATTGGAAGAGTTGAGGGCGTGTCAATGTAGACAGAAACACGACGAGTCGATGAGGAAATATATACCAACGGTGGAACATCATAAAGAACTCGGCGGATATATCCGACGAGAGGGCAATAGATGCGTTCGTGGCAGGAATTCGGCGAGGAGATTTTGTCGAGGACTTAGGGAGAACTAACCCTAAGACCATATCAGCACTCATGGAGATAGCCAATAAATGGGCAGATGGAGAAGACGCAATATACAACAAGCGACACGGGTCGCGAGAGAGAGGATCGTGGTTGAAATTATCAAAATAGAAGGCGATTTTCTCGCCGGTTCTACAACAACGATGCTCCTGGCCATATATCGGCTGGTTTCGAAATCCACAGACTTGAGTCGAGATGACTATCAAAGAAGTAATGAGCAACAAGGCGACAATAGGCGATTCTCGCGGCAACGGACAAAATAGTGGACCAAGGTTTCAAAGACCTTATGTGTCCCAGAAGAGATGATGAACGGTCAGTGTCAAATGCACTTTTACCAACAACGGAAAGAGGCAGTCGGGGACATCTCCGGAAAGGCGCAGGGAATTTTCAGGCAATGTTGCGAGCCGCAGGAATCGCAAATGCCCAAGCAACAAATAGAAACCCCCAGGGGCCAAGGAGCGAGATCCACCTTCCACCTCCTCCCGCAATTCGACGAATCGGCACCACCAATACGGCAGCACCACATCCACCTCCATATGTTGATCCTAATTTAACGTTGCGGTCTCGATGATTCAAACTAGGCCATCCAACAGCGCTAGAAGGTAATATCAATGACCAAGTGTTCATGGCAGAGAAGATGCCACCAACAACAGTACTTAAATTGGTCGGGCAAGACATTGGCTTCACAATCGCAGACCATCCGCAAAGTTCCTTGACCAGGACAATCAGCACTCATCTTACCCGCAGTAATCGCTGGTTTTGACGTGTCGAGAGTTTTCATAGATGGCGGCAGCAGCTTAAACCTCATGTATGCGGATACATTGAGGAAGATGAACATATCCCTGGCAAACTTGAAACCAACTGACACACGTTTCCACGGGATTACACCAGAGAAGCCAAGTTACCCATTGGGCAAGATCAACCTCGACGTTCAGTTTGGAACACGAGAACTACGAGAGAATTTGGAGTTCAAAGTTGTGGATTTCCGTCGCAATATCAGACGACCAGCGTATTCATGTGCCGCATTATCATAAGGTTGCCTGGGCCCAAGGGACCATCACAATCGTTTCGCGTTATCCGATAAATGCGACAAGGATTTTCATCGGCGTCGAAACTTTCGGGATGCAAACAGTATGCGGCGCCAGGTTCATGTGCTACGCTTTGCCAAGGATTCAAAGAGTTATCCACCGATAGATCCAAAACGACCATTGCGCAAACATGGACGTCGCATAGGAAAGGTTCCTCCGTGAGCCTTCGCATGGTGTCAGCTGACATGCTACCCCTTGCCGAGCACCACCTTTGGATCCTCTCGCAAGACCCAGTAAAGCAACCTTGCGGCGTTTCTCGGAACCTAGCGCAAAGCCATGTTATCAGAAATAGATCGACTCAAAGATGCTGGTTTCATCAGAGAAATATCTACTGAAGCCACATGGGTAGCTAACCCAGTGATGGTGCCGAAAAAACACACAATAGTCCTTCGCATGTGCGTCGACTTCACGTGTCTCAATAAACATTGTCCCAAGGATCACTTTCCCTCCCAAGGATCGATCAAATCATCGACTCCACGGCAGGATGCGAACGTCTTTCCTTTTTGGACGCATACTCGGTTATAACCAGATCAGATTAAAAGAAGAAGACAAGCCAAGACAGCGTTCATCACACCTTACGGCGTGTTTTGCTACAAAACAATGCCCTTTGGTTTGAAAAACGCGGGAGCAACATATCAGCGGATGACAGATTGGAAAAAATGTACAAGTCTACATTGACGATGTCGTAATAACATCAAAGAAAGGGTCGACTCTGATCGAAGATCTGAAGGAAACCTTCGACAACCTCGATAAGTTCTGCCTCAAGCTGAACCCGACAAAGTGCTCTTTTGGGGTTCTGGAGAACTTCTCGGGTTCTTGGTATCAGCAAGGGGGATTGAAGCCAACCCCGAAAAAATCCAGGCCATCGTTACTATGAGAAAACCAACAAAGTTAAAGAAATACAACAGTTAACGGGGCGAGTCGCAGCTTTAAGCAGATTCGTCGCCAGGCTAGGAGAGAAGGCATACCGTTCTACGCATTGATCAAACATGGCAAAAAATTCAATGGAACGAGGAAGCGATAGGGCCTCGAGAACCTCAAGCGGACACTTCGACACCACCAATCCTGGTGGCACCTAAGGAGAAAGAACCTCTCCTCTTATACATTGCAGCCACACCTCAGGTGGTCAGCCCTAGTAGTCGAGAGAGAAGAAGAAGGCAAGCTTCATGGAGTTCAGACGTTATATTTCATAATCTTTATGCGCCTTCAAACAAGCGGTACCCGCAATATCGACGGCATATGGAGTATTCACGACAGAAGAAAATTGCGACACTATTTTCGGTGCACCCGATAATAGTGGTCAATGAAGCTCCCTTGTCAAATATACGAACAATCCGGAGCTACGGGTCGTGTCTCCCTTTGGGGAATAGAACTTTCTCCTCGGGACATCACGTATGAAAAAAGAAAAGCAATAAAATCGCAGGTTTTACCAGATTTCATTGCAGAGTGGATGGAGCTACAAAACACGGGGCCTCCAGATTTATCGAGAACTTGGACCATGAACTTCGACGGGTCCAAAAGGTTGGAAGGTGCTGGAGCAGGCGTGATATTGGTGTCACCTGAAGGCGACAAGTTGAAATATGTCTTAAGGATGACGTTTCCAAATGCGTCTAACAATGAAGCAGAATATGAAGCCCTCATACACGGGATGAAGATGGCGAAAGCTTGTGGTGCAACCCGATTGAAAATCTTTGGCGACTCACAATTGGTGGCACAGCAAGTTATGAACCAATGTGATGCAGTCAACGAAAGCATGATAGCATACAAAGAGGTGTACAATGAGCTGGAGAAATTATTTGATGGATGCGAGGTAAACCACATCAGCAGGATGAGTAACGATGAAGCCGACGTTCTTGCAAACATCGGGTCACAGTGTCTGGCGATTCCTCCAGGCGTGTTTGGGGAAGAGATAAGCGAGATCAACAAAGCCCAAAAACAAAGAAGGAGAAGAAGAAAACCTCGAGTATCACCAACGACACAGTAGAAGAAGGAGCGGGAGCTAGTCATGATGGTGCAAATTCCATGGATGCAGGCTTACATATCATACATCCTAAGGAAAACGATACCCGACGATCCAGTTGAAGCAAGGCGAATAATCGGGAGATCAAAAGCTTTCACTGTGGTAAAAGGGGAGTTGTACAAACGAAGTATTTCGGGCGTGCTACAGAGATGCGTTACACCCGAAGAAGGAAGAAT
Organism: Lolium multiflorum; assembly: GCA_030979885.1. NCBI lineage: Eukaryota > Viridiplantae > Streptophyta > Magnoliopsida > Poales > Poaceae > Lolium > Lolium multiflorum. The sequence continues at coordinate 328,076,010 of CM061749.1, forward strand.
CATCCTGAAAGATGTGCACGAAGGGATATGCGGGCACCACGCGAGCAGCCGGGCTATCGCGGCTAAGGTTTTCAGAGCAGGATTTTATTGGTTAACAGCAATCGAGGACGCGAAGGAAATAGTGAGAACTTGCGACGCGTGCCAAAGATTTGCCGCCAAACCTCACTCTCCCGCAGCAGAACTTATGCCAATCCCACTATCTTGGCCCTTTGCTCAATGGGGTCTCGACATGGTGGGAAAACTACACAAAGCTTCACCAGGAGGTTATGAGTATATGCTTGTCGGTGTCGACAAATTTACAAAGTGGATCAGCAAAGCGATAAATTCACCGGACGGCGCATCGGCGATCAAATTCGTGAAAAGCATCGTCTTTAGATTTGGAGTCCCTCATAGCATTGTCACAGACAACGGCAGTAATTTTACATCCAAGGAGTTCAAAGCATACTGCGGAGAAGTGGGCATCAAACTAGTTTTGCGTCTGTTGCACATCCACGAGACCAACGGTCAAGTCGAGAAGGCCAATGGCATCATCTGCAATGGTATCAAAGCACTGGGACCACTGGAAAAAGCTCGGCACACTTGGCCGGATAGCGCCAAGTGTGTTGTGGAGTATCCGAACAACACCAAATACGGCGACGACGCCGTTTTCTGGTCCATGGAGCCGAAGCAGTCCTGCCGATAGAAATAGAGCATGATTCTCCAAGAGTCACAGAATATGATGAAGAAAACTCGAGAAAAGCTTTGGAGGACGACGTCGATGCACTTGACGAAGCTCGAGACGAAATCCTGTCACGAGTCGCCAAATATCAACGGACCTGAAGAATTACCACAGTCGACGATTGCGGCCAAGATCTTTTCAAGTTGGTGACTTAGTTTTGCGACTCAACCAAAAAAGTCATGAAAAACTCGAGTCACCATGGCTTGGGCCCTACATCGTCACAGAAGTAATCGAAGGAGGAGCATACAGAATCAAAGACAAGAAGACGGGGAACTGAGCCAAATCCTTGGAACGTGGCGCAGAGGCGTTTTTACGCTTAGATACCAAAATATAGTCTCCTCTGTAAACATACAATGTACTGAAATGCCCGCGAGTTTTCAGACGCACTCTTTTCCTTTTTCGGGGCACCGAGTGGGGCCGGAGAAGGTTTTTAATGAGGCGGGCTCGCGGTGCTGCAATATAATAAAGATAGTGGAATTATATATCTTTTCGACAGGCTCGGGGGCTTCCCCCTAACGATACAATATATATATATACAGTGTCGACACAAAAGAAACATCTTGCCTTGGTATAAAAATACCTCGCCAAAATAAAAAGAGATATCGACAAATAGCGGTCAAACAAAAAGCTCGGGGGCTTGCAGCCGCAAAAATAGTGCACAACATACATTATTTTGCCTTGGGACAACCTCGCATTATAATAAACAAAAATACTGCAATCAAAACGCCCGGGGGCTTGGCGACAAAAATAAAAATATAATGACTTTACAATATAGATCATATACACAAGATACAATCTTTGGAACAAGTTTATCTTCAAGGATTTCCCAATATATTGTCTATGGTTAAGCGCTCATTATTTACAGCACGAGTGCTATGCTCAGCATAGCTGCCCTTCACGAAGAATTCGGCATCCATCCGAAGAAGTTCATCCATCATGTCTTCGGCAACAGGAGTAACAATATCATCATACTTTCCGAAGTTTCTTTTCCTCTTCGACATCTTCTCCAAGCACTTTGGAACAATCTGCCCGACATCTAATTTCGGGTAACAGATTTTTATCATGATCATCGCAAACCTTGCACCAGCAGCTAGTTGGGCTCGTACAAAGCCATGGATGCGAGGAGCATCTCGAAATTTTCCATTAAAGCTGGAAGGGTCTCTCGCGGCATCTTGCGAGGAAACATGGTACCATAGACCAGAGACAAAGTCCTCATACAGAAGTCAAGATACTCGCGAACCTGAAGCGCGATCTTGAAATCTGACGATTTGGCGAGTCCGTTCAGGCGTGCCCCAAAAAGTCGACCCATGTTCACGTGCAAGCCGAAGAAGAACATTGGAACGAGCCTCGACACGTTCATCTTCAGTAGCAGCATCCAAAAAAGCACCTATTGTTTCTTAAAACAAGTCAGTGGGTAATAAGGAGATAAGCAGAACAAAGAAAAAGAAGAAGCACGACAAAGATAATGAAACATACCTGCCATATCCAAGCTAGCATCCATCAGCAGCTGGAGCATAGAATTTTCTCGAGACGTAGCTGCAGCAGCTTCAGCAACAGCGGAGTCCTTTTCAGCGATGGCAGTTTGAGCTTGTTGGAGTGCAATTTTTTCCCTTTCAGAAGACTCTCGAGATTGTTCCATGAGCATAAGCGATTGCTTCTTCACGGATTGGAGTTGTCCTCGAAGTTCTTTCAATTCTTCTGTCAGATCCTTACTCGCAGAATCATCAACAAAATTAACAGGGACAGAGGACTTCTTCGGAAGGGACGAAGGAAAAACTTCGGAAGGACCAGGAATTGACGTATAGTTGTCAAAAATTAACTGAAAAAATAGAAAAACGTCGACATCAATCATTGAGACAAAGATAGATTTCCATTGATTCTCATAATATATACATGTCTGTTACAAAAGAAGGACCCCTAGAAGACCTAATCACCGCCAGGAGGACTAAGGCGATAGCATCAAAAGATAGAAATAAAAAAAAGACAAGGTGGTCTACTTGACCTCCGGCTTGGATGCGCTTGGAGCAGGTGCTGGTTTAACACCAAGGAAGGAGAGGATGGGTCTTGCAGAAGGTTTGGCAGCTCTAATTAGAGATTGCCATTTCTTTGTCTCCATCTCCCCTATGTTGTCAACCTTGGACCAGTCGACGTCTTGTTGACTATCAGCAGTTAGCGCGATGGTGCCTTCAACGCCAATTTTCAGGCCTTCTTGGCGAAGTTTCAGCCCAAGATCTTCGGGTCCGTTGAAGGTTTTTGCGAGCTCCACAAAGGTAGAGGGGGTCTCTTTCTTCGGAAAGAAGTAGGGGAAAAGCTTCAGCAAGCCAGCTTCAGCATTTTCAAGCCCGTCGCGTGCTTCATCCCCATGAATTTCGACAAGGGTCAGCGCGTCGAGAAGCTCGTCACCCACAGGACCGTCAACCTCATATTCTTGATGCGTCCGCCCTACAAACAATCAGACAGCCGTATAAAAAATAAAGACTACAGGTGAAACGCAAGATAATCCGAGGAAAAGCAAAGATTCGAGAACTTACTAACAAAACGCCGAGATTGCGATTCCAAGCGGGAAAGAATCTCTGCCTCTCGAGCTGATTGCTGAGTTATGTTATCACTCAATGAAGTTTCAGCTTTATGAAGCCTCTTTCGAAGATCTTCAATGGTGGCAGCATCCTTTTCAGCTTTTTGGCGATTTTCTTCGCTCTGCTTCAACTTAACAGCAAGAGCGTCCGCACGTTTGTTGCTTTCCGCAAGATCTCCTGGAAAAATTGCGGCAGATAAATACTATGATAAAATCATGGTACACATGCAGCAAAAGAACAGGACAATAATACCTTCGAGCTTCTTGGTGTAGTCACGATACCCGACAAATTGGGTACCAAGGCGAATAAATTCCTTCATCAAAGGCTGAAGAAACGATCAAGGAGGAAAACGAAGTCAATATAACCAATATAAATTCGGCAACATTCAGTATGATTGAAGTATTGAAAGATTTAAGGTTTACATCATCCAATGAAGGTGTCGAAGATCCACCAGGGAATTGGATAGAATCTCTCGATGGCTCAATTCTCGCTCCTTTTAATGGAGAGGCTCGGGGGCTCTCCACTAGCGATGGTTGCACGATGTCTTGTTGGGGAGGAGAAGATTCATCTCCATCATGTTGAGCTTCCGACACAATCAAAGTACGCGATGTACTCGTTCGTGCAGTAGCATCAACAGCTTGTTCTTCCTCCTCATCACTACAATAAAATGGCGGCGGTATAAGAAGCAAGAGACAAGAAACATCAAAACAGGAATAGTAAAGAGTAAGGAGTAACTCACGAGCTGACGAGGGCATCAGTGTATGGATTAAAAGCTGCCTTTTTATGTGAAGGCTCAGCTTCTTCGGCTTTGGAAGTGCCGGAATCTTTTACGTCATCTCTCTTCCTCTTTGAAGCATGAGGAAGAGAGTGTGTCGAGGCAGTGGCCTCTGACTCAGCAGAAGCCGCGGATTTGTGAGAACCCGCGATTTCAGTGGCAGGGCGAGTGGTGCTTTGGTTGTCATCGTCGACAACGGCACGCTCCTCCACTTCTCCACCTTCAGGAAGAGGAGGAAGAGAAGAAAGAACGAGGTGGCCCTGAGAAAAGAAAAAATGTCGAGAAAAAGGCGTTAACAAAATAGTAATCGACAAAATAACAAAGCCCGAGGAAACAAATACAGCTACAAAAAAGAAATTACCTCGGGGAGGGGGTTGGCGCTACTATATGGCGCGACACGGCAAGAAGTGGGAATTAAATCCTTCTTGTTGAGCGATGAGATTTTGCGGATAAGTTTTTCAAAGTCCTTCAAGGGAAGATCCTTTGAGAGCCTGTCAGCATCTTCTTCACCAGCGTATTTCCAGAAGGGTTTTTGCGAGCCTGGAGAGGCTGCACTCTAGTCCTAAGGAAATAGGCGGTAATCTCAATACCCGAAAGTTCTTTCCCGCGGGTGTTCTGTAGCTCGTGAATGCGAGTCATCAGCGCCTCTGTCGCCAATTTCTCCGCTTCGGTAGCTTCAGCATCCCAAGAACGGCGACGAAAGATTTTAGCTTCTCCGTCAAAAGGGGCGATGTTCTCTTCCGCCGGGTTGGAGCTTTCTTCATGGATGTACAGCCACTTTTTCCGCCAGCCTTGGACGGAGTCGGGAAATTTGACATCAAAATAGTCGACTTCCGACCGAACACATATAACAACGCCGCCAATATTGTAGGCGACGTTGTGGTGGCTATTGCGGCGAATGCAAAAGATGCGTTTCCACAGGGCCCAATTGGGTTGGACCCCGAGAAAGCACTCACAGAGTGTGATAAAAATCGAAATGTGGAGGAGAGAGTTGGGCGTCAGATGATGCAACTGAAGCCCATAGACAAAAAGGAGACCACGAGAAATTCGTGGATGGGGGAGAAAGTCCTCGGATGAGGTGGTCAACGAAACTGACCCGGTAGTTGATTGGAGGCTTTGGGTAGCTCTCCTCCTTGGGGAACTGGAGCGTGTTCTCCTTCTTCTTTGAATCCCATCTTCTTCGACATGTTGATGTCTTCGCTTTGAATCTTGGATCTCTCCACTCGACACTTCCCAGATACGATGTCATCTTCGATTACGGTGTGCTGTGTCTAGTCAAACGGGCGCGAGGCGGCAGCTAGCAGAGAAAGGAGAAAAGTGCTCGAGCGCTAGAACTAATGGGAGCAAGAGAGCAGTTGCAGAGGAGAAGCAGAGGTGCGGCGTGAGCGAAAGTGCTCAAGGAGGAAGACGATGGCTTTATATAGCAGTGTGACGGATCGTTGATGCGCGTAGATGTACACGTCCGTTGGGAACCCCAAGAGGAAGGTATGATGCGCACAGTGGCAAGTTTTCCCTCAGTATGAAACCAAGGTTTAATCGAACCAGTAGGAGCCAAGAAGCACGTTGAAGGTTGATGGTCGCGAAATGTGATGCGGCGCAACACCAGGATTCCGGCGCCAACGTGGAACCTGCACAACACAACCCCAGTACTTTGCCCCAACGAAGCAGTGAGGTTGTCAATCTCACGACTTGCTGTAACAAAGGATTAAACGTATCCGAGTGGAAGATGTTTGCAAAAAAATAAAACAAGTAGATTGTATGCTATGGAAAGAATGAGACCGGGGTCCACGGTTCACTAATGGTGTAAGAAAGATAAAAGGGATTTCTATTTTCGTGCCTTCGGTTCCTTAGTTGAGTTGTACTCAGTTTTTCCCAGTCCCTTAGTTTTCTCGGTTTTCCCCTCCTCTAGTTTGAAACACGCACAAGTCTGCGACGACGTGCCGTCGGGTCGGAGCCTTGACCGTTGAGCTCGACCGGGTGGGGCCGCACGGGAGCAGCTGCCTCCACGACCGTCTCGTCTTGACGGGTAGGGTCAGGAAATTTTCTGTCGGAGCAGCCATCCATTTATCGCTGACGTGTGGGCCGTTTTATTTTTCATGATTTTATATGCGGTGCGCAATGACAAATGGGGCCGCTCTATAGGGCTGCCACTCCGCAACCAATGACCAGTGGGGTCGTATATTTTTTAGTAAAAGACATATATTGCCGCTCTGTGAGGCTGCCGCAGCCAATGACCGGTGGGGTCGTCTATTTAGAGAAACTCATATATTGCCGCTCTGTGGGGCCTCCACAGCCAATGACCAGTGTCGTATATTTTTCAGTAGAAGACATATATTGCCGCTCTGTGGGGCTGCAGCAGCCGCTGTGGTCGTCTATTTATTAAGAGAAACTCATATATTGCCGCTCGGTGGGCCGTCGCAGCCAATGACCAGTGGGGTCGTCGATTTTTCAGGAAAAGACATATATTGCCGCTATGTGGGGCCTCCGCAGCCAATGACCGATGGGGTCGTCTATTTATTTAGAGAAACTCATATATGCGCTGTGGGGCCTCCGCAGCCAATGACCAGTGGGATCGTATTTCAAGAAAAGACATATATTGCCGCTATGTGGGGCTGCCGCAGCCAATGACCGGTGGGGTCGTCTATTTATTTAAAGAAAATCATATATTGTCGTCTATTTATTTATAGAATATCATAGAGAGAAGCAACAAGTTCGCTAATTAATTATTCTTAAGCTAGACCGGAGAAGCGCTGGCAGCTCGTTCCCCACCGTCGGACGGAGCAGCCATCGCCGGCGCCTCGTCGCGCCGCCGGCTACATCCCGGCGGCGTCGGGCCAGCTGCCCGGCGCTGCACGTCAGCCACCGGCTCCGGCCTTGTTTAGATCCCGCACGCATTGTACCCACCGCAGGAAAGTCCGCCGCAAGCAGATCTGCCGCCCACGGCGACCGGGATTTGTTCCGCGCACCAATTGGCATAGCTTAGTAAGACCTCCGCTTCTGCCTCCCCCGCCCCTAATCGATTCGGTTCCCGTAATTTTGGAGTTTGCAGGTACGAAATAGTGCTCAATGTCTCGTCGTAGCGGGTACACCGGTGAGGGTGGGGATTCGATCATGTCGTGGCCACGTTCTTCTCCTACCTCGTCGGAAGTGCAGGTATATAGCTTCAGCTCTCTGTACTACCGTTGAATTTGAAGTTCCGCCATGGCTTGTTGGGGTGATTTCAGTTGTTCTTTTTTCCATTATTGTTACAATTAGCCAGGCAAGCCGATGATCCATGGTACATTGCATACCAAGATGAATCAACCCAGTTGTGTAGCCAGAGGATGGATTTGGAGGAGAAGGTGGCCAATTTAGGTGATGAATTGGCCCGTAAAAGCCTGATGATATTCGAGCTGAAGCGTATTGTGGAGGAAGAAAAGAAGAATTCGGAGCTTATTCGCAAGGAGAAGTTGAGAGTTGAGACAGATCTTTGCCGTATTTGATCAAGTGGTAGAAAATCTAGAACATGAACTTAAAGTGATGGGAGGAGAAAAGTAGATTCATATGTGCAGTTTTATTAGGTGTCATCCTGTCCTAGCGGTTATGTGGTTACAGTAGGCGATTTAGTATAGAATTGTTATTTGAGTAGATGGCTCTAACCACTGTATTTTGTTGTTGTGGCTCTAAGCCTTTGTATTTGATTATGCAATTTCCTACTTGTGCTAAGTAATGCGCACGATAATTTTAGCATGCATGAACATTTTATAAAAGTGAAGGGATCCCAAAAGTGAATGCATGTACCAGCCTCCGGATCAAATACATATCAATATCTTTAATCAAGTTGGGATAGAATTCAAATCATACATACGGATGTACATGGACACATCAAGAACGTGAAGAAGCTTTTTTGAGACGGAGGTAGTAGTTCAAACAATTTTATCCCAATTGGAAATTGAAAAATACAAATTTATAATAATTTATCCTAATTTGCGCCATCAAACGTTGAGGCGATGTTATCGGCGATGGCTTCAATGTTCGTGGCATCGATGACCAGTGTCGGAACCGCCGCTGTCTTGGTGTACTTCACCAGCGACGGATCTGCGGAGGGCTGGATCGGCGGCTTTGCAGCGCGGTTGTAGACGATGGCTTCAATCGTCTTGGCATCGATTCGCACTCTCGGCACCGGAGGTGAGACATGAACAGGCTCCGACATTGAAGGCTGGGCGATGGCTTCAATGTTCGTGGCATCGATGACCACTGTCGGCACGGCCACCGTCTTGGTGTTCTTCATCATTCAACAGATCTGAGAATAGAATCGAAAGTGAGACAGAGAGAGACATTTCAACTATTTCTGACGGTTAGATCCTCACCGGCACTCTTAGATCCACGGCGCACGCACGGTTAGATGCCACGCGCCGCCTCTTCTGCAGTTAGATCCACGCCGCCGCCCGCCGCTGCCTGTACGGTTAGATCTGCGCCGCCCGCGGGCCTTGCTGCCTGCAGTTAGATCCGCGCGCCGCCACGTGCGGTTAGATCCGCGCCGCCGCGATCGCCGCCGCACACACGGTTAGATCTGCGCCGCCGCGACCGCCGGAGTTCCGCGCCGCCGCACGCCCCCGCACGCACGGTTAGATCCCCGCCGCCGCACGCCCACGCAAGGTTAGATCCGCGCCGCCGCACGCCACCGCAAGCACGGTTAGATCCGCGCCGCCGCACGCACGGTTAGAGAGAGGAGGGTTGGTAGGTATGTGCTCTGCTCTTGTCTCCGTATGCGTCCATCGTGGTCCATAGATACAACCAATGATCGAACGGTGCAAGCGTTCGTTGAGCTTTCATCCAACCAAGATCCGTGTGACATACATCTCGACCAATCAGAGATCAGCCCAGTGAGTACAAGTTAGGAAAACTGAGTAGAACTGAGAGGGGGAAAAGTGAGGAAATGTTTATCGGAAGGGCAAAACTGAGTATGACTGAGTAAAACAAGTGGGCCCGGAGGGGAAAACTGAGTAACACTAAGTAAAACAGGGGCACCGAAATAATAAAGGGACTAAGGAAATTGAAGCTTTTGGCATAAAAATTGTAAAATTGTGTTATTTGAACAATATATTACATTTTTGCCGACTAGATATTGTTTGCAACTCAAAGATACACAAGTGTGGCGAATTTGGACTCATTTGGACAAAGTTTGTAAGCATAGTGGGTATTTGGGAGGTGTATTGAGCAAAAAGCCATGCATCTTCATATCTAGTAGCTCATGGACTAGGAAGTGGTTTTGTGAAGCTTTTGGCATAAAAACTTCATATCTCTATATTTCTTTTTCCATTATTATTTCTCTAGGTTGTAGGTAACATAACAAGGCTCAATGGGAAGGTTCCACCATGTTTTGAATTATTTTGAATTGAACCCTAAAATGTTAAAACCCTAAAACCCTAAAACCCTAAAACCCTAAAATGATAAATGTGGCTTAAATGTGGCATACAAATTGTTCATACAAATTCAAATTGTTCAACACAAAGGCATCCCCAATACAAATTGTTCAACACAAAGGGATCCCCAATACAAAAGGAACCCCAATACAAAGGGAACCCCAATACAAATTGTTCAACACAAAGGGATCCCCAATACAAAGGGAACCCAATACAAATTGTTCATACAAATTCAAATTAGTTGTTCAGAATAAAATCTTTCTCTTGCTCCTGGTGTGACTCGTTGGGGCCACCACCTTACTCCGGGTAACCCTACCAGGGATATTAGGTGTCTACCTTCCTTTTGCCCTCTTTCTTGTTCTTCTTCTTAAGCTCACTTTCTGCCATGAGCTCTTCGAAGTGTGCATCACACATGGCCTTACAACTATCGAGGCAATGTCGATAATACTGTTGACTCTCCTCTGGACTCATCGGTTGAAGCCATTCTACATCCATCTGTTCCCTCTGCTCTCGATCCATCGGTTCAATCTCCTCATGTTGAACTGCTGCTTCAATCTCCTCTGCATTTGCTGCTTCAATCTCCTCATGTTGAACTGTTGCTTCAATCTCCTCTGCATTTGCTGCTTCAATCTCCTCATGTTGAACTGCTGCTTCAATCTCAAGTTGAATTGCTGCTTCCTTCTCCTCTGCAATTTTCTGCTCCCTTTGATCTTCCATTCCAAAAGCCGGATCAACTCCATTTTACAAAGCCTAGCAATGTGTCCAGGGATTCCACACTTTGCACTTACGTTTTCGAATCGGTGCACCACCTACTGCAACTCGATCCTATTCTTCTCGGCCTACTGCCGGTCTAGTCAACTCTTTTAGATGCCAGTTTGAAGCACGGATCGTTTCATCCATTTGGTCTTTTCCCGACAAGGTAGGAACATTCATAGCATATGCAGCCCTAAATTTTGCAACAGTACTATGACACATACTGATCAACTTCACCATCTTCACCCTATAACACTCATGAAAAACAATGCGTGTATGCAGGAATCCCACGGATCTGCCATCCCCTACAATGGCATGTCCTATCAACCAAACTCATTGGATACCTCCACTGCATGTTTTTACTGTCAGTGTAGGTTACCTCGGCCTCCATTCCTTTTCTGACGCATTGCATCCTCAATTGTTTTGCCCTCTCATGCAAAGACTTAATCAAAGATGGGAGCATGAGATGGCCAACATAATTTGTGGATGCAATTCTTTGACGCATGCAGATCGATCTTTATCATGATCATCTGCCTAATCTTATCAAATATTTGCCACGGCATAAGCCCTTTCAATGACTTGACCTTTGAGTTGAAACTCTCCGCAAGGTTACTTGTTACATAGTCTACCTTGCAAATTTCATTGAAGTGGCTTCTTGACCACACCCTACCATGATGTGCATCCAAGTACTCCTTCACCCCAGGTTTTTGTTTATACAACACATCCAAATGAAACTTATGCTTCCTAGAGCTGCATGTGTATGAAGCTGGCCATAGGTTATCAGTAAAAACTTTACCCTTGAATTTCTTTGTAAAATTCTGTACCAAGTGTCGCATACATTCCCTATGCTCCACTCCAGGGAATACTGCTTCTACACTCTCCAAACCTTTGCAAACGTCTGTGTGGATAACAAGTCCTGATGGATGACCTATAAGGTCGCACAAATTCTGCAGAAACCAAGTCCAACTTTCCTCGGACTCAACCTCCAAAACTCCATAAGCAACGAGGGAACATCCAATTATGTCCATCAACTGCAGTAGCAGCAACTAGCTGTCCTTTAAACCTACCATGAAGAGCTGATGCATCCACGGCCAAATAAGGCCTGCAACCGTCCAAAAAGCCTTTCCAGCAAGCTTTGAAACAAACAAAAGCCCTTCTAAAACATTCCTTGTGCATTACCTTCCCGCTTTTCAATTTTTAGGGAACTGTATGCTTGTCTATTGCTACAACACTGCCTGGACTAGCCATCTCCACTTCAGCTTTGAAAGTGTAAAGCAACTGAAAGCTTTCATTCCATGGACCATTGATCTTGTCAAGAGCCATTTCCTTTCCATAGAACATCCTCATGTAAGATATTATTTTCATCCCTTTATACTTCTCAGCCACCTTTTTCTGGAGTGCCGTTGGACCAAGTGAAGGAGTTTCTCTCAGCCAATCTAGGATTATATCTGCCAGCCACCTAGTCTTCGCTAGCGTTGTTTTCAGGTCTGGATCTCCCCCTAGAGGTGGACACCTATGGATCTCCTTATTAACCTTTATCTGAAACATAATGATAAGGGATGTCAGTAATAGATAACAAATTTTACACCGTGATCTAAATACACAATTGGTTGGCGTAGTACCTGAACCAAGCTGCTTCTGCGCATTGTGGATGCATGCAGCCTAAACCTACACCTTGGGTATGGGCATTTAATTGTGAACCTACATGGCTCACTTTTAATAACCTCATAATTATTCTTAGTGAGAATGTGATATGTAGTAATTGCATTACGGCGGTCCATCATCGTTTGAAACACGGTGCCTTTTGCAAGCTGAGGATCCTCCCTGTTCCACTCAATTGTTGGCAAGTCTTCGCCTTCGTAATCGGCTAAAACGAGGCTGTCATCGTTCTCATTCTTCTCTTCATCATCAGTCTCATCAAATCTGGCACCAAAAGCAATATCTTCCATGTATTGATCCTCCATTGCCTGCTTACTGCATCGATCTACCAATTCGGGAAACATTAACTCATCCTCATCATCAGGAGACTGATCCCCAATCTCTGCATCG